>JAEQBH010007060.1:0-417033 GCA_016808115.1 Tetrastigma voinierianum
TCGTCCTCCGAGATCATAGAAAAATTCCGGTTAAAAGTGCGATTTTTGCCGCTTTTTAGAAAGTGGAATTTTCTCGGGTCTTACCTTTATTGCATGGAATGAAAAAAACTTGTGTGATAATGCGAAGGACTAGACACATGGTTTTGCATATGAAATGATCATTCAAGGTTTAACATCCAAAAAGTTTTTGGTTTACAAACAAACGATTTTGTTTCAAAAAGGATCATTGGATGTAATCCATCAATGACAGATTTTATCACACATTGGAATTGAATTGTGTGGTGGGAGTCAATATAGACTTGGGTATATGGTGCATGGTGGTCTCATCATTTATAACATGACATGTATAATTTCAACCTAGGATTGCATATTCTTGCTTGGAATTGTTGATGTGAATGTGAAAAGTGTCAAAGGTGAACATTGCATGTGCCTAGTGAGGAGTAGCCTCTATAGGAATTACTCTACTGGGTGTGGCTCACCCTATACGAGGATAACATTTCAGGTGAGGGACATGCGTTGGTGGGCGGCTCTCATCCAACGCCGCGAGAGTAAAGAAAGTTGGCTTGTGGTTTTATGATTCTTTTTGTAATATTTTTGGAGTAAATAAATTTTGGCATTTACCTTTATGTAAAAGAGTTGTAATTGAACTCCCTTATAAATTGTTTTAATATAGTCTTACATGATTTTACCTTGAATGTGGATAAATGGGCAAGGTGTGGTCGAATTTTTGCTCGCCGTGGACTGGTCACGATCATTGTGTTATATTGGGCCTCGGATGGGTCATGTTATTGTATATTATGAAGGTTGGGTTTTGGATAGAGCTCCATGTACAAAGGAGAATATGTCCGATTTTTGTTAAATTATGGATCCCGGTAAATGAGACACAACGGTGTGGTATCGAGTTACATTATATCCACAAGCATTTCGCGGGTTGATGGATGATTAACGGACCCCCGGATTTTGGGGCTTCACACCTTATCTTTCTCTTAATCTTTCAACGTATGTTTATTTGTAACATGATATAGGTTTAGAGGCTATTACAAGGTGGCTAAATCCTCCTCTAAGGCTGGTTGTTGACATTGGTATTTAGATTTTGTAATATGTTGAATGATTTTGTGAATGCATCTTGTGTTGAGGTTTTATGATTTGGTTCTATGAATTTCCAGATTTTTATTTCATTCCCTAATGTTCATAATTGATAAAATCAACTTAACTTAATCAAAGAAGTCTAGGAAATTAGGAATGTCTAGTACTAGATGTATTTTATTAGGAGGGACATCATCTAACTTTATGTGATGATTGTATGGACCGAAAGGTGATCGATCTAAGCATTACCCAAGAAATTTCATTGTATGGACCGAAAGGTTGACCAATGGAAATTCCCAAGGACTGATTTACCTTAACACAAGTAACACATCCTTTGACCTAGATGGACCGAAAGGAGAATAGAGATTAGGTGTGAGAATTTGAGGAGAGAATTGAAAGAGTGATCCTCATGCAGAGTTCCTTGGGTAAGAAGCATAAGAGTATCTTCACTTAATCAACACTTAATGGACATAAGCCGTCAATGCACTAATGGAGACAGCCGGCCCTAGTGTCATTCTATAAAGTCGTTTTTGCATCTTAGCCCAAGCATTTGCTAATATTTTAGAGTATATTGTAGTTACATTCGTTTTATTTCTAGTTAACAACCCTCACAATATTTTATTTCGCTCGAATAGTAAAATTCTCGAGTAGCCGAGGTAATTAATCCCCACTTAAACCATATCTTCCCTATGGGTTTGACATATTATGGTTTTTAATTTGTTCATTATATTACTTGTGATTGGTACCTTAACGGATTAGGTTGCTTTTGACCAAAATTTTATATAAACTAAAACAATCAAACAAGTTTTTGACGTTATTGCTGGGGAAGCAACGATTTAAGTGAATAGATTGATATTCCAGCAAAATGAGCATTTGCTACTTTGAGCAAAAATTCTTTTTGTGTAGCAATCTTAGTCTATTACTTTTTTTTTTTTTTTTTGTTTAGTTTTTATTTTGTATTCAGTTTGTTTACTTCTTTTTCTAGTGTTGTTCTCTAATTTTAGGTATCGAATTTTATGCACAGAAGGCCCAACTCTGAGTTATTGCCTTTGATCCTGAAATAGAGAGAACATTGTGTATACTCAAGAATATCAAAGCCGATAATACAAAGATGGAATGTAAAACCCGGGAAAATTCAAATTTTATGAAAAAGGGTAAAATGGTCATTTGGTAAAAATCCAAAAATTTTTCTAGACTCGGATGAACGGACTTCACCGTTGGAATCGTCTCGTGAGAAATCTAGCTACCACGTCAAATTTTGTCGATTCGAGAGCCGGTTGGAATTTCACGTTTTAGGGGCAGGGTGCAGAGGCACCATAAAGCGACTTGTGAGACATGTGATGCTGACAAAAGTCACTACTACATGTACTCATGTGACACATGTTGCATGATTAGAGATGATGGGGGAGTGTGGCAAGTTAAGCCGTAATAAATCAAAACCAGGACTATAAATTTTGAAATGTTAAATGAATAAGACAAAGGGGGGAATAGTTTTCTTCTTCAAATGGAGAAGAAAACGTGCAGAAGGTTGGGGATATAAATTCTAGAGAGAGAGGGTGTGACTTCTCTCTAGATTTCCCTCCATTCAGACCATCGGTTCGCTTCGGGCCAAGAAGTAAAGTCGATATACGCGGCGAGGGCTACGCGTGGACACCGATTTGATGGAGTTCCGACAACTCCAAGAGGTAGGCGTCTTCTCCTACTTGTGTTATTCTTTGGTTAGAGCCATGTGAATGGTTAAAGATGTGATACGAGGCTTGATTTGCTTGCGTGAATTTAGATCTCGAAACATTTGAACCGAGTGGAGAAAATCTCTAAATTGTGTGGCGAGGTGAGCAGGTGCACCAGCCAGGACTCCTTTGTTCACGTGATTTTTGGTGTGATTTTTGTGTTGTTGAGTGATTCAAAATGAATTGCTTGTATTTTCTAATTAGCCCATGTGAGCTAATTTTGGTGTTATTGATGTGAGATTTAATAACAGATTGTGTAGATAATTATATTAATATATACATGTTTTATATATTAGCATGAGTTGTTGGGATTGGCATAATGCATTCCATATGCACTGGAGCACCCTAGAATATTAGTAGTGAGTGCATGACTTGAAAGAAAATAAAAAGGAAAAATGTTTGTGAAAGAAATTTCGACATAAGATTTTCCGGAGAATTGTGTTGGGAGATTGTCCAACAATTCACATTGGAGGGACCCATGAATTGTTTCGGAAGGTTATCCAATAGATTCGCCTCGGAGGGTAGTCCAATATGTTTACCGAATCTCAGTAGTAAGTTTTTGAGAACAAAAAGCTTTTGTTTTGAAAACTGTGATTTTACTCGCATTTTGCTTAGGCATGTGTGAGAGAGTCAGTGAGGACTCGAAACATGGGATTGGGCATGTAGACATTCAAGTAGGATCATGTATTTTCTTGAGTCTGATTGTTTGCGCATGCACTTGGGTGGGGAGCTAACCCATGTAGGAAATTATCACTCTTTGGGCATTGCTCTATACTGTCTAGAGATCTTATTTGAGTCTGAAGGTGTAGGAGGACGACGCTCACTAGAGGCCGCGTTTAAAAGAAAATCGAATTGTGGCTTTGGCATTTTCATTTTGTATAATATGTATTAAAATTGTAAATCTTAATATATGTTTGAATTAAGAGTGATTTATTAACTCTTGAACCATGTAATATAGTTGGTTGGGATATATTTTGTGAGTATTGATGTATGGACCCAAGTGGCCATTTTACTCATTTTATTCGGCATGTGGACCGGTGTGGTCGTTTGTAAATGTTAGGACTGAGTTGTATTTTGGGTAGAGCTCCCCGTAAAAAGGAGACTCTGGCCGATTTTCGTAAGTGGTGTCTGGTTACTCGACATCCACGAGTATTCCACGGGTTGACGGGTTGTCAACGGACCCCTGGGAATTGGGGCGTCACATGGAAGATCAGAATAGTAACAAATTCAATGAGGGTCAATCGGACCACAATGAGATGCCTAAATTCAGGAACCGACATTGGGTGACTATTAGAGGCCCATGATGAATGAAGAATATTCAGGGATTTGACATCAACCCATAAGTGCTAATAATTTTGAGTTGAAACCTACATTGATCTCTATGGTTCAACAACAACAATTTAGGGGTAGCCCTTCTGAAGATCCCAATGGACACTTGTCGAACTTCTTATAATTATGTGGCACTATAAAGATGAATGGAGTGGACCAAAATGTGATTAAGCTGAAGCTTTTTCCTTTTTCACTAAGGGATAAAGCAAGAAATTGGTTCCACAATCTAATGCCTGGATCAATAGATACTTGGGAAGTTCTAGTGGAGGTATTCCTGACAAAAAATTTTCCACCTCAGTTGACTTCTTAGTTCAGAGCGGCTATCACACAATTTAGACAAGGAGACCAAGAGACACTACATGATGCTTGCAGGTTGGTTCAAAAGAACTGTTGAAATATTTACAAGTATGGATATGAGTTGAGTGCTTAAGGGTGCAAATATTCTATAATGGTCTTAACTATTCGACTCGCCAAACACTAAGATGGATGTAGTGTAGGGGTTCAATCACCATGAAAGGCGACAAGAGAGGCCAACTTGATGTTTGAAGAATTAGCTAAGAACAATTACCAACCTCCTTCTAAGAAAGGTGATGTAAGAAAACAAGGGGGACTGCATGAGGTAGACAGAATGTCATATTTGAAGGCAAAGTTTGAAGCCTTGATGGTGAGATTAAATCAACAAGCTCCAAAAGAGCCAACCATTGGGGAAATCGCATACATGCAAGCACAAGGTGCTCTTATGGCTAATCCTCTGCTCCGAATCGACGATGCATAGAAGTTACACATTCCGACCAACAACAACCCACCATTGCATTATCATCTAGGGTTAAGGAATCATGAGAACTCTCTTCCACAAACAGCAAACCATAATTTTCGTGAACCCTACGATTAAGCAACCTTTTAACACCTCCAGGTTTTCAAAACCAAGGAGCTTTGAGCTTTAATTATCAAGACAATACAAGGAAATCGGGATTCAACGAGCTCATGCTAGTGATAAATGATATGAAGAAGTTTACCGACACTAGAATCACTCAGCTGGAAAATGGTCAAGTGGTAATGGGAAATGTAATGAAGAGCGTGGAAGGTATTCAAAATACCATGTAAGACTTTCATGAAAAATGGAGCATAACTAGGCCAATATTGGCATGCATTAGAATATGGAGACAAATTAGGTCGGTTGGGAACATCTTTGAAAAATCTAGAACTTAGATGGTGATGGCTGATTCACAGGAAAATTATTATGATCACTTTAGTGACAGAGAAAAAACCCAAGAAATGTGGTAAGTAACCTTAGAAGTGGGAAAAATTTGGATGGGCGAAAAATAAGAAAACTGAAAGAAAATGGGCACAAAATCTAGAAGTTGGAAGAAAATGCATAGAAGGTGAGGAGGAAGCAGGAAGTAGGAGTTAGGCTAAACAACAAAAATGAACAAAAATATGATGATGTTGTCCCGGGAAGAATGACTTTTCCCAATAACCCTCCCATGTACACTCTACCCTTACCCTTTCCCTAAAGGTTTTGAAAAACTAAGTTGGATGAATAGTTTTCTCAGTTTCTAAACATTTTTAAGAAACTCGAGATCAACATCCCATTCGTCGATGCGTTAGCTCAAATGCCTAACTATGTAAAATTCATGAAGGAGATAATGAGCAACAAGAAAAAGTTAGAGGAGTATGGAATAGTAAATCTGCTTGAAAATTCTGTGCCAATCATTCATGAGCTCAAAAAACTCTGCAAAATCCGAGTAGTTTTACTGTCCCCTTGCATCATTAGAACACACATTCCAGCAGGCCTTTATGTGATCTTGGAAGCGACATAAATTTGATGCCATTTTCGGTGGTTAAAAAATGAATTTGGGAGATACACCTGACTTTATCTTCAAATGGTGATAGATCTTTGGCCTTTCGAAGAAGGCATTATAGGGGATCTGTTTTAGTGAAGGTTGATAGATTCATCTTTCCTATGGATTTTGTGGTTTAGATGGAGGAGGAAGATAGGGCGGCTTAGATAATCTCGGGAGCCGTTTCTTGCCCTTTGGGCAACACTCATCGGTTGAAGAATAAAAGTATTAACTTGAAGGTGAGTGAAGACCAAGTGAAGTTTAATCTTTATAAAAGCATGGAATTCCCAAGTACGGAAAATGCAAGTTGCATGATGATTGATGCTTTGATTCCTTCGTAAGAAGATGTGTTGTATGACTTTGTGGCAGTCCGCAAAGCGATGCTTGACAAATACTCACCATCAACTATTGACCAAAGATGTATATATGAAATATAGCCAAAGGAAGTAGATGTAGTAAATTCTCAAAAACTGATTTTAAAGTAAATGTGCTCAAAACCTTAAATGAAAAAATAACCTGCTTGCTCAGCCCTTTCCCAAGCGTGTACACGGGTCCTTCGTAATAAAGTGGACTAGAATAGGATGTAAAACACAGTTGAGTTCTCTCTAATTGGAATTTAAGCACTCCGAGTACAAGGGCTTTTCACTATCTAGGTGACCAAATATGATGAGAATTAAAATCAATTTAACTAAAGTAAAATTGATTTCATTAATCAACTAATTCTAAAGTCTATCAACAACGACTACTAATGATCTAAAATGTATGAAGAGAGGCACTAAGGATAGAGATAATCATTTAACAATCAATTTGCACATTTCCTTTAAGAAGCATAACATTTGTAGGTTGAATACTGGATTTGTTCAAGAGCAAGTAGTATACCCTTGAAATACCTCGACACTATACATTTCATTATTTAGAACATCATGTTCTAAACTAGGTCGATAGGACCTGTGCGATTTTAGGATTTGATCCTCTTTAAGATTTGGTTGTTTTTCCTAAACCAATACTTCACAACCATTTCTTAGGACTAAAGACAACTTGCCCCCATAGACAGGGTAACACAAGCCTTCTTCAACACAATTGGTACCTCAGTCTGCAATTCATTAGAATACTCTCTCTCCTTGATTAGAATATGTACTAACACAGGATTAAGATTATTCTACCAAATTGAGATGAGACCTCTAAATATTAAACTAATAAATCATTAGTTGGTCCTTATACTTTAGGAACAGACTTATGCTGTCACTTAGAGGGAACGAAGTCGAGAGGTTAAGCAGTACCTATGATTCTTATGAGTGATATTTAGAGTGTATGGTTCACAAAATATCCAGTTTTATCATACCCTAAAGTTACTGTTCTTTGCTCTCAAGTATGGTCTTCTCTACGTCACTCAGAGGCCTCCTGGAAATCAGAGCACAAATATAGCTCTTTTTGTGTATAATCTACTAATACTTGAAACGATTCATTATGAGCGATCACAGATTATATAAATTCAATCTTCAAACCCACAAAATAAATTATAAATCTGCAAATCTGAATGTTCAACAATTAATCCCCACCCCTAAAGGGTGTTTAATGTTCAATTACTGGATTACAATCATCACCAATCAAGCAACAAGCAGATTAATGAAGAAAGAAATAAAGAGATAAGGAGTGAGAACAAATCGTGATTTGAGCTTCAATCTTCGTCTCAACGATGGTGTAATGCCCGATCCCGGGGTCCGTTGACCGCGTCGACTTACGGAATACCTTTGTCTCATATCATGAGTAAAAATGGCCACATTGGCCTACACATCATACTCATCAAAATACATCCAGCTATATTGCAATAGTTCAAGAGTTAATTACATCACTCTTAATACAAACATATATTAAAATTTATAATTCTAATACATGTTTTACAAAATAATCAATCAAAGCCACATATCAGCTTTCTTCTCCAAGGCCTCTAGTGACAGCGTCTTCAGGTACTCCGTGGAAATAATGTTCCCTCGAGCAAGGTGAGTAATGCCCGAGTGGTGATAATCTCCTACATGGGTTTACTCCCCGCTAAGTGCACATGCCAATGGCAACCAGTACATCCAAGCAAATACATGATCCTGCCAGATATCACCATGATGGTGAAATACTGATACTATCACTTCTACGAGCCTCGCGTCCCTCACGCATGCTAAGCCGTGAAAAATAGCATTTTCAAAACAAAAAGGTTTTATTTCTGAAAACCATACTACCAAATTTCGAGGTAAAATCTATTGGACAACCCTCAGGGTGAATTTGTTGGATAACTCTCGAAAAAATTACGGACTCCTCCGACGTGAATTGTTGGACAATCTCCCAACCCAATTCTCCGGAAAATCTTCCATTGAAATTCCTTTCACAACCATTTTCTTTTTTATTTTATTTCATGTCATGCACTCACACCTATCGTTCTAGGGTGCCCCGGTGCATATGGAATGCATTATGCCATTTCCAAACAATTCATATTAAGATATAAATCATTACATATGCAACGAATTCCCAATTCACAACATCATGTTATTCAATTCTTAGTAATAACATCAAAATTAGCTCATGGAGTACAATCAGCGACCAATTAAATTCAATGGCTCCTACACGATTATATTTTATATAATTCGAACACTTTCGTGTTAACCTGTTAGAATTTTCATGTATTAATTTCTTTCCATACACAACTCCAAGCGTTCATCTTAAGCAATATTTTTCTTACAGCACATATGGACCGATTTCGGTCCAACAAGCAAGCCGGGACTATTTTTAACGGTCCACCCGTGCGGTGGGGCATGCGTGGGCAGCCCTCTCACGAAGCATCAGTTCCATTTCGTAGGCAAAATTCATAACCATTCAGGCCAACAACACCAAACAATAATTTAATGCCATAAATTATAACACATGCCACCTAAATGATGCGTGGACTATCAAAGCATGTCCCAAATTTCTAGCACATTTTAATCCCAAGTTTCAGACTAATCGTATGATGCCCGATTCTCGAGGGTCCGTTGACTACCCGTCGACCGCGAATAAGTGGATGTCGGGTTGCAGCGCCACTTGAAAATCGGGTAGAGTCTCCTTTGTGCGGGGAGCTCTACCCAAATAAAGCTACACATGAACTGTCCCAAAACGGTCAATATAATCACATTAATTACAAATATGGATAAAAGCGGCCTCTTGAGTGTATACAATATCCATAAAAACATACCAACTATATCAGTAGTTAGAGTTCAAATGTTTTACTCTTATACAACACATATATTAAACTTAGCAGTTACAATACATATATATATCATCAAAGCCACCTTTGGCTTTCTTCTAATCTCAGTTTCTGGATGACTAGTCCCTCACACGCTCCTGTGCTTGTAAAATAATATCCCTCGCAAGGGGTGGTAATGCTGATGGTGGTCATACTAAGTGTGGGCTCTCTCCCACTAAGTGCGGTGCAATGCTCCAAAAAATAAACATACATTCAAGCAAATGCATGATCCTGCTTGAATGTCTGTATAGTAACTGGATCCCAGAGTCCTCACCGACTCTCTCACACTTTCTCGCCTAAGCCTCGTATGAGAATTATTGTTTTGTTAGTTTGTAGGTGACCCTCAGAGTGTGTATATATATCAATTGGGTACTCCGACGATTGATATATTGTTGTTTAATGGACTACACTCCGATGAATATCAATTGGGTAGCTCAGAGCGATTGATATTTTAATTCCAGACTACCCTCAGATAATTAATATTTTTTAGACTACCCTCAGAGTAGTTTCTCTGGAGCTCATCTTATGCACTCACTCCATAGTCTAGAGATTGTTCGGTGCATATGGAGATACATGTATGTCATTCAATCTGATGCAATCACATGTAAATATATAAACATGAATATATTCACAAAAAAATTAAATCACACAATCATGTAAGTGTAATTTCTCATTCATCACATCAAAATAGCTCAATGTGGGCTAATGATCAAACGTAAACAATTCGATTTGAATTACTTGACTAATCACATATTTTCACAAGTTTTATTTCAGGAAATCATCGCTGGGAACAAAGTAAACCCTCGCATCGCTCCTATCAAACACAAATTACCTGGGCTCACTTTGTGAACTCGAATTTCTGGCCCACTTCCTACCAATCACACCAATACATGATTTATAAATCACTTCATCACACACATTTAACCCAAATTGGGCCCAGAACTGGAGCACGACCGCTCGTGCGGGGTCTCAAATTAACATTTCGGTTCCATGGTTTGGAATCGATCAAACTACTGCTCAAAGGCCCCAAACTAACCGAAACATTAACATAGTACTTGGAAACGAAGAATAAAACCCAAGCAGTGGAGAAACCCCCTACCTTCTGAGTTTGAGGAAACTCCCTAAATTTGGTACCCACGCGAAGCCCTCTCCGCGTAGAGCAGTTCTCCTTCTTGTCTCGAAGACCGCCGACCTGGCCATTCTCAAGAAATCTAGAGAGAAGTTACACTCTCTCTCTCTAAAACCAAAAAATCCAACCTCCTGTAAGTTCTCCCCTTTTCTTTCCTTCCTCCCCACATTTTCTCCCTTTTGATAAAGGAAGAGGACAACTGTTCACTATTTTGTCCTTTTCCTCATTTAAATCAATTTCTATAATGACATCTATGTCCTTCTTTTCCCAGTTTTGACATTCGGCTCTATCTCGGCCATCCATTTTCATCAAGCTTTCTTACCATACCACTTTATGGAACATGAAAGATTTATAGCGCGACTTTCACAAGATCAAAAATCGCTTTTTATCTAAGACCAACCGCAATGCTCGTAGTGCCAACTCCGACTATCTCTAATTCCTACGAATTCTTACGTGTTAGCTAGATTTCGCGAGACGATTCCAATCAGGTAACTGCTTTCATCATCCGATATCTAGAAAATAAATTTCGGATTTTTAACCGAAATTACAATTTTGTAATCGAAATTACGATTTTGCCCTTTTTCAAAAAATTGGAATTTCTCGGGTCTTACAGATCAAACGGCTCCTCACGACCTTATATCATCCAAAGCATTAACAAAGCTCTTAAAAAGGGATTAAATCAAGTAGGAGAAAACCTCTACCTTCCGGATTTTGTCGAAACTCCCCAAAACTTGTGCCCACGCGTAGCCCTTTACAAAGATGTAACTTTCCTTCGCCCGATGAAACTGACGGTCCTAACACCTGGAAATCTAAAGAGAAGCTGGAATCTCTCTAAAACCCTCCTTCTCAAAATCTGTTCTCCTCCTCCCCACCGCACCGCATACCGTGCCAAATTCGGAGTAGCAGACGCCTTCTTTGTCCTCCTTAATGCCACATGTCACCATTCTATTGGTCGAGGATTACACCTCATCCCTCTTATCCACCCACTTTGGGATTTTCCTCCTAATGGCATGATGTCATGTGTCCTACGCGAACCCCACTGTACCACGTGTTCACTTCGTCGATGGGGCCTTGACACGTGGTGCCCTTAGCTTCACCTACAATGTGCCAAGTGTCCCTCGTACTACTGCCGCTCAAAAACATGAAATTCCGACCGTCTAGAAATTTGATGAAATTTGACGTAGTAGCTAGATTTCACGAGATGATTCCAACGGTGAAGTCCGTTTCGTTATCCGAGACCCAGAAAATTTCGATTTTGACCCCGAAATTACCATTTTACCCTTTTTCGTAAAATCTAATTTTCTCGGTTTACAAGAATGGAAACTGATCTCTAAGTACAGCACACGACATCTCTTCAATAAAATAAAATTTTCTCTCTAAACTACCTAAGATCTACTAAAATCAAACCCCTAAGCTAAACTAAAAATTTGGAAGGTTTTAGAGAGAGAAACCCTCATGAGAGGTGTTCTCCCCCCTCCTTTCTTTGCCCTAAAAATCTAAAAAATGAGTATTTATAGTCCTAGGGTGAAATGGTGTTGAAAACAATCCAAAACAGCAATTTTTGGGGCTTTTTGATCAGGCCCGACGCCTTTTGTCGCGACATTTTCTGGGTTTATCGCTACATTTATTTCTGCTTGGCTACTTGTTTTCTTTTCTAACTTGTCGAGACCATAATTTCTTCGTTTTAACTGGGATTTGGGCATGTGAGGTGTTGTTGAAAAGATCTTTGAATTTAAAATGTCACCATGGGTGAATTTGAACTATTTGATTATCTAGATGGTACATAAAAATTCATCTTCCCAGTGACGCACTGTGAGACACCCAATTGATTCTTCTTTTGGAAATATATTGCTCATTTCTCACAAAGCACTTTTCTGCTTTTCATCAAAAAATCCTACAAAACCAAGTTTAGAGGAAATGCTATGAGTTTTGCCATGAATTTTGGATATAAATACCTCAAAAATATCATGTGAAATGATCTCCAAAACATAGATGAGTTTCATACTCATCGCAGAACCAGGTGATGAAGATCTATCATCTCACTCCAGACTGATCGAAAAATACCTCTTCAGAAAACGAAGAAGAATCAGTTTTAGAAGAAGAAAGAAGTCAAATGATATGGTTTTCTAGTGCTGAAGGAATTTACCGAAGGGTTTCAAATATGATTTTGGGATGTAATGATATAAAGCCGTAATTATATCTTCAACGCCGGACAATGATATAGAGGTTAAATTGTTAGGTGTGCTTGAAAGGAATTCGAAGGCATTCGCGTGGTCTATGAAGACATTAAGGGAATCAGTCCCTCCATATGCATGCACAAAATTTTGATGGAAGAAGATCATGCTCCATCCATTGAGAATCAAAGGCGGTTAAACCCCGCAATGAAGGAATTTGTTAAAAAAGAAGTTCTAAAATGGCTTCAGGTCGATTCTCAGATATGCTATTCGATAGCCCTCGTGAGTCCCGCTCAAGCAGGTAAATTCGAAATGGAGGGATGACTGTGGTTCGAAACAAGAAAAATGAGCTTCTATCCACTTGTACAGTTATGGGATGGAGAGTATGCATTGACTATAGAAAGCTTAACAAAGCAACTAGGAAGGATCATTATCCTCTCCCCTTCATGGATCAGATGCTAGATTGACTTGCGAGACACTCTTACTATTGCTTCTTAGATGGCTTTTCAAGATACAACTAGATTATGGTGAGCCAGGGACGGCCGAGGAAAACCCGACCTTCATGTCACGTATGGGACATTCGCCTTCAAAAGATGTCGTTTAGGCTTTGTAATGTGGCAACAACTTTTTAGAGATGCATGACCATCATTTTTTCATATTTGATAGAAAACATCATGGAAGTTTTCATGGACGATTTTTCGGTGTATGGATGCTCGTTTGATAATTGCTTGACCAATCTTGAAGTAGTTCTTCAAAGAAGCCGAGAAAAAAAATTTGGTTTTGGATTGGGAGAAGTGCCATTTCATGGTGCAAGAAGGTATTGTGCTTGGACACCTCATCTCTTCCAAAGGGTTGCATGTGGATAAAGCAAAGATAGAAATAATCCAAACCCTTACCCCACCCACTATGGTGCGAGGTGTTCATATTTTCTTAGGACATGCAAGTTTCTATCTAAGATTCATCAAAGATTTCTCAAAAATCGCAAAACCACTATGAAAATTGTTGGAAAAAGACGTGATATTCAACTTTGATGGCTTTGTATGACAGCGTTTGACCCGGATAAAAGCATTCGAAGCACCCATAGTAGTTGCATCAAACTAGGATGAACTTTTTGAGATAATGTGCGATGCCAGTGACTATGCAGTTGGGGTTGTTTTGGGACAAAGGCGGTGGGTATCTTCGGGGCCTATATATTATGTGAGTAAAACGTTGAATGAAGCTCAGAGGGAATTACGTATATAGAGAAGAGATCTTATCGGTGGTGTATTCTTGTGATAAGTTCGGGCCCAGGTACATGCGGGTTTCAAGGTGACTCTCTCGCCTGGACCATGCGGTAATCCGGTATCTTATGATTAGAAGGAGGCCCGAGCCAAGATTAGTCATTTGGGTTTTATTTATTCAAGAGTTTGATATGGAAATTAAAGATAAGGCGGTGAAAATGTGGTAGCGGGACCGCCTATCTCGTTGGAATCGACAAGGGGTTAAAAAAGATCGCATAGAGATTGAGGAATTGTTCTCGGATTAGCAATTACTAGCAATGGAAGCTCATTTTCCATGGTATGCAGATTTTTGTCAACTATTTGGCATGCAATGTATTACCCCTTAGGCTAAGTTCTCAACAAAAGAAAAAATTCTTACATGACGTTAAGCTATATCAATGGGATGACCCATTACTTTCAAAAAGATGCAAAAGATGTGTACCTTAAGAGGAACAACTGGAAATCCTGAGTGCCGGCTCTTTACATATGGAGGACACGTTGGAAGCAATTGCTCGTAAGTAATTCCATCTGCGATTTTTTAAGCAGGAGCTTGGTGAGGACTCTCATCGGCTTGCATTAGGTGTGATAGATGTTAGAGAGTGGGTAATATTTCTAGAAGAAATGAAATGCCCCTAAATAACATTCAAGAAGTAGACATTTAAGAAGTAGAGATTTTTGATGTATGGGGCATTGACTTCATGGGACCGTTTCCTCCTTCATTTGGGAAATTGTATATCCTTCTTGTCGTCAACTATGTGTCAAAGGGGTGGAGGCAGTTACCATAGAGAAGAATGATGCGAAAACAATGGTGTAATTCATTCACATAAATATCCTCACCCATTTTGGTGCCCCTCGGTGTATTCTTAGTGATGAAGGAAGCCATTTCTATAATAGAGTCTTTACCTCTTTGTTGGGGAAGTATAATGTGCGGCATGCAAAGAGTCTCCCATATCACCCACAATCCAATGGGCAAGCAGAAATTTCAAATCGAGAGATCAAAGCAATATTGGAAAAGACGGTGAGTTCATCTAGGAAGGATTGGTCGAAGAAGTTGGACGAAGCTCTATGAGCATATAAGACCGCCTTCAAAACTCCAATTGACATGTCCCCCTTTCAATTAATCTTTGGAAAATCATGCCATTTGCCTCTGGAGTTAGAACACTGTGCAATGTGGGTGATAAGGAACCTCAATTTCAACCTTAAAGAAGCTGGTGAGAAAAGACTTCTTTAACTAAATGAACTTGAGGAAATGCGCAATGGTTCATATGAGAATGCAAAAATCTACAAGGAGAAAACAAAAAGATGGCATGACAAGCACTTGCTAAGGAAAGAGTTCAAGGTGGGTGACAAAGTTCTGATTTTCAACTCGGACTAAAGTTATTCGAGCAAGTTGAGGTCGAAGTGGTCAGAATTTATCCTGATCTCATCGATCTTGTATGGTACAATAGGGGTGCAAAAATAAAATGACCAAGAGTTCGAGGAAGTCAATGGCCGGAGGGTTGAGAAGCATTATTTGGGTGAGAGAAAATTGCTAGAGAATCATGAACTACATTAATGCATGTAATCTCCCACACATTTTTGTGAAGCGACGAAAGTGAGACACGGCAAATCGGGCTATCGACACTAAAAATAGCACTTCTTGGGAAGCAACCCAAGTTTTGTAAGAACCTCGCTTTTCCTTTTAATTTATTAATTTATTTAATCTCTTTTTAGTTTAATTTGATTACGTTTTTGGAGATTCTTAGTGTGTTTTGGTTTGTTTCATTTGTGTGGCAAGTGTTTCAGATTCAAGCAAGAAGGTGAGGCCGGGGTTGAGTACGCTCGAAAGTCGGTTTTGGGAGTGAACCAAAAATTTGTGAAAAACATATTGCTTTTCAAAGCAGGGAGCCATGAACTTAATTTGATGCTCCAAGAACTTAAATGAAGTCGTTTAGGACCCAGTCAAGTGTGTGAACGCGACGAATGGGCAAGGTAATATGAGGTGAAGAGCCACTCTGGGAGGATTCGTTGAGGGCGAAGGTTGCTTAGCGAGTGAACCTTGATCAAGATTAAGAAACCTTTGGGTTTGCCTATGTGAAGAAAACCTTCAGGTTTGCCTACACAAAGAAAACCTTCGCCAAGGAGAAGGAAAGCTTCGCCTAAGTGAACACAAGTCTGCCTTAGCAAGCCCTCGAGTTCGCCTACGCGAAAGAAGCTTCGTCAAGGCGAACCTAAAGCCCTGTTTGGCAAAGCCCTCATGACCATCCAGATTCAAGCCCCTTCGCCTAGGCGAAGGAGCCCCTTAGGAGTGAAGAGGCCCGGAGCAAGGCACCATAAGAGGCCCTTGCTTCAGCGTTTTTTTCATTTCAACTAGTTTCCAGGCTTTCTTTTTCTCTTAAAGAACTCGGCTCTCCCAATTCAAGTTTTCTCCATCTCTATTCCTCTATGGCTCCGAAGAAAACCGTTCGAAAGAGAATAGGTATGAGCTTCCGTGCACCTCCGCCTCCTCCCAACAATCCCGAGAAGTTCATCACACGGGAGGTGAAGAAGTTGTACCATGAGTCCCTTTTCAATAGGACATTCGTCGTGGAGCGCGGCATTCCAAACTCTAACATCTACTTCACTTTCATTATCTATGATCGAGGCTAGACTACATTCTGTGCACATCCCCAACCCGAGATAGCCCCGATCGTCAAGGAGTTTCACTCTAACCTATGGTTTCAAGTTGGCTATACCTAAATGTCTAAGGAAAGTGGGTAGACTTCAGTGCTACCACGATTAACCGGGTGTACAACCTAGTAGACAATGACAATGATGCCTATAGGTTACTGTTTCAAGACACGGGATATGAGGTGATTATGAAGTCACTCACAATGGGTAAGGGGGGTATGGAAACAACACCCTTCCACTTCTGAGGTGACCACCTTTCAGATGAATACCCTCAAACTTGTCCCGAGAAGGTTTGAGGAGCTTTATCTCGCCACTCACGAAGCCAAGCCTCCATTTGTCCACAGATCACCAAAGTGAGAGCAATCCCTATTGTATGCGATGCAAGGCATCCTAGTTCGATGAGCTAGGGATGTCAGATCACTCCAGGGCGTTGTATTGGAGCCCTTATCCACCCCTCCTTGATCACCCTATTGTACCAAAATGTTGAAGTGCCTATGCATGATTCCGAAGAAAATGCCAACCATTGACTCCTAGTGCCACTACCCAAATCAAAAGAGGGGGTCTCCAACGACATGGACGAAGATGAAGAAGAAGCTGACGAGCGATGCTTGAGGAGACTCTATTGAGGGGCATGACGCCCGACAAAGACAACGGTGAACTTCGATAGCACGAGAGAGAGTTGTCTAGACACTTAGTTCGCCAGGATAAGCTGGCCCGTAGATAGTAGTTACAGGCAAATCAAGCAGAGCGCAACACTACCTACCTAGCTATCCTGATGCAATTCTACCATGGACCAACATCTTCATCAACAGTGCCCCCACCGCTACCGTCCTTGTTCCAGCTTCCTGTATGGCCGCCAGCCGCACCCGAGTAGCCGATGGACCCCGTCGATTACCTGATTTCTGATAATGATGAGCATCATGCCTTTTCAGGGGAGTTTATGAAATTACAAAGACATGGGAAGAAAAAAATACAATGTCAGATCAAGTCTTGTGCAGCATAATCTCCTTAAAGCAAATTCATCTTCTTCTGAGGGTGCTCGAGACTTCGATGAGCATATGCTTCGAGGATAAAACGACCTTCGAGATAAGCGGCAACATCACATGCAATCACTCTAGGGGCTTCGGGCGTAATGTTTGTAATTCTATCACTCAGTGAACAAAAAAAGAGAGAATTTGACATAAATGGGTTTTTTTTTTTTTTTTAAATTGATATCTAAAAAGAGTATGAAACTCCAAAATAAATAGAGTCTAGAGATGATGATCAAACCAATGACTCGTTGTCCGACCATTTTGAGCAAACGGAAGAAAAAATCATCAAAATCCTTAAATGGTATTTAAGCCCTTAATTGCATAACCGTTTAGACGTTTAGTTTCGTTTGCTAAAAAGGAAAAACTCCAACAATTCCCCACATGAATGAAATTGACACCTAGAGTCAAGACTAGGAACCCTCACTGTGTGATAGAGTACAACGGTTGAAACCTACATAGGAAAGGTAGGTGTTAACCTTTGAACTATAACTGTAGAAATATGTTTACTCTACTAACTAAGCGGTGAACCACGATGTCCTTGAAATTTACATTCTATCATTTGTGTAAAGACGACATACGTCACATAGGAATCTTCCTAACACATTTTTCGAGTTCTCGCACATGATCATTTTGGCCATGAACATGTACTTGGTTCTGTAAGAGTTTAATAGGAATTGTGCCCTATTCAATTCCCTTTGAAGCGGCCCCACTTCACTCTTACATAGGTGATCTCCTAACTAAGAGTAGCTCAGTTTAATCTTTCCTGACTTTCCATTGCATAGGGATCATTAAAAGCATAGCTTAACCTTCCTTTTACAAGCATCACTATTTCATCATAGGAACGGATAAGGGAATATTCCCATAGTGATTGTATCCAAGTTCTTACAATTTAGTTGTCCCTTTGAACCTAGATCTTGGGATCTCTAGTCAGCTAGGTTAGGTATCCATTGTATCGACTTCTTCTTTTACGGGCGTTTGTCCCATTCCCTTCGATGATTTTTCAACCAACTCTCTATTTAACCCTTTGGTTAGCGAATCCGCAATGTTATCCTTAGATTTTACATAATCTATAGAGATAACTCCAATTAAGAGTAGTTGTCTAATGGTATTGTGTCTACGACGAATATGTCTAGACTTACCATTGTACATACTGCTTTATGCTCTACCAATAGTAGATTGACTATCACAGTGTATGCATATTGGAGGCATAGGCCTTGGCCATCTTGGAATATCCTCTAAGAAATGGCATAAACATTTAACCTCTTCCCCACATTTATCTAGTACTATAAACTCATATTCCATTGTGGATCTAGCAATAACCATTTGTTTTGAGGATTTCCATGAGACTTCTCCACCTCCTAATGTAAACACATAACCACTATGGGATTTGGAGTCTTTAACATTTGATATCCAATTGGCATCACTATATCCTTCAAGTACCACGGCGTATCTTGTATAGTGCAACCCATAATCATGAGTAAAACGTAAGTATTTTAAAACCCTTGCAATTCCTTGCCAATGCATGGCCCCAGGACTACTCGTGTATCTGCTCAATCTATTGACTGCATAGGCTATGTCTGGTCTTGTACAAATCATTAAATACATTAGACTACCTATCACCCTAGAGTATTATACTTGAGACACTCTCTCTCTTTTATTCTTGGATAAGTGTAGAGTTACATCTATCGATGTTCTGGCTATACTAGAGTTATCTTTAGCAAACTTCCCAAGAATATTACAATAATAATATGAGCGACTTGAATAGTTCTTACGATCTTCTTTTGGTTTTATTATTAATTGCATCAGCGGATCATCTTATCTTTATACCGTTGGGTTCAACATGTTCTTGTTGAATGATATCGCTTTATCAATACTTATAACAATGGCATATCAATACATACAGCTTTTGACATATCAGTTCAATATCATGACCTTTGCACATATCGTTGTTGAATTTTGATCTGTGATCATGTTTTTTGTTATGATTATCATGTGTTTTGGTACATTTGCTTTAATCCATATAAGGATTTCACTAGTTTCTGGGGACTTTCTTTTCTTGTCCGGGAGCGGAAAAACCTTCAAAATGCTCCGTATAGACTTAACCCATCGTCTTTGTTAAGAAAGGCGGTTTTCACATCCATCTAATGTACCTCAAGGTTTCTCAATGCAGCAATTTCCAACACCATCCTTATTAAATTTATTCTCGTTACAAGAGAATAGGTGTCAAAATAATCGAAGCCCTCAGTTTGTTTGTAGCCTTTGATCATTAGTCTTGCTTTGTACTTGTCAATTGATCCATCTACTTTCCTTTTCCTCTTGAAAACCCGCGGAACTCAAAGTTTAACCTAGTGGGCGATCCACTAGTTCCTAAGTAGTTATGTAGTATGGACTAAATTTCACTATTAATGGCTTAACTCCCACATGAGACCCTGTAGAGTTCACTGCCTCTTTATAAGTTCGAGGTTCCTCTTCGAGCATTTAAGTCAGAAAGTCTAAACCAAAATTTTCTACCCTTACTCTCTTACTGCATCTGGGTTCAACCTCACCATTATCATTTTCATCTTGATTATTTTCATTAATAGTCCCATACGCTCTTTTTGATGAATTTGGCTTTGCTTTTGGATTTACGGAGGCCATCTTGAGAAAGATGCATTCCTCGATTCCATTAACGTTGTCTTGTGAATATCAGAGATATTCGACTCATGAAACAATCGATAAGCATGACTTTATGTGCATAACTGATGAAGATCTGTCAATAGTTTGGAGTCTATTTTCACCTTTTTGGGTGGAGGAAGCATCAAAATTTGTGATTATCCCCACACTCTCAAGTATTTGTAGGATGCCTTTATTCCTTTCCATAACTCATATGGAATCTTTTTTGCTTTCCTTTTAGGTACCTTATTCAAAAGGTAATTAGCAGATAAAATGGCTTCTCCCCACATGTTTTGTGGTAGACTAGAACTCATCAGCATTGCATTCATAATTTCTTTTAGAGTGTGATTCTTACGCTCAGCTACTCCGTTAGCTTGAGGCAAATAAGGTGTTGTGGTTTCATGTATAATCCCATGTTGAGCACAAAATTCAACAATTGTCAATTCATACTCACCACCTCGATCACTTCTCAGCACTTTAGTTTTCTTTTTGAGTTGATTCTCAACTTCATTATTGTAGAAAACAAATTTCTCTATCGCCTCATCCTTACTTTTGAGTAAGTACATAACAATACCCGGGTGCTATCATCCACAAAGGTAATAAAATATTTAATACCACCTCTTGTTTCTACAAGCTTCAAATCACATATATCATAAGTTAAGTCGAGAGGTTCGTGTGTCTTTGACACTTTGAAAAGATGACACGGTTAGTTTTGCCTAAACACAAGTTTCACACTTATGTTTTGCATCAATTTGGAAAGTTGGTATATGATTTAAGTTAATTAATTTACGTAATGTATCATAATTAACATGTTCTAATCTACCATGCCATAGATTAGATGACTCAATAATATAAGCAGAAGAACTAGATTTATTCATTTCTGACTTAATGATAGTCATTACATTAAGCTTCCACATGCCACCAATCATATACCCTTTTCCGACATACATTCCACTCTTTGATAGAACAAATTTATCTTATTCAAACACCAACCGAAATCTATGACTATGCAACAAAGAACTAGACACCAAGTTCTTACGGATTTCAGGTACATATAAGACATTTGTCAAACTCAACTCTTTCCCAGAAGTCATCTTCAAGACCACCTTGCCTTTCCCTTTGATATCCGATATGGCAGAGTTTCCCATGAACACCTTTTCTCCAGTCTCAATTGGTTCAAAGGTGGAGAACATCTTCTTGTCATAACACACATGGCGAGTAGCACCAATGTCAATCCACCATTCCTTGGGGTTAGACCCCACCAAATTCACCTTAAAGATTACTGTTGTGAGGTCGATGTCAAACACATCTTTGGTGTTACCATCAACCACATTACCTTCCTTGGGTTTGTTCCTCTTTGGCGGTTTACAATTAAAAGACTTGTGACCTTGCTTCCCACAGTTGAAGCATTTCCCTTGGAACTTTTGCTTCTTGGAGACCCCTCCTTTAGGTCCTAACTTAGAGCATTTCCCTTTGTTGTGCTACTTTTTCTTAGAACTTTGACCATGTTCCACAAAGTTCACCTTCACTTTTGGTGAAGTGTGCGCCCCTTTCTTATCAAACCTTCTATTATCTTCTTTAATAGGAAGCCTAACAACTAGGTCTTCCATGATCATTTCCTTTCGCTTGTCCTTGAGGTAATTCTTGAAATCTTTCCAAGCTGGGGGCAATTTCTCAATGACGGCTGCCACTTGAAAGCTTTCACCCAGTACCATACCCTCAGCATTTATTTTATGGATGATCACTTGAAGTTATTGGACTTTACTAACCACTGTCTTGGAATCTACCAATTTAAGTCCAGGAACTGGCCCACAATGAATTTCTTGGCCCCAACATCCTCGGTTTTATGCTTCCGATCGAGAGATTCCCATAGATCTTTTGCTGAACTCTTAGTATAATAAACATTATACAAAGTATCAGTTAACCCATTAAAGACATAATTTCTACAGAGAATTTAACACCCTAAATTATACCCTAATAGTTTTATGGCATGTTTAAAGTAAAATGGAAGTCAAATTGTATTTTTCAGAAATTTCCAGGTTAAGTGTGAAAAAGGATATAATCAGAATTTTAAAAGTACAAGGATAGAGTGGTAGGAGAATTATCAACTTAAGGACTCAAAGGACATTAAGCTAGAAGATTGTATGCTATTGTTGGAATTTTGATAATTAGATGTGTAAATGAAATAACCATGGAGGACTAAAATGCAAAAGATGGAAAATTAGAGTTAAATGCCTTTTTCCAAACATGGCCTTATAACTAAGTGGAGATAAGACCAAAGATTTGTCTCTAGAAATCATTTTTTTTCCTATTTTGGCTTTAGGGAGCTAGGGCGTTCGGGTGGTAGTGTGAAGGAGACCAAATTGGTTACTCAATCCATTTCCATGCTCTCCATGTGCAAGTAAAGAGGAATAAAGTATAAGAATGGAAGAAGGAAGAAGAAAGAAAAGAAAGAGAAAAGAGATGAAGAGAAGGTTTCAAGAAAATTAAGGTTAGGAAACTACCCTAATTTCTCCCTCTTTTGTATCGTATTGTTTTTGTAGGTTTGTGAGACATTCCAACCTAGCACCTGTGTTAAGGAAAGGTTATCCACAGCTGTGAACACTAAACCGATTAAGCGGCGGTTCAAACCCATTCCTTAAATATAATCATATAATTTGCTGCATATATTACATAACCACTATCATACCCCACTATGTGAAGGGTTGAAGGCATCACTTACATATTATTTATAAAGTGCTTTTCATTACTTTAAAAAGATTATATACATTATACGATTCAGAATAAAACATTAAAAAGAAACAACGCAAGTGAAACGCACTTATACTAAGAGCGAACTGAGGTTGATGTGGAATATTAACTCTCCTAGCGCCTCCTCGGTACCTACACAGATAAACACCCATGCTAAGCATAAAGCTTAGTGAGGATCCTTACACATGGAGGACCACTAACCATGATCATCACATTCTAATATTCATACAACTTGCTATGCATATTGATTCGTTTAGGCCAAGTAGGTGTTCGGAATCAACAAATTTATATCCTAGGATTCCTACTACTGACGTAGCAAAGCTACTGCAGTATAGTGGCTCTAGGGTCGAACACGGGGATGGGTTTTCTTCGTGAGAGAAAGAGTTACGATTACGTGAAAATGGTGTTTTTCTCGTTGGATTTTAGGGTTTGTGAAAAACAGTGTGTGTGAATGGTTGAAAACTGAAAATAACTTGAAATAAAAAGTTAAGAAAGAATTCCTTGAAGTCTCGGGCCACTGAGCTTAGGGTTCTAAGTTAACTAACATGTCCTCGGGTCTTTTTCCTCGCGTTGGGGAGGTTGACCTATAGTAATTTCCCAAACCGGATCTTCATTTAGCTTTAAAACCTAAACCCTAAAAGTTTTCCTCTTGAAAAGATGGCATTCAAATAGCATAAATGTCCCTAACGATGAGAACATATCTCAAAAACCTACCCTACAGTAACTAATAGGAGACAACTAACTGGGCATCAGTGGATCTAGTGAAAGTATCCTTTGAACCCCGAAAAAAACGCCAATGCGCATTAAGGAGAGCATGCCTAGGAGATTTTAAGCTAAGGTGAGAAGCAGGGACACAAATACCCTTAGATACAAACATGAAAAGCATGAGAACATCACGGCTTACTTCAAACCAACACCAGTGGCCTTCCCTTGAGGATGAGGGGTTTAGCCGAGCATCCCTTGATTTGTCATCATCAGGGGTGTTTAACACTACGAAAAAACAAGAAAATAAGAGAAAGGGAGAGAAAATCACAAAACCCATTAGAGGAGGAAGCTTAGTGTAACTTTGATTGATTGATGGAGTGAAAGTTGATTTGATTACAAGCATGAGCGAGCTTATATAGGTGCTCGGTATAAAGAAAAAGTGTGCTAATGAACCAAAATTACCGCAGAAGGGCAAACTGAGCAAAACCACAAAAGACGGGTCAAGCGGTCAGGCGGGTGGGACCCGGTGTTGCGAAATTTTGCAGCACAACGAGAAATTTGCGAGGGTTGCCAATTTTGCAACCACCCAAATCTCCACAGCCTGCTTTCCCTTTCTTATGCAATTTTGCTCCAAATCTCCTCTGATTTGATCATGCATCTTCGAATTCAGCTCGGGTTCATCATGTTTGAATCGGATTGAAGATAACGAGGCATTTGACCTGCAAAACTACAATAATAGAGCTGCAAAAATGGGATCAGTAGCAAAGTCGGGACCCCAATGTATCAATTGAGTTATCAAAGTCGATTAGTACACAAAAAGCACTTAAAACCTGTAATAAACAGGGCTCAAAATAGCACTATTTGGGTACTAATCACATATATATACATAATCTTTTAAACTTGTAAGTTACAATAATCCATGAACTTACCAAATTTAGATAATTTAATTCATTATGTAATCTCATATGTTATGTTAACTTCATGTGCTTTGTCTATAGAATTCTATATCATTTTAGTAATAGTATTAATGACTATTCATTTATTTTATATTTCCATTATATATTACAAATTACTTCATATGTTTATGATTCATGTCTCATTTAACCATATCTCTTCATCTCTTCTTACATGTATCATGCCTATATTTTCCAAAAAAATGGATACGAGGAAATATTTGTCTATTGCAGGGTACTATCATTGTCTGCGACAATGATCTCTATCGTATTGTATTGTATATTGATCGAGGTCGCGATAATGACCGAATGGGACCAGCTATATATTTGTATGCTGCAGCAACTATATCCCTAATAGGCATGCTCATCTATCCATCTACGGTGCCAGCAGACAATCGGTTTATTATGTTTTGTTACATATTCCACATACATGAATAACTATTGTTATCATGTATGCATATGAGATATTCACTATCCATTATTCTCATATTCATAAAGAGCACTTTCACATATCTTTAATCATCATAGGAATGTATTTTGTGCTACTTTATATACCAACTATACAAGTATTCTCTTTTCTTCACATGACTAGAATTCATGTCCTTTATTATTCCATTCTATTTGTGCCATATTATTTAGCATTAAATCATATAACTTTTAGGTCGATTTCTTTATCTCACTTAGCTAAGTTATACTGAATTATTTTCATACAAAACCATCTCCAATAATACTTTGAGAGTATATAAGAGACATTTAGATGTCTCAAAATCCTATAGGAGATGACATGAAATTCATTTCCCAAAAAACGGTCCGAATTCCCTTGATTTCTAGGTACAATGAGTTCGAAATATCAACATGTTTCCTTCATGAACTTTGTTACTCTATGAATATATTTTACTCAGAAATTGGAATGACTCCATTTGAATCATCCAAACTCAAGTTATGGCATTTTAATGCCAAACTGGTCTGTTTGCCCGGTTTACACTTGTACCCGACTGTAAGACCCACTTTCAGAGATCTTAACTCCATATTTGACATTGGTTCCTTCTACTTATTTGAAGCTACGGTGTTAAGGGTTCTTCTCCAATTGGAATCATCCAATTTGGAGTACCAGAACTCCAGATATGTCCTAAATAACCGGGACTGCTCTATTTTAAAAACATAACCAGTAACAGGTTTTTAGACCCAAATTCGAGGGTCTTAAAGTCATCTAAATACTTTAGGCTCTTCTTAGAAAATGTAGTCACAGGTCTTAGGTTTCGTCTCCAACTAGAATTTCCTAAATTGAAGCACTTTAGACCAAGTTATGGCAAAATAATTCACTTAGGATTTTGGGAAAATTTTTGACAATATTTCCCCTAAAACCCCAACATTTCCTTTATACTAAAATTCCTCAATTGAGGACCACAACCAAATAACAATCAAAACCAACTTTAAACCCAACTCAAACATACAAAAACAACAAAACAAACAAGGAGAAATTAAGGTAGTTTCCTAACCTTAATTTTCTTGAAACTTTCTCTTCCTCTCTTCTCTCTTTCTCTTCTTCCTTCTTCCTTCTTCCTTTCTTCTACCTTTTTCCCCTTTACTTGCACATGGAGAGCATGGAAATGGATTGAGCAACCAATTTGGTCTCCTTCACACTACCACCCAAATGCCCTAGGTCCCCAAAGCCAAAATGGGAAACAAAATGATTTCTAAAGACAAATCTTTTGGTCTTATGCTTTATACTTCTTTAAAAATTCCGATTATATCCTTTTTCACACTTAAGCCGGAAATTTCCAAAAAACACAATTTGACTTCCATTTTACTTTAAACATGCCATAGAACTATTAGGGTATAATGTGGGTACTAAGCTTTCATTGTTGCCTCTGGCTCCCATGTTGCTTCTTACATACCGTGGTATTGCCATAGCACTTTTATGAATGGTACTTGGTTATTCCGTAACTGTTTCACTTCTCGAGCTAATATAGCTTTTGACTCCTCATCATAGGAATAATCTTAATGCACTTGCACCTCTTGCAGGCGAGATATCACGATTCATTTGATACGTATCACTTGACATAGACCGTGGAAATACATCTTTGCAATTTGGCTAACTCACAGAGGGAGAGCCAAGCGATACCCTGCTGGTTCGATTATCTCAAAACCTCATATGGGCCAATGAACCTCGGACTCGGCTTCCCCTTTACGCGAATCTAGCACCTTCCTCCATGGAGATACCTTTAGGAACAATTTATCACCCACTTCATATTCAATGTCATTCCTTTTCAAATCGGCATATGATTTTTTTCGATAACTAGCAACTTTTAACCTTCGCTAAATAACCTGAACTTTCTCTTCTGTATCTTTTACTATGTCTAGACTGATTAGTGCCCAAAAAGTGCTATTTTGAACCCTATTTTTAATAGGTTTTGAGCGCTTTTTGTGTACTAATTGTTATGATTAACCCAATTGACATGTTCGGGTCCCTATTGCACCTCTGATCGCATTTCGGGGTTGTTTTTACTTTTTTCTGCGAGGTGGAAGGCAAATTATCGTGTCAATCAATGTAACAATATCGGGTTGATTTCCATCAATTTCATATGGTTTTCTATCAATTTCAGCAAGCCAAGAATGAAGAATATCAATGCTTAAAGAAATGGAACAGTGCGATGGAGCGGAAGCAATGGAAACGATGCGAGGAGCAGTGGTGAAATTCGCTACGCTGGATGATTTCGCTATGATAGCGAATTTTCGCTATAATAGCGAATCTTATTTCATAGCGAAAATTTCAATTTTTAAATGCTCTGTATTTTCGCTATAAATGGCAGAAAATCCACTTTGTGCATAGCGAAACCCCTTTAATGTTTGGTTCCAAAGCGACCTCGTTTTGTGTAATTCCCATTTGTCCTGTGTAATCTTATATTTAGTTTTGGTGTTCACACCTCTTGGCTATATAAGCCAACTTATAGCTTTTGTAACCTAACTTTTAATGCTCAATCCACAGCGACTTTTCTCTTTGGGTTTACGATTTCTCTCTTCTCTCTCCTCTTTCTCTCATTTTCTCGACTACCAAACACTCCTCTGAGGATGCTTGGCTAGACCTCTTCCTCCTTGAAGAGGAGGACCCTTTAGTGAATGTACTAAGGTAAAAACAACATCCTCATGTTTTTCACACAAGCTTTACTATTCCCTTTTTACGTTTACACACTACTGTATCTCACGTTTTAGGTTTGAATCAACATGATGTACCACGAGGGCGGTACTTGGCAAGCTTTCAGGTTGTGGATGCTTCTTTGTTAGATCGCGATGCCCCGATTAGTTGTCATTTATGAGCTCTGCGAGGTTAGATCCGATGATGGTTTTTAATTGTTTGAAACATTAAGGGGGTAATAAATGCTATACGATAGAAGAAATAATTTTAGGGTTTAGGTTTAATGCCAAATGAAAATGGGTTAGGAAATGACTATATGTCTCCTTCCCACTTGAGAAAAAGACCAGAAAGACATGTTGAATGCCTTAGAACCCTAAATCAGTGGCCCGAGACTTCAAGGGGTTCTATTTTACATTTTTTCTCTTATTTTAGTTTCAATTAGTGAACAACCAATCTCTCCTGTTTTTACCCAAACCTTAAAATTCAAATTTAATTCACCATTTTTGACTTCACTTAAATCATTTGTACGAAGAAAACCCATCCCCGTGTTCGACCCTAGACCACTATCTTTGCGAGTAGCTTGACTACGACGGTAGAAAACAGGATACAAATTTTTGTTGATTCGGATCACTGCAAGTAGCGCGAATCAAATATTCTTGGGGGATGGTGCCTAAGTGCATTTGATGACGATTGAACACTTGTGATCCTCATCACAGTTACGGTGAATTTCTTGTATAGGCTAGTGTTTTAAAGTGTGTTTAATTTTCTTTTTAGCTAACTTTCCCCCTTTTTGGTAGAGTTATTTTTTTTCCTTTGTTTGGTGTTTGCCTGTTCTTTGCGGGGAATCCATTTTACGTGGTTTACTAAAATTACGAAGGCAAGCAATCCAATACAAGTTAAGTGGAAAAATTGATTGTGATCAAATGGAAGAGGGAGAACAATATAGTGAATATTTAGTGGAAAAGAAACCTAGATCATACACATGTCGATAAGGGATTACGGGAACCTTCCGTAGCGGTGAAGCAACAGCTTTGTAGAGAGAAATCGAACCCACTAGATCCATGAGGGACTATAGAGATCAATGGATGAGTGCACCCTCCTACATGGTGCCTCCACAGTATACCTCAGCTCCTCAGCCACCACAACCACCTCAATTAATTTCTCCAGTTGAAGCGAGGCCACGTGGACCTTACAGGCTAATTAGGTTGTGGTAGAGCAAGGAATTCAATGCCAATTGAGCGAAAAAATCCATCTTTGTAAGAACCCTTAGGTAAAAATTAGATGGAATTTCAAAGTGAAATGGGTCCGACAATTTGTATTTGCAATGTAATTTCAAAGCTTGCCTAGCGGCTTGATCAAGGGAAGAGAGTCAAGAGGAAGAGTGCAAAAGTAGCACCATGGTGGAGCCATGCAGCGACCCTGAAGGCACACGGTAGAAAATTTTGAATCCTCAGTTGGTGTTGTTGTCTGCCTGTGGGAGAAGAAGGAAGCAACCTCCCCATTGTTAACTGAGGATAGCAGTGGACAGGAAATAGTGGAAGGGACCCAAGAGCCTTTCATTCAATCAATTCCCATGAAACTAAATCAAAGTGCCCTTTGCCCGAGCCACGAATGCCCTTGCCGATGGCCCCTCAGCGACGAGTTTATATTACGCCTACACCTTTTACACGCTCCCAAAGCTAAGCCCAGCCCATCTTGCACGCCATAGAAAACTTCAAGAGATTAGTGGCCTCTGTACAGAATTTTGCCACTACATCAAAGACCTGGCGGTACTACATTGCATGGCATAGCGGTTCCAGTTCGGAGTCTTGCGGTTCGGTTGGAACACCAAGACAGGCATTTCTAAACTACACGAGTTCAATGACCTCAAGGCCTAAGGAAGTGGTTTGAGAGAACCATGACCTTCCCCACTTTGTGTTTAATTTTAAGTGTTTTATTTTATTTTATTTTATTTTAATTAGATTTACGTAATTTTCTCCTTAGATTTTCCATAAATTTTATGTTAATCTTTGTTCGGCTTGTTTTCCACTTTTACGAGAAATTTTTCTTAATTTTTCTGGTATTAATTTTTGTAGTTTTCGTGAAATTTTGAAGCCTGGATTGAAGATCAGAGAAGCAGGAATGAAGAAATGGGAGCAGGAAAATTTCGTTATGGCATAGTGAAAATTTCGCAATGATAGCGAAAATTTCACGATGTAGCAAGTGAATTTCGCTGCCTGCGAATTTTAAGCTAAGGCCTTGAAAAAATGCAGCCAACTTCCACTACAAGACAAAGCAGTATACGATGTTTCTATTTTATTTTATTTTTATATTTATATATTAAAAAAAGTTTGTTTTCTTTATATATTATTTTTATTTCTATTTAAAGAATTGTCTCTCAAAAAAATTGTTTTATTTTTGTATTTATTAGTATTTTATTTTGTTTTTCAAAAAAATTATGAAAAAAAGGGGGTTTACTGCAGTGAGGAATTTTTCGCTAAGCTAGCGAAAATTCCTTCTTTCTCAAATTTTCTTCATGGTGTTTTGACACCTCTGATTTTGTTCGCTCATAACTTTTATCGAACTATTTTAGGCGTTCTTGGTACCATTGGAAAGCTTAGAGTGTAGAATCCAAATATGGCTAGAAAGAACACTTTTGAAATTTTTATGAATGTGTAATTTTAAAATGCTCAAGCGGTAACTTTTTTCCTCTTTTCTTCTCCCTAACTTGTTTATTTGAAGCCCAAGCGAGATTGAATAAGGTGTCGATGGAAGCTACTTGTATCTATCAGAAATGATCACACATATATCATCAAAGGTAACACTTCCTTCTCTAATTTCGGTCGAACCCCATTTCGGACACCGAGATGTTTGGGTTGGGGGGAGAGTTAGCAAAGAAAGTGGCTTTTGTATTTATGTTTTTGTTATTATTTTGAGTAAGCCCATTTTATAATGTTGAGTGGGCTTTCTTTGGGTTCACATCCCATAAAGTTTGTTATACCATACAACTTACTTTTTCAAAATTTGGACCATTTTTGCAACCAAAATTTTTGTGTGTTGTGCACAGCCAGCTAGTTTGGAAAGTGGAAACTTTGTCGATTCTAGTGATGTTAGATTGGTTCCATGCCTAGTTGAGTGAATGATTAGTTATTCTTTTTTGATTTCGACCTTTTCTTCCACCTTTAGCTAACCACACAAGGCACATTAGGTTTTGATGATAGGGTGAAAAACTGCGCAACCTCCTTTACTTTGCATAACCTACCCTAGTTTCATTGACCGCCTTTAATAGGTTAAGGACCCATGTGGAAAGAAAGAAGGCCAATGCGTCTTGGAAAAAAAAAAGAGAAAAAGAAAAGAAAAAGAATAAATATTGCAATGTTTTGCCAAAGGCTTCGAGCACGATTAGGGGTATATGGAGAAAACTAAAGCCCAGGGTGCCCTAAACTTCAGCGGTTGGGAGTCCACCCAGGCTTAGTGTTGTTGCATGGGTGGATGGGTGGAGTTTAGCAAGTTGTAGGTCTTTGGAGTCTCGAAATCATTGGAAGTCGAGGTGAAATACGCAGAGTTTGTGGTGAAAGATCCTTATGACAGTGCTTTGGCCTTGGTGGTTAGAAGTCATCGGTAGATCCCGTTACATGGACTTTGGTGAGGTCGATTCCTGACGTACCACTACAACACAAAAGAATTGTGGAATAAGAGATTGGGTCACGATACATTTAGGTTAGTTAGCATCTTTGGGTCGTGGTAGTAGCTAGGTTGGGAGAGAAGCGGGTTTAGCGGTTTATTGTTGAGAGCTAATCAAATAAACACTTAGATTTTGGTGGGATTTCTGGTTGATTCAACGAGATGGAGACTCTTTTGATACTCAATTTTGGCATAACATTCATTCTCTCATGATAGTTATTGGACCACGGCATTGATTATTCTTACTTAGGGTTAGGCATTACTCATTCCCCAACCTTTTGAAATATAATTTTTGTGAACATTATTTTGTTATCATTTTGAATGCTCTCTACATATTTTTCTTCTTGCATTGCTAAGGGACTAGCAATGTGTGGGTTAGGGGTGTGATTAGTGCCCAGTGCTATTTTGAACCACTGACCACCCAATAGGTTTTGAGCGCTTTGTGTACTAATTGTTATGATTAATCAATTAATGATTCGGGTCCCTATTGCATGATCGCATTCGGGGTTGTTTTTGTACTTTTGGAGGAATTGGAAGCGAATTATCGTGTCGAATTTAATCATAACAAAATCGGGTTGATTTCCATCAATTTCCTGTAATTAACTCTATCAATTTCAACAAGCGGGAATGAAGAATATCAATGCTTGAAGAAATGGAAACGGTGCGGTCAGAACGAGGAAGCAATGGAGCAATTAGCGAGGAGCAGTGGTGAAATTAAAGCTGCGCTGGATGATTTCGCTATGATGGCGAATTTTCCACATCATGCGAAAATCACGATTGCATAGCGAAAATTTCAATTTTAGCTATGCCTGTATTTTTCGCTATGATAGCGAATTCGCTTATGATAGCGAAAATCATGTGCATGTGAGAATTGCCCACAGCTGTTTTGGTTCCAAAACGACCTCGTTTTTGTGTAATTCCCATTTGTCCCTATTGTAATCTTATATTTTTGAGCTTATTTTTGAAATTTATTTCACACCTCTTGTATGGCTATATAAGCCAACTTATAGCTTTTGTAACCTGGCACAATCTTTCAGTCCGCATCTTTTCTCTTTTGGTTTCTGATTTTCTCTTTTCTCTCTCCTCTTTCTCGTTTTCTCGGCTACCAAACACTCCCATGGGGATGACAACTCGAGAGGATGCTTGTGGCCTGAACCTCTTCCTCCTTGAAGAGGAGGGCCCAGCTGAATTGAATGTACTAAGGTAGAAACAACGTCTCATGTTTTTCCGCAAGCATTATTCCCTTTTGCATTTACGTATCTCACGTTTTAGGTTTGAATCAGCATGGTGTACCTTGGTGACGGTGCGGCAAGCTTTCAGGTTCGGTGGATGCTTCTTGTTAGATCCAGCGATGCCCCGATTAGTTATCATTTATGAGCTCCTGCAGGTTAGATCGAGTGATGGTTTTAATTGTTTTGAAACATTAAGGGGTAATAAATGCTATACATTAGAAGAAATAATTTTAGGGTTTAGGTTTTAATGCCAAATGAAGAGCTGGTTCGAAATGACTATATGTCATCCTTCCCAACGCGAGGAAAAAGACCCGAGGACATGTTGAATGCCTTAGAACCCTAAATCAGTGGCCCGAGACTTCAAGGGGTTCTATTTTACATTTTTTCTCTTATTTTAGTTTCAATTAGTGAACAACTAATCTCCCCTGTTAATACCCAAACCTTAAAATCCAAATTTAATTCACCATTTTTGACTTCACTTAAATCATCTATACAAGAAAACCATCCGTGTTAGACTAGACCAGCTATCTTTGCCGGTAGCTTGACTACGGCGGTAGGAGGAACAGGATACAAATTTTGTTGATTAGGATCACCTATAGTACAGCCGCGAATCATAGACCAAATCCGCGTTATGCTCATATAATTACATCCGACATACGGGGAGTTCTACATCTTGACCATACAGGAGCCTCATATGGTGCATGATGTTTGATTTATTAATTGTTATTTATAGGAAAATTCCATCAACGGAATTTACCTATCCAAACTTCCAGGAAATTCCATTACACATCCCCGAAGCATATCTTCGAGCACTTCAATCAACCTCTCAGATTGTCCATCTGTCTATGGGTGAAAAGCTGTAATGAAATTGAGACAAGTGCCCAATGTTGACTGTAACTCCTTCCATAATCTTGATGTATATCTTGGGTCTCAGTCTAACACAATTGACAATGGAACACCATGCAATCAGACAATCTCATCCACATATAACTCAGCTAGTTGATCAATAGAATAGTCCATCCAAAGTGGTACAAAATGGGCCGACTTCGTGAGTCTATCAATTATCACCCAAAAAGCACCATGGTTCCTCTACATAAGGGGGAGACCAAATATGAAATCCATAGCTATATTATCCCATTTCCATTATGGAATTGGAATGGGATTGACAGTGCGATGGCTGGTGTTCGGCTTTGACTTGGCCCGACCGCGTCGAACACTTGCGAACCTGTAATCCGTTACATCTCGCACTCCATGCCTTTCCGCAATAGTTCTATTTCAAATCCTAGTACGTCTTGTTGCCTCCAGGATGCATGGTAAACACTGAGTTATGGGCTTCATGTAACAACTCTTTCTTCAGCTCACTGTCAATTGGCACACATAATCTATCTCTGAAATACAAGCTCCCATCCTCTTTTACCGAAAACTCACTCTCGACTCCATCTTTGATCAGTGGAGTCTTTTCCTACAACTCTTTATCATTTTTTTTAGTATCTATAATCATCTGCTTAAGAGCAGGCTGAGCTCTTAATTGAGCTAGTAAAGCTCCATCAGCTATTATTCTCTAATCGCTACGTTGAAGTCACAAAGCTGCCACTATCTTTTTGCTTAAGGCATCAGCTACTACATTAGCTTTCCCATGATGGTAATCAACTATGCATTGATAGTCTTTAAACAACTCTAACAACCTCCACTGCCTCAAATTCAACACTTTCCGAGTTAACAGGTACTTGAGACTCTTGTGGTCTGTGTAAACTCTACACTTTTCCCCATATAAATAGTGTCGCCATATTTTCAAAGCAAACACTACTGCAGCCAACTCTAGGTCATGAGTAGAATTATTTTTCTCATGAAGCTTCAACTGACTAGATGCATAGGCCACAACTTTACCATCTTACATTAGCATACATCCCAGACCTATCCTTGAAGCATCACTATATAGGGTATACTCTTTACCCAGGGTCGATTGTGTCAACACTAGAGCTTCAATTAACAATTTCTTTAACTTCTCAAAGCTATCTTGGCACTTGTCATTTCACTTAAACTTCACATATTTTTTGAGCAGTTTGGTGAGTGGAGATGCTATGACAGAAAAGTCGTTCACAAATCTTCTATAATATTCGTCTAACCCACAAAATTCCTCATACGTCACATTGAGGGTGGCTTCGATTCGTAATAAGCCCGATCTTAGTTGGATCAACTTTAATTCCTTCAACAGAGACAATGTGGCCCAGGAAGAAAACTTCCTTTAGCGAAATCACATTACTCAACTTGGCATACAAGCGCACTCTCTCAGAGTACGCCAGAATTTATCCTCGGATGTTGTTCATGCTCTTCCTCATTCTTGGAATACACTAATATATCATCAATAAACCTGCCACAAACTGATCTAAGTAGATTGAAACACCTATTCATGTGAATCCGTAAATGCCCTTCTTAGTGCGTGCATTAAAGCATTACTAAAAACTTGTAATGACCATATCGGAGTCTGAATCTTTGTCTTGGTATCATCTTTACTCTCAAGCTGGTAGGCTACCCGTATCGCGGATATCTTAGAAAAAGATATCCTTTCCAGCGATCAAATAAATCTTCTATTCTAGGCAATGGGTACTTATTCTTCACTTCATTACTTTATTGATCTTGTCTGCATATTGATACGATTCATAAGTGCCATCCTTTTCTTCACAAATAAAGCAGATTGCACCCAAGGAATACTTGGGGTCTAATTGATGACAGACCAAAGAACACATACAAATTTACAACACTATTACCAAAGGACTATGAACTAATCCCCGGCAACGGCGCCATAAAACTTGATAAGACCATAATACATATACAAATTTATGACGTTATTACCAAAGGACTATGAACTAATCCCCGGCAACGGCGCCATAAAACTTGATGACAGACCAAAGAACACATACAAATTTACAACACTATTACCAAAGGACTATGAACTAATCCCCGACAACGGCGCCATAAAACTTGATAAGACGAGGGCTACATATACAAATTCTGACGTTATTACGAAAATTTTATGAACTAATCCCGATTTGTGTGTGATAAAACTTAGTGACATCATCATAATAACCAAAATCTCTTAGAAGTAAATCAATTTCAATTTATTGGTTTTGGTAAAGATGTGCAAGTGCACGGTCAACAAGTAATAAAATGGACATAAGTCAGATATAGATCCACGAGAGATCTGAATTTTCATCAACTACCCGGACTACTCGAAATTCATACTATTTGGACCATCAGTTGATGGGTGTCTATTTGATAGGAAGTGGCTAATTCAAAAGAAATGAACATTCAAATGAGCGGAATATAAAACAAATGAAGGAAATAAATTTCTACGGAAAAATAGATGCGAGCAGTTATCTTAGGAGACACATCAAGAGAAAGCGATCGTAGTGAACGATCCAGTTCCTATAGTTCCTCTTTGAATAAATTTCTTGATTATCTCAAGTTTCCAAAATACATCCCGAGGCATTTGTAGTGCGGTTGGATCTCTCCACACTCCACATTTCGTTATCTCCTTCTTCTGATTCTCGAATTCTGAGAGCAGAGATAACTACTTTTAATAAGAACTTCCTTAAGCGAGATTATTTTCTTTTGCAATACTTCATACCCATTTTATGAATTTGTACACCTTAGTTCCCAAAGTTATCCCGTCAATGAGATATACAACTTCCAAATTACTCTTCCTCGAAATTAAAATAGATCAACCTTTCCTTGATTAGATCTCAGCTAACACGGGATTGGCCTCGCTATCAATTGAGGTGAAATCTACCTTGTTTAAATAGATAAGTCGTTGACTAGTTCGACTTCCAAAGTGAGAAAGGATTTATCTAAGTGAACTTGCAAAGCTCAAAGGATCCCTAATAGCAGGTTAATATACCTTCAAAGAAATGTACATTACTCGAAGTTGTCTTCCTTTATGCTCGAGGACCTCACTTGAAGAATCGAGTAGCATGCGATTCTTAACGGGTATAGTAAAGCGATATTCGAATCCAAAATCAATAAACTCATATCCCAGTAAATTCGTAAACCGAAATGAACAAGATGCAAATTTACCTACGGGAAAGATCAATTCTGACTACAACGTTCTCTCAATGGAAAGAATTTGGGTTCCTCAATTGCTGAATCACACGAGGCGACATCCTTCGATCAAAAGAATAATTGCAATTCAGCCCGAAATATTCGAATCCAGAATTTATGCGAACCGATGCATTCCATGTAGTAATTTTGAAAAGAATTGAATTATGTATTCGGCTTGACCAGCGATAACATTCGAGATCAAAAAAAATAAACGAAAAGAAATACGAAATGAGCATCTGCTGCAAAATACGAAAAGAAAAGAAAAAGAAAAGAAAAGAAAAATAAAAGTGAAGCACAAGCTGCAGGATCTCTCCTTTGATGCGCCTCAGGCAGCTTACTAATGCAGGTAGCTGCGTATTTATAGGGTTTTCGGACGGGCCACAATCCCAATACGCTGTATGGATTTGAGGAGTAGCGGGCCCGAGTTCTTTGTTCGATTCGACCGGTTCTCTTGTCGGCGACCTTCAGACTCATGTCGCGACGGTGACAAGTTCTGCATCTATGGGCCCGGTCATTCATGTTGTCATGACACCAATCTTATGCCCTTGCAGGTTTTAGTTGATCGCTTATGATGTCGCGACATCATGGCCTTGTCGCGACATCCATTCTAGTCCCTTGCAGTCTTAAATGGTTGTTCCTGATGTCGCGACATCAGTCTTCTTGTCGCGACATCAGCTCAAGTTTCCTGCAACCTTCCTCTGTTTGTTATGATGTCGCGACATCAATATCTTGTCGCGACATCAACTCCTGGTACTGTTTCTTTGACGGGTGCTAAGTCCATTGACATCGGCCTACATAATTTGAAGCCTTGAGTCGATCTCCTCTTGATGTCACGACTTCAGCATTAAGTCTCTGCCTGTAACAACCAGTTGTTCTTGGTGTCGCGACATCATTCTTCTTGTCGCGACATCACCTTGTGCTGCTGTAGGTTGAAATGGTTGTTGATGATGTCGCGACCTCAGTTTTAAATCAGCATTTATCATTCCTATTCTGCTCCTTCTTGGTACGCGAGGCGTGACCACTGCCGCGACGACGTAAATTCCCTTCCACTCTGATGTCTGACTTGAGCGGGTATGCGGACCCACAGCTACATCAATGACTCATTGGTTGCTTAATTTGCTCTGCCATTCGACTGCATTTTATCCACTTATTACCACATTTTCTCACTTTTCTTCTTTCTTGCTTCCTTCACGCTAATGACAAAATTGGTGAGTTTTGCATAGTGCGTATATTATTATTAATTTTAGCGAAAACTGACGAGAAAAATGGACTAAAGAGATGACTTTTAAGCTCCATCAACAATATCACCCCATCGATGACTCCTACGTAGCTATGACCTTAACTCTTTTAATTCGAGGTGCCATTCTATAAGGTGCCCTAAAAATCGAGTTGTTCCTAATACAAATCTCTATGGACAGATCCACCTCCCTCTCCCAGGTGGAGACGGGTAACTCTTCAGAATACATCTGAAATTCCTTACTCTTTGGAATCTTTTCCACATCTGCTTGACCTCTCCAAGTGAAGTATCGAGGCGATAATGTCTCATCCTCTGTGTCTCATAGTCTACATAGCTAAGATCACATTGGACATCGTTCTATATCTAATGCCCTGTACCTTCACCTTTGACTGGTCAGAGCACCTCAACACTACTGTCTTCTTTTCACAATCTAGTATAGCTTTTATAGCGAGATGAATGATCAAGTACGAAAATCAAATCAAATTCTCGAGAAGGTAGAGCAATCAAATCAGCCGAAAATTTTCTATCCTGGATAACTATGGGGCAATTCTTATACACTCTATTAACATCAACACTTTGCCTCAAGGGACTAGTTACATGCATATCATATATGATCTCTCCAACGATGTTATCTTATCTCGAACACATGCTCGATGCATGTTTGGATCGATAGGGTATCCGGGAATCAAAAAATTATACCTATTTCCTCCTACGCTTGTAGCATGGCTCTTCATGACCTCTCAAATGTCTAGGTCGAACAGGGGATGGGTTTTCTTCACACAAATGGCTTCGGTGAAGTTGAAATGAGTGAATTCAATTTAGATTTTGGGGTCACGATAAAAGCAATGAATGATGTTTGGAAACTGAAATGCGTGATAAAATATAAAAGAAATCTCCTTGAAGTATCAGGCTACTGGTTTTGGGTTCTAATGGTAACTGAGGAGTTCTCGAGCCCTTTTCCTTGCGTTGGGGAGGATGACCTATAGTTATCTCCCAAATCGGATCTCAACAGCTCTGGAACCTTAACCCTGGGTTCTTTTGGAAAGATAGCATTCTTGGGCATTAATGGTCTTAGACAGTGAAAACTTATCTCCTTAACCCATCTTCCAATGACTAATAAATGGAAACTCAGAATCTCGAGTAGATCCCAACAATATAGCATTGAACCTGGTGCAATCTCAGTCGTTGCGGTGTGTCTAAGGGATTTGAACCTAAGGGTTGCAAAAGACACATAAATGACAGTAAATACAGGCGTTAAAAACACGAGAACCCTCAGTTTACCTTAGATCCTTTGTCCAGTAGCCTTCCCCTTCAAGGATAAAGAGGTTTTAGCCACTCATCCTCTAAGTTGTCATCCTTAGAGGCTGTTTGGCAGACGAGAAAATGAGAGAAAGTGAAGGAAAATGGAAAGAGGCGGGAGCTGCTGAAAGCTTGGCGCCAAAAAGCTTTATTAATGATCAAGATGTCTCGTTACAGTGTAGCATGGGGATTATATAGTGCCTAGCTATGCAAAATTACAAAAAATATGAATTGGCCAATATTACATGAAAGGCAATTTAAGAAAAACAAGGAAAATGCAAGAAAAGTCAAGCGACAATTTTGCGAGGGTGCGAAATTTTGCAACCCTTGTGAAATTTATAGCCTTGTATGAGATATTTCTTTTGCTTCTTTCCCTTGCTTTCTTCTTACGCTCTTGCAGTAGCTACGAGTTTAACTTGGATTCTCCATGATTAGTAGATTCAAGAAACTTTAGCATGATTGGTTCATAAAACTGTTTTCCCTGCGATCGATAGTATCATTTGGGGACCTTAACGTGCCAACCGGGTTAATTCGGTTGATTATTACGCAAAGAGTGCTCAAAACCTGTAATAAACAGGGCATAGAATAGCACTATTTGGGCAATAATCACTCCCCCAACCGACACATTACTAGTCCCTTAGCAATGGAAGAGAGAAAGCAAACAAACAGAAAAGTAAATATATGTGCACAAAAATTGCTGTTTTTAAAAAAAAAGGTAATCTTGTGACCCGACAAAGAGTTACCAAAAGCGATGCCCGATAACTATCTTGAGGCGAGCTATGCAAAGATAAGTATCAAAACCTCTTTCCTAGAGCACCAGCACGGAACTTCCACCAAAACCTAAGTGTTAGCTTGATTGGCTTTCCATGATAAGTTTCACTTATTTGCACTCTCCCCACGACATATCTTTAAAACCTAGCAAACTAACCGGTCTCGATAGTGTTCGGGACCCACATTTTATTCCACAACTCTTTTTTGCATTGTTGGGGTTGCAATGTTGAGAATCAACTTCGCCGTGTCCATGTAGCGGGGATCTGGTGGCTCTGACCAATTAAGGCTTGCAGGGCATCAAGTCATAAGAGTTTTCAAGCGCACTTAACTCTTGAGGTTTCACCGGCTTCTGCGAGTTCGAGACTCCAGCACCTACAACTTGTTAAGCTCTGCCTATGCACTCGGGTAACGAGCACAAAGTCGGTGACTCCCAACCAGTTGGCTTAGGGCACCGGGCTTTAAAGACTTTTGCCATATACCCCTCGGACCGTGCTCGGGTTTCAAGGAAAAGCGTCACAAATTTTCTTTTCTTTTTCTTTTTCTTTTTCTTTTGCTTTTTTTTTTTTTGAAAGACTCATTGGTATTTTTATTCCTGGTGGTCCTAACCTATTAAAGGTGGTCATAAGTACTAGGCCGGGCTTTTGCATGGTTTAGGAGGCTAGACAGTTTCTCAGCTCATCAATGAAACCTAATGTGCACAGTGTGTGGTTAGTTCAAAGTGGAAGAAAGAGGTTGAAAACAAAAGAATTCCTTCTCCTAATCCCACTTGGAGGAATGAGCATAGGACCAATCCGCTGTGCAGAGTGGGACAATGTTTTAAATTTCCCTTGCCTATATTATGCATTACCTGAAAAAAAATGGGTGCAATTTGAAATTGTAACTGTAAACTTTGCAGTATGTATTGAAAATAAAGGTATGACTATATTTTCATTATCACCAAAAACAAACTATTAGCAAGTCATTTGAGCCTCTGAAATGGACTTGCTCAAAATGTAAGAGCGTAATATGAAAGCCACTTCCTTATTAACTCTCACGAAAGCAGAATGTCACATTGTCACCGATGGGGCTTGGATTGAAAGTTAAGGAAGGGAAATGTCTTACCTCAAGTGTGGCGACTGGTGGGATGTCATCCCTCGTCACTAGGCGAGTGAGAGAGTGTGATGGTAGAATTCTTATTCTTTGCGAGTTGTGAGAAGATCGATGAAGGAAGGCTGTAAGAGGGACCCGGATGGCTAAGTCAGCGCTCTTGTAGAAATTTGAAGAGGCTGTTGAGGCACTAATGGAGAAATTTGAGGCAGGCCTAGGTGGCTCTTAATCTGTAGTAGGATAGCATTGTTCTACGTGAGAATGGCTGTGGTCTGAGCTATGGCATCCTCGGCGGGAGCCATCCTCGCGGCTAAGAGCGTATGGGCGACGGTGAAGATCTTGTGTTTGCGTGGTGCATCCATGATAGCCAGAAAATCACAAGGTGTTATAAAGATCGACTGCATAGGTGGTGTGGAAATCTTTACATTGGCCCGAATTTGAAGGAACCGGGGGCGCGAGGTCTGCGAGAGACGAGTGATGCGAGACGGTGACCATGATGACCAATGGGAAATTTAATGGAAAGGCCCCGGAATCTAGGGCTCCACATCAGCACCAAGCACAAACTGCTACTTCTCTACAGTAAATATGACCTCGCAATTGCATCGGTGCTCATGTTGGGGCTCGACAGGAAAACCAAGGTGCTCGAGCACCTGAGATAGTAGCCTCGGAAACAGGAGGGGAATGGCCTCTACCCAGGCGAGGTTCTTGTGATGAATCTTATCCTAAAAATGGAAGAGAGCAGTCATGATAAGCTCAGCATGGCTGAACCAAAACCTTAGAATATCGATGGTGCCTCCACAGTATGGCTCTGGATGCATGCACCCGAATCTTTGTAGTGGAAGCAAGTTGAATTTTGCGGTACATGGTCAATCAAAAGCATGCCTGTAGGGAGCTGCCTCCAAAACAAAATAGGCCCGGCTGATGTATCTCGGGCAAGGATGCGAACCATCTCCCGAGGTGAAGGATGGGGCCATTATGTATACTTCGTTGAATTGGCGAGGACGGCCAGCAGGTTGAACGTGGCAGCTATATCAGTGGCTCAGTACCCTCTCGAAATGCATCTATAAGCCGAGCGCCTGGATTGGGATCTCAAGCGGAGGTCATGGTCTCTAATAGAACTCAATGATTACCTGGGGGTAGAAGAACCGGCGTGGAGTCATGAAGGGCTCTAGGGAGTACTGCTTCATAAGCCACATAGTGTCTCGAAGCTCGAGGAGGCCAGCGAAAGCTGGAAAGTCGTAAAAGTACTCGTTGTGCAGATCCTTGCCACTATAGTCGGAATTGCCTGGAATAGGGCCACAATGGAGGATAGGCCTTCTGATAACGGAGCCAAGAGACTCATCTTGAGGAATATCATCTTTGGACCTGCCAGTGGTGTGAGTGATAAGGATGCTCTCTTGGCGAGTGGTGGGATCGCCGGACTGAAGTCGAGCCCTTTTGGAGCGGGGCCTCTGGATGGTGCAGATCGAGGGGGGAAGTGAGGGGCTGGGTCCTGCCTCATCTTGTATCTTATTTGGACTAGGCGAAGGCTTGAGGAGAAGCGATAGGGATGCTAACGTATGACAAATGCGTGAAATTTGGCGCGACTATGGTTAGAGGCGATAGATTTGGAGGCGCGATGTTTGGAGATAGAGTAAAAATTTGCCTTGAGCCCTATAGTTGGAATTGTGTCCACCACGGGTCTTCGCCATAGCCGGATTAGGAGAAGGATATGGGGTTGGGGAGAAGGGAAGGGTGCTGTTCCAGAGGATTTTCTTCTGAGGAGGATGGGAAATGAATTGAAATGAATAGGGTAGGGATATTTATAAAGGGTTAGGGAAGGTGAAGAGTCCAGGTTACTTAGCGTCCATAAATGGGCACAAAAGTTAAGGTTTTATCTGGTGGGGAGAGAAATGAATGGTTTTGCAAGGAAGCGAAAGTCAGGAGTGGAAGGAGTTCGAGCGAAGAGAACCGAGTACAAAAATTCCACGAGTGGCGTGAAATTCGCAACCCTTGCGAGACCTCACCTGAAATCTGCAACTCATTGCTTCCCCAAATCAGCTACCCCTGTAAAACGAAACACCAAAATTATTAATAAGAGCATAGAAAAGTTAACAACTACAACTAAAAATAGGTTAAAACTAATAAAGAATGAAGAAACAAATATAAAATTTGAAGTGAAATAAGCAAAAATTCAACAGAAGTGTAAAACCCGGGAAAATTCTAATTTTCTAAAAGGGCAATATTATTTAATTAAAAAATCATTTTCCTAGATCACGGATGATGGAAATGGACTTCATTGGAATCGTCTCACGAAATCTGCTTCTGTCCAATTTATTCAATTTGAACGTTCGAATTTAGCGTTTTGAGAGTACGGGTGTTGGGTCTTAGTATGAGCTGTGAGAGACATGTGATGAACAAAGTCACCTACTACATGTACCATGTGACACATGTTGCATGATTAGTGAGAGGATAGGAGATGAATGGCTTAGATTGAGCCATGTGTCAAAATGGCCTTTTAAGTCGAACTAGGGACAAAGGGGTCGAAAGAATAAAAATAAGACTTCATCTTCTCCATTTAGCTCTTTGGAAAACGTGTGAGGGGGAAGACAAGTTTTAGAGAAAAAGTTGCAAATTCTCTCTAGATTCCCTCGCTGAGTAGGTAGGTTCTTGTCAGTGAAAAGAAGCAAAGTTGATCTCTCTTCCACAAGAAGGCTATCATGCGGACTAATTTTATGGAGTTTGACAACTCAAGAGGTAGGGTCTTCTCCTACTTGATTTATTCTTTGGCTAAGAGCAAATTTTTAATGGATAAGGAATTTGTTAAGGCTTGGATGGCGTGGTACGGATCTCAAATATTTGGATAAATGTAGGAAAATCCCAGTGTGGCTGTGAACAGTGTCTAGACCTAGGGTTTCACTGTTCACGTTATTTGTGTGTGATTTGTGTGTTGCTCGGGTGATTCAAAATGAATTGCTTGAATTGTTAATTAAACCATGTGAGCTAATTTTGGTGTTATTGCTATGAATTGAATAACATGATGTTGTGAGTTAATTTATGTTAGTATATCTACAATTATATGTTAACTAGGTATTTGATTATATGACCTCTACATGCACGGGAGCACTGGGAATGATGGGAATTGTAGTGCACTGACATGAAAATGAAAAATGAAAATGGTTGTGAGGAATTTGAGGAAGATTTTCGAAGAATTTGCCTTGGAGGTTGTCCAACAGTTCATCTCGGAGCGGACCCATGGTATTTGGAGAATTACCCAGTAATTCTGGAGGTTCTTAAATGGGTTCTAGAAACTTCGATAGTACTTTTTCGAGAAAAAAAACCTTTTGTTTTGAAAACAGTGTTTTTCTCACATTTGGCTTAGGCATGTGTGAGGGAGTCGGTGAGGACTCGAGACATGGGATTGGGCGTGTAGGCATTCAAGTAGGATCATGCATTTTCTTGAATGTGTTTAGTTCTTAAAATTACATGTGCACTTACATGGGGAATAACCTGTGTAGGAATTATCCTTCTTGGGCATTGCTCACCTGTGAGGATCGTGCACAAGGTCTGAGTGTTAGGAAGGCGTCGCTCATTAGGGCGGCTTTGAAGAAAGCGACATGTGGCTTTGATTACATTTTTGTAAAACCTTCTTATGAATTATCACTATTGAAACATGTTGTATTAAGAGTGATTTAATGCTGAGCGATGGTAACCTCAGTTGATGTATTTTAGTGCGTATGGATGTATGGGCCAATGTAGCCTTTACTCATGAATGGTCTCATGATGAGACCACGGGTATTCCCTTGGGTTGATGGTATTCAGCGGGACACCAGGATGCAGGGCTTCACAAAAGGGTCTGTGGCTTTTGGTCTCTGTAGAACTAAGCCCTTTCGAGTAGCTTTTCAAACTTAAAGGTTCAAGGAGGAGCTCCTCCTTGTCTCAGCGTGAAAGGACTACATATGCTTTAAGCCTACGGCCATTCACTTTGAATCTCACATTGTCCTTGGAATTAAGTAATTCCGTTTGCTTCATTAGTGTAGACTTCATGGGCGCGATGAAAGGACTAGTCCGCGCCCGGTTGAGCTTTGCTAGAAAGAGATGCAGCTTGATCCTTAAGGCAACTTTGCGGTCCCCCTTTTTCAAATCTTCGAATACCACCATTTGGTCATGCCACTTTGTCCTTTGTCTTTTGCGATTTTGAGTTCACGTAAGCATCATTTGCAGTTCCTCCCCCAATTCATTAATGTATCGAAGAAGACAGCACGAAGAGCGGCCATCAAATCAAGTTCAGCTTCTTGATTGCCCACCATGCCTTGTATTCTATTTCCACAAGGAGGTGGCATGCCTTGCCATAAACCAGTCTGTAACATCCCAAAATGTACCCTAGTAGTTTTTGGACTTGTTTAGGGTATATTATAGCTAAATCTCAAATTTTCGGAAATAAAAGCAAAGAGACCTGATGAATATTAGAGACAAGGGTAAAGTGTTCATTTACCACTTGAGGATAAGGGCATAAATCAATAAGTTTATATGCAATTATGGAATTTAAGAAAAGATGGGATGCGAAGTTTAATATATATATATATGTTAGAGTAGAGAATAATAAAAGAGAAAGGGTAAATAGCAAAAATGGGAAAATAAACCAAAAAAATGGGTTTTTCTTGTCTTGGCCAAACATGGCTGCTTAACTCAAAAACATGGATAAGAGCAGATGGTCTCTCATTTTGAGAGACCAAATAAATAGAGAGAGAGGGAAGAGGAAAAAGAAGAAGAGGAAGAGGAAGAGAAGAAGAAGAGAAGAGAAGAAGAAAGGGAGATAAAAAAGGTATGGATTCTAGTAAGATTTGGTATGGAACTTTGTATATATTTGTATGGATACATGTTTGTGGGTTGTGGGTTGTGGGTTGTGAGAAACCTAACCCTCAAATGAATTCTTGTAAATCATCACAAATCCTTTGATCTCTCTAGGGTTTTGTTAAATTCATCCCCAACCTTAGAATTCTTGAAATTAGGGTTGGTAAAACCCCATATGGAACAAGATGAGTATGGAATCCTCCCTTTGAGGTTGGATTCATGGTTAAATGGCAAGTAATTGAGTTAGGGTTTAGAACAAACCCTAAAAAATCCTTGTATTTGGTTTATGTATGGGTTATGATCCATTATAGATTTGTTTTGGGAGTAATTCATGAAAAGTTTTGAAGAAAGATATGTAATGAAAGATGAATTGAGTAAAATTGAGATTTCAAGATGAATTTGGAGTGGTTTGAAGTGTATAAAGTGGTGGAGTTGATTTGGGTAGCCAATCTATGGAAAAAGTGAAGAAAAACCCACGTGCAGACCCAAATTCGAGGGGTTGTCTGGGGTATAGGTAAGAAGATTTGTCACCAGTGCAGTGAGTGATACACATTTTCTGTTTGACCCGGTGTTTGTATTTACTGGCCCATGAATTTGGTGTTTCTTATCCAGTTGAGTGTATTCAAGTTTCTGGTTAAAATAGACTTCAAGGATAACCAAACATCCTGAATAGGTACCTTCAAATTCTGATTCTAGGTGGCCCAAAAATTCACTCAAAGTGGGGCTATGTTCAAGCCAAATTCTGGTTCTGTTTTTTAACATAGAGTAGTCCGGGTTGTTTAGGACATAACTTGAGTTTCGGTGCTCCGATTTGGGTGATTCCAGTTGGAGGAGAACCCTTAGCACCTTAGATTCAAATTAGTACAAGAAAAAGAGTGTCAAACTGCTGACTTGAATCCCAACTGATAAAAAGCCCAGCTGTTCTACACCTGTAGGTGCTGAAGGTAAATGCTGATTTTGTCCACGGCTTGCAACATAACTCCTTTGTTAGGACTCCATTATGGGTATTCTCAGACTCTATGGAAAGCTCATGAGTCTAGAAGATCTAACCATATTCTGTTAATGGCATTTGGTGCCCACATCTTGTCTGAAAATTTAATTGTTGTACCAAGTGTACAAATCGCTTGGTTAAAGTTAATTAGAATACATGGTAAGAAATGATGTAGATATGAACGAGAAATGCAACATGTATAGATGTGTTCATGAAACATGAATGTGATATGGAAAATGAAAACAAACTGAAACATGAATATGAACATGAAAGGCAATTTGTCATGAACACATAATGTGGTTAATTTATATATGATTATTATCACATATAACCAGAAAAAGATAACTAATGATAGGAAATACGTGAATGAGTATATGAATGAGTATACGTGAATGAGTATATGAATGAGTATACGTGAATGAATATATGAATGAGCATATGAAATGAGCACATGAATGAGTATATGAATGAGCATATGAATGAGCATACGTGAATGAGTATATGAAATGAGTATATGAGTGAGTATATGAAATGAGTACGTGAATGAGTATATGAAATAAGTACATAGATTGAGTATATCTTTGAAAAGATAATATGAAAGTGAATATGGAATTGAAATGTGATATTTGAAAACCCGAATGAATGTAGAGCGATGATAAGGGCGGAGATTCATCAAGCGGAATCAGATCATAAATGTGAATCTGAAAGTGAATATGGAATTGAAATGTGATGTTGGCTTAGAATGAATGTAAATGATAATAAAAGCGGGATTCATTAAAAAGCGGAATCAAGTCATAAATGAATCGGTTGATATATCCGAATGAACCGCGTAGGATGCATGTCGGCATCGAATCATGAAACACCAGGTGTCAATGTCCCACTTGGCGGGATGCGCAATCGGCGCTCCGTCATGATGGTGTATGGCATTATGAAAATCTTCCCGCTTGGTGGGATGCACTAATCGGCATCCGTCATGATGGCATATGGCATTTAATTGATCTTGTAACCGGGGTGCACCAAACAACATCCGTCATGATGGGAGACCGAATAATTGATACCACATGTGAGTGCAAGCGGCATCGTCATGATGGGAGGCCCAGAATAAGTAATACCACGTGGGGTGCACCAAACAACATCCGTCATGATGAGAGCCGGGTAGTAAAATGTGTAGGCACATTACGAATGATAATAGTGAGATTCGTCGCGAGAATCCGTCGAAATGTGAATTGAATAGTCAAGTGATAACTAACATTGGCGAAGAGTGTAAATCGTGGATTTTATGCTGTATATTCTTAAATCTGCCAAATTGAATTGTGAATTGAATTATTGCATTGAAAATGCATGTTGTGATATGATAAATGGTGTGTAAAATGAAAGCATGCGAAAATGAATAGCGCTTGAGTATATGTAGATATTAAGGCATTATATTTGTAAATGCATTTGTTAATTGTAAATGTTTATGGGCTTGCCGCGGCCGTGTTTCAATTAAGAGTCTAAATGGAATAGCACAAACAAAATGAAGATAATTGAAAATGTCAGATGTGGTTTCGGCGGATTCACAAACGATTCAGTCGGGGATTGGGTTGCGACACTTTTGAAAGCGAAAATTCTCATGGTCTATTAAATAAGCGATTGTCATCAGTCTGAACGATACTGTATGTATTTGATATGACTCATTATGTTCCTGATTTGTCATTGTATATGTATAAGTTTGTTTTGAATATGATGACATGCCATACATGTAGAAGATATGGGTGACGTAAAAAGACATGACGCAAATAATCCCGACGAATAATGATATTATAGATCGAAGGATAAATCTACATGTATAATATGATATGAGTTAGAAGTCTATAAGAATAAGGCTTAGTTATGTATAAAGGAAAAGTAAATGTAAAAATGGTGACGGTGATTATTGTTGTGTGGTACGTTCGCGCATGTAGCTGTTTCCTAGGCTAGGCGTAAAACGCCGCGAATTGTTCAATGCGTGTAGGTACTGAAGAGGAGATAAAGGGATGGACATTCCACCATGGCGGTCTCTTGGCCCGTCTCGGAGATAGGTGCTCACAGCCCTTTATTCAGCGATCTCGTGTTTGTATTAGATATGTATGTATAAGTATTTGTATAGTAAATGGGACTTAGCATATGCGTATAGATTTTAATGGATACCACTCTGGTGTTGAGTTCCTTTGTATATGTAAATGATTTTTGGTTATTACAAAATTATTTGTATACCACAGTATAAGTTCGATACGAGAAACTTTTCAGTAAGAGAGTCGGTATATGGCTCGCACCCCACGAAACCGGTTCGGATCCGCCAATTGGTGTGGGCAGGAATCGGGGCGTGACCACGATCGATGAGGACATTCAAGAAATTATCTTGAAATTTGTCTATAGGCGCTTAAAGAGTCGGCGGGTTGAAGGGACCCGATCCCTTCCTAATGGTGTTTACCCGTTCAGCCTGCGAGAATGGTTTTGATCTGTTGGCAATGTTCCAGCCTGTCTGTCCACTGGTTTGGATGTGAAGGGTGGCCACTTTGTGTTTCACTCATACTTAGCTAGGAGGTTTTAAAGGGTTTGTTGCAAATCACGAGCCTCGCAAAACAATTATGGCCTTAGATACCAAATGCGGAAGATGTTTCCTTTCAGAAACTTTAGTACCACCCTATGATCAGCTTTTTTGTAGGGAATTGCTTCGACCCACTTGGATACATAGCCAACCCCTACCAAGATATACGAATACCCAAAAGATACCGGGAATGGTCCCATGAAATCAATACCCCAAACATCGAATAGGTCCACTACCATTGTCAGTTAGGGGCATCATGTGGCGAGCTTCGAGTCTTTGGCGTCCTGTCCTTTCGCGGCATATTTTGTGAGGCATCTTTGAAAGGGAAGGCCGGTAAATCATAATGAATTGACACTTTCATGGCTATTTTCTGAACGAAATAAGCCACCTATGACATTTTCATGGCCAATTAACAAAGAATCCCTATTATTCTCCTTTATTTTACATCTTCTAATTATATATGGTCTACCTGATATTTGAGCGATGGCTCCTCCCAATAAAAAGAGTGGATCTTTACAAGGAAGTATCTCTTGTCCTGTGCCTTCCATTCATATGGGATTTCTCCTGTTGCTAAGAAATTGGCAATGTGTGCATACCATGGAGCATTTTCCATAACAACGGGGACTCTCGGAAATTTATCCATTGATTAGAGGGCGTCGGGTTGTGTGCTATGGTCGATCTGGAGATGGTGCCACAGTCTCTCACTTACCTTTTTGTCTTTGTCTGCAGCAGTTCTTAGGAGCAGAAGGGACCCCATCTGGCAAAGTCTAGCTTGGCATCTTACCATGGTAGGAGGTATACTGAAATTTGAATGATATATCAAAAATAATGATGTGCGATCCACAGTATGCGAAATTTATCGAGCATAGACCCTTCACTTGACACCTTCTTTGTGGTAGTATAGTTTCTACGTAGCCGTTTAAAGTTTTTCTTACCTTGTGGGCAGTAGGGTTTCCCATATTCTCTACTTAGAAACTGCTCGATGTTAAGATCACTTGCATCTTGCTTGCATGACCTGTGGTACGAGTTTGGTGCTCTCACTATAGGTGCGGTTGTCAAGTGGGATTTGAGCTCTTGAGAAGCTTTTGTGGAGATCATTCCGCTACTCAAATTTAGAGTCTTCTCCTGGTAATAGCTCCTATACAGGGTTTGGCAATTTTGAAAAATCCTTGATGAACCTCCTACCCAGAAGTGCATACGAGGCGTCTTATTGCCTTCCACCTTGTGGAGTGGTAACTTAGCTATCCGGCTACGCTTTGGCCTTATCGCTTGATCCTTATGAGAATAACATGCACCAGGGCGATCGCCGGTTACATATAAAATGGCATTTCTCTAGTTTATTTTTAAAATTTTCAATGCATCGATAGAGCATATAGTTTGAGATTTGGTGACGATTTGCGAAACCATCGCCATATGAGGTGATATTAATCGCGTCTCTGCCTCCATATTATGAAACCACCGAAATCATTGAAAATTGCTGACATACACCTTTGAAAAAATGGCAGGTGCATTGCGAGATTAAAAAGGGACGGCATCTCGATGAGAGCATAAATTGCCATATGGTAGCTAAGGTGGTTTCTCTTGATGTACGGCAATCTCAATTTATAAGTATCGAAATAACCATCCAGCGATAGAATGGGTGCGAAATTCTCTCGGTTGATCAATGAAAGGAAAATGATCTTTCCGCACGTAAGGCTTTGTTAATTCCTACTATCGATCATTGCACTGTACCCTCCACTTTGAAGCGGCGGGTGGGCATATCTTCTCACTTTTCATTGTGACGATGGTGCATCCCAGTTCTTGGGATGACTGGGGTTAGGACTCTTGGTACTATCGAGTAAGGTGCTTGATGGCGACTTCGAGGCTTGAACTCAGCACACCGCTGCCAAGTATAATGGTTGAAGTCGCCTCTATAGTTTTGTCCCTCTTGGCTTGCTTCTCATAGTGTATATATGGTAATTATGATATTGGATCGATAAAAGCGCGGCGGAAATAAACAAATTTAATGCTGTAACGCCGCTCAAGGATCCCAGCAATTTAGTGAAACTAAACAATGAATCAAGAAATCTAGAATGCACCTCTTGTAAGCCAGAATCTTTTACTGGTGCAGATTTTCTTGATCACGCTTACGTTGAAACACAAACCACAAACTCCTTAGGAAACGATCGGCAACATGACGAGCGATGCAATGTGCGACTCCCTACAAAGTGTATATCACTGACGGCTGTGGATGGGATGGATGTGCTATTTGCCCATGATGAGTCTTTGTCACACAAACAAAGACGCATGGTATGTACCAGACTAAAGAATTCTCTCTGTAACCTTGCCAAAGAACCTGCACTTTTGAAGTGATAAACTTATGTTATATCAAAGCCTCCCCAAACCCTTTATTAAAAGCAATTTAAAACCCAAATTCCATTAACTATTAATGGGCTTGGGCTTAAGGCTTATCGTAAAAATTTAAAGAGAGCCTTTAACATCATAGCTCATTCTTATGTGTAGCCTATAGAGTTCACTCCAATGTTACTTGCTTGATGAGCCCAAATCATATTCTAAGCCCACAAGTTATAATTGAATCTCTATAGCAAGACATCTATGCTTCTTGCCAGATCAGTGGTCGATGACTCGAAAAACCTTACCATAGTATGATATTAGTCCTTTGTCACCACGATGTCTCGATTAATATAAACATGGATGAAATCATCTTTAGACAACTTGTCGTTTCTTGATTCTCAAGTCGTGACTAAACAAATGATAGTGATAACTCTTATCAATCTCCCATTGCAACCTGCGACCATGCATTTCTCAGGTCTCGCACTTATCGAGGCGATAGACATCTCACTTTCGATTCTGAAGCGAGTATGAGTCCTTCACTATCGCTCTGTTCTTCCACATGATTTTCATGCCCAATCATAACTGTATTACCATCTGGTAAAGCGTCATTGAGCTACGTCCAAGACACGAAGTTCCTCATAGGAATCAAAGGTGGAATTAAATTGAAGGACTCAAATACCACTCTTTGCAATGAGTGCGATGACATAATCGATGTAGTATTTCATAGCAGATTCGATCAGTAACATGAACTTAACATGTATTTATGTTCTGAGTAACATTTATGTTCATGACTAGCAAACGATGGTCTTTTTCTCAGAAAACATAATAGTCTTACTTCATTGTATTCCCTTAATAATGATGCGACTATGTTTATTTAGAATAGTGTTCTTATGCCTTAGGTTTTACTGTCGAATCCCACGTACTTGATGATATAAAGCGGAGCCGACTATTCAAGGATCTGATTTTGTCAAGTTAAACCACAATTTAAATAACAAGATAAAATGATAAATGCCTCATGTATATAAACATATAATGACAATGTAGATGCCATTAGGCTAGAGCATATCCTTGCTGATCTCCGCTTACTTACTAAACCCGATTAGAGCATCGTCAGATACTGTCGATCTGAGTATGACTATCATGCTTTGGTTGTGAAGAGGTTTGAGTCGGATCAACAACATTGTCCTCATTAGTATGAAACTCTATGTATCTTAACATCTCCTCTCTCAATCACCTCACGAATGAGATTGAAACTGCTAGTGTATATTGTTTAGATCATTGATGTGATCTGGGCTCATGGCAGCAAGCAACATTATTGTCAGACGTCCCGCGGTTTTGTATCTTCATGAACAACACCAGTCCCCAAAACAATTACGATCAAACTTCCTTCTTAGCAGTTGCTCTGGAGGCGTGTCTTTTGCGGCACCTTTGTAGTAGAATGCGACCCACCGGTGTCTTGCTTTGAACTTCTCCAACTCACAACACCTCCATTCAAAGTAAAACCTGCAAACCCGTTTCGATCTAAAGTCATCTAGAGATCAAGCGGCTCCTGACATTGAGCATAACCACCCTCTTATAACGCTCACCTTCTTGATACCACCATAGGTCGAAAAATATCCTTGGTTCTTCAGTACTTGGGATATTCTTGGCTTGCTATCCGGTGAGCATTCACTATGATACATTTGAATCTACTTGTCATGCTTAAGGAGACATGAGTGTGGTGCAAAGCATGGCATACGTGATGACTATAGGCCTGGGTTATCCATCTTTGCTCTCTCTCTGGGTCTTTGTGGTTGGACATTGTATTGCGAGCTTACGCCATGGTATATTGGCAGCTCTCTGCGGGAATCTGCATGCTAAACCTCTTTAGCACTTTGTCCTATGTGCCCACTTTTGACTCGGGGCGATACTTGGATTTGAGATCATCTCAAAAATCTTTGGTTCCAAACCAAGACTTGACACTTCTACTGAGGTGAAAGTCTTTCCAACGGTAAGATATTAGATCCCATCTCTGACCTAAGGAGACAATTGCACTCTACTTCTTGTATACACGAGGCTCATCTTTCATTTTCATAAAGCGAACTCTTTTATATGACCTCATTCAACGAGGATTCCAGCATGAGGCTTTTATGGTTCTTTTGAAGCACACACCCTATTGGGATGCCCAGGATTGGGCAAGCCCTCGTCATGTACACATCCTCGATGAAGTTTCCATTAGAAAGCGTTGTTTTGACATCTATTTGAGCTCTGCGATGATCTGTCTGGCGTGAAGAATCAGACTTAGCATAAGCGACGGTGAAAAGGATCTCATCATAGTCAATACCATGAGTTTGTTGTTTGAAACCTTTTCTGGAAGCCAAGTCGAACTTTGACCATATCGTAAACGATTTTAAGAACCGGTACAATAACAGGTAGCAGCACCACGATTGGATCAACCATTCAAACTTTGATTTGTAAATGCACCATTCACAGACTTCATGGCTTGAAGCCATTCATATAATCTGGGTTCATCATTGACTCGCATGATACTTGGGCTCATCTTGTTTCGCTCTATGTGGTTTTTGTCGTCGATTCTGAAAAAATCATATCCTGGGCTCATGATGAATCTCTGCGGGTTATTGGGCCTTGTGAGAAGAAGATATGAACTCAACAGCTGGTTTGTGAGTCTTGTGAAATTTCGCGGAGGCTCGGTGGCAGCGAGGGTTCTTGAACTTTTTAGAAGTGCTTTCCAGAACTCCATTCGGCGACAAACACTTTATTTATCAGATGGGATGTAAAAGAAAGTAGTACCCTTTTGTTTTCCTTTGGATACCCACAAATAAACACTTATCGAATTTGGATGCTTAGCTTATCGAGAAGCAGAGGAAGTGAACTGTTGATCTGGGATGGGACGACCGCGTTCATGATAGTGTGGTTGTGAACTGATGTTCTGTTATTCAATAAACATGGCGATCTCTAATGCATATCCCGGAAGGATGGAAGATACGTTGACTCATCATAGATAAGAACCATATCTAATAAAAGTTATATTTCTCTTTTCAGATACACCATTCCATTTGTGTTGTTCCAAGTGAGTAATTTATTGAGACTATCCCATAATCCTTAAGATGATCAACGAAATTTTGGCTTTAATATTCTGACTTCGATCGGAATCGAAAGTGTTTTGATATTCTTTCCAAGGCGATTTTGTCTTTCATTCTTGAATTTGAACTTCTAAAATGATTCGGACTTATGCCTCGTTAAGTAAATGTAACCCGTATCTACTAGTCATTAAAAGTAATGAAGTGCGATAACCTCCTCTAGCAATTGAGCTTGTGGTCCTGACATCATGTATGGAGGCTGACAAGTCACCCATCTCAACGTGTCAGCCAAAGGAGCCTTGGTCATTTTCCTAGTAAACAAGGTCCACGTGTTTCGCACTCTAAGCCAAATTAATGTGTTTGTAACACCAGAAGAATATACCACAGTGGTTTTGACATGTTTGGGGTATTTTGTAGGCGAAGTTCCCAGGTGAGGTTAAATGCGGCTCAGGAAGAGAGACTGGGAAAGTTACAAGCAGGACAAAATTGGCCAATTTGTCCAAAAGGGGCTTAAAGGAGGTCATAGTTGATGAGAATGAGGCCCAAGCCAAAATATTGGAAAGTTGAGAATTCAAATAGCCCATGGAGGGACCTTTTATAATAATGAAAACTTAACCCAATGAACAGAAATTTAACAAGGCCTTAGCAAACATGGTTTTTTAAAAAGACCAAAGTTGGTCTCATTTGAGGAGGAGAAAAAAAAAACGTGAAGGAGGAGGAGAAAGAGAAGAAGAAGGAAGAGGAGAAGAGAGGAAGAAGAGAAAGAGGAGGAGCTCAAGCAAAAGGTATGAACCACTAACACTTGAGTATGGAACTTTTGGATTTGTGTATATGGATCTTTGGTTTTGTATGGTTCCCTCTTGTGAAACCTAGGGTTGTTGGATAATCCTAACCAAAGATGTATTAGTAGGGTTGTTAAAACTCTAAATGTACCAAAAGATAGTTGTGCATCCTCTCTTAAGTTGGATTCATGGTTGGTATTGTAGAAGTAAGCAGGTTGGGGTTTAGAGTAAACCTAATTAATATATTAAATGTTTTGTTGAGAGATGGGTCATAACCATATTAAGAAAGGGTTGGAAGAAATTCATGAAGAAAAGGAGGAAGCATATGAGTGAAAGATTGATTAGAAAGGAAGATTACAAAGGTGAATTAGAAGTGTTTTTTATGTGTGTTGAAGGAGTAGAGTTGATTGGGTATCAAAAATATGGAGAAATATAGAACCAAAAATACACATTTTGGGCACCCGGAGACTTGGCCAGAATTTACAAACAGACATTACCGGTACAACTTGTGTTCTGATTCGTTTTGGTAACGTGCGGTACCGAAGTTGGGCATGTATACCGTACAACGTTGCAAAAAACTTACAGTTTAGGCCGATTTTTAGGTATTTTACGGCCGCCAACTTGCTCATTTCTTATCGATTTGAGTGATTCAAGTGGCTACGTAAATAGACTTCAAAAGGAGAACAAAAACTTAAAATAGGAATGTCGCCAAAATTCTGATCCCCTAAGTGGCCTAAAAAATTCACTAAAAGTGAAGGGGACGTGTATGCGAAGCCAAATCTGGTTTCGAGTTTTGAACATAGAGAGTAGTCAGGATTTGTTTCGGACTGTAACGAGGTCCAGTGCTCAGTGGGTGATTCCGGTTTGGAATAGAACCATTAGAACCTTATCTTTAAAATAGTACAATATTGACCTAGAGTCAAACATGAGTTAAGATCCCGGAAAAAATTAGTAATACGAACTGTTCTAGTGTAATCCGGGTAAGCGAGCTAGTTTGGCATGAAATGCCGCAACTTTAGTTTGGATGATCGATTTAGTTGATTCCATTTCTAAGTAAAGTAGATTCATAGAAGAAAGAATAAGAATATATATGAATGGTGTGATTCCACATACATCATACTTCACAAGAATATGAAGTGCCATATGTAATAGGCATGAAACAAGGAAAATGTAGAAAATGAAGAATGTAAAGATGTGTTCATGAAACATGAAAATGATTATGGAAAATGAAAATGAAAATGAATTGAAACATGATTGTGAACCTGAGAGGCAATATGTCATGAACACATAAGGTGGTTAAGTGATAAATGATTATTATCACATATAACCAGAAAATGATAACAAATGATAGGAGTATACATGAATGAGCCACATGAGTGAATATGTAGAATGGAGTGTATGAATGAGTATACATGAGCTATGTGAATGAGTATACATGAATGAGTATCGTAAATGAATTTATGAATGAGTATACATGAATGAGTATACGTGAATGAATATGTGAGATAGGTGTATGAATGAGTATACACGTGAATAAGTATACGTAAATGAATGTATGAATGAGTATGCATGAATGAATATGTGAATAGTGTATGAATGAGTATACGTGAATAAGTATACGTAAATGAATTTATGAATAAGTATACATGAATGAGTATACATGAAAGAGTATACGTGAATAAGTATATGAATGAGTATATGTGAATGAGCATATGAATGAGTATATATAAATGATCACATGAATGAGTAGGTGATTGACTATGTCTTTAGAAAAGATATCACAGTGAATATGGAATTGAATGTGATATTTGAAAACCAAATGTGAATCACGAATGATAATAAGGACGGGATTCATTAAACGAATCCGTCCTTAAATGTGAATCTGAGTGAATATAAATCGAAATGTGATATTCGAAAACTAAATGAAACGTGAATAATAATAAAGGCGGATTCATTAAGCGGAATCCGTCGTAAATGTGAATAGTGTATGAAGAATGAACCGCCTGGCCAGGTGCACCAAAGCGGCATCCGTCTTGAAGAGCACCCGAAATTTTCTAATGTCCCACTTGGCGGGATGCGCAATCGGCATCCGTCATGATGGCGTATGGCATTGAAGAAATGTCACTTTGCAGGATTCACCAAGCTGGATCCCGTCATGATGGCGTATGACATTTGAGTGATACCACATGTCGGGATGCACCAGCGGCATCCTTCGCGATGGGAGAACCGGTCGTGATACCGTATGGGATACGCAACTGACATCCGTCATGATGGGAGAACCGAATAAGAATACCACGTGTCGGGATGCACCAAACGGCATCCGTCATGATGGGAGAACGAATAGAATGCGATGGGATGCACCAAAGCGGCATCTGTCGCGATGGGAGAACCGAATAAGTAATACCACATGTCGGGGTGCAAAGCAGCATCCGTCCTTGATGGGAGACGAATTGTAAATGTGTAGGCACATTCTTAGAATGATGATAAGAGCGGGATTCCATTAAGCGGAATCATTGAAATGTGAATTAAATAGTCAAAGTGAAATATAACAATGACCAGTGTAAATGGGATTTTTATGTATGCTTAAATCTCATAGGGTGAATTGTGAATTGGATTGTGCATTGAAAATGCATGTTGTGATATTATAATGTGTAAAATGAAAGCATGCGAAAATTAGTAGCATGAGTTTATGTGGATAAAATGACATTATTTTGTAAATGCATGTTATTAAGTGTGAAGGTTATGGGTCTTTTGAATTTGTAAATGGTCATGGGATTGCCCGAAAAGAAGTGCTTTCGCTTAATTAAGGTGGCGGCGAGAAGAACATAAACAACATGTTTTGGAAGATAATTGAAAATGTCGGGTAGGCAGGGCTCTAACTTGGATCCGTAACGAGGTCAAGTCGGAGGGTCGGGTGCGACACTTTGAATAAATTTAATAAGACAAAATAAATGTTTTGATAGAAGCACGTCAGATGAAACCGGGCTCTAGCTTGGATCAGCGTCCAGTGATCGAGTTAGTTCGCGACACTTTAGAAATTGAAATTTAATATAACGAAACAAAATGTTTTAAGCGAATCCCGGATCATGAAGCGTAATTGCTAAAAGGGAGTTCGTGTAAGCCCCGATCGTGATAGTGATAAGAGTCTAATATGTATTAGTATTAATTACGAGTTTGAACCTGTATGAAATTGATATGACGATTTGTTATGAATTTTCCATTTGTATACGTATAAGTTACTTGAATATGATTTGATCGACATACATGTAGTAGATATGAGTTACAACCTGCCAAAGACATGACATAGAGAGTAATATGAACAAGATGATGATAAATTTGAACGAGGAATAAAATCTACATGTATAATATGATATGAGTTAGAAGTCACATAAGAGTGGAGCTTTGTTATATGCATAAGTAATAGCAAATGTAAAAGATAGTGACGATATTGTTATTGGTCGTCCCTGTTTATATGTTCCAACTAAGCGTAAAGCTTAGCACGGGTGTCAATCCGTGTAGATGCGAAAGAGGAGATGGGAGACGGGACATTCCACACCCGGTATGCAGTGTCGACGGTGCTCGCCCGACCTTTGTTCAGCGATCTACGATGTTGTAATGGGGCTCATGTATATGTATATGTATTTGTATAAATTTTAATAGATACCATTAGGTGGTAGTTCATTTGTAAATATAAATGATTGTTGGTTGTATTACAAAAATTGTTTATAACACCCGCAGTATAAGTTCAGCTCTGAAAAAAAAAAAAAAAGAAGTCCCAGTATATAGTTTCGCACCCCGAAACCGGTTCGGATTCGGCAATCAGGTCGGACCGGGAATCGGGGCGTGACAGTATTAGCCCATCTTGATGGAGCTTCAAGATGCGTTTCTCATTGACACAGCTGAAACGACAATGCGAAGTAGGTTGGATTCAAGTCATTGGACTTGAACCTCTTAGTATCGATGTTATAGATGAGCTTGGGTTGTTCCAAGTTTGGAGCAGTAGAGACCATTAGATAAATGAGCATTCCGCAAAAATGTTTGCATTATAGATAGAAAATATTATTCTTAATAATAAAGTGAAATCCATCACGTCCCAAGCAGCGAAATAATGTTTTTTAACTCACATTGAAGCACGTAAGTAACAATTCTTTAATTGGAAAACAAGTCGATAGGAAAAGTCAAATCCTTAAACTCCCCTACGTATATAGCAACTCTTGCTCCATTCCCCACTCGTAGGTCGCCGCCTTTAGCCAATGATCTATTGCTTCGCAGGCCCTGCACATTTACACAAATGTGAGATCCACATCCAGTATCTAATACCCATGAAGCGAGTAAGTGATTATTCTATAACATAGAAATACCTGAAGTGGCAGCCTCATACTCTTTCTTTTTCTTCAAATCTTCCAATTAGAGCTTGATTCCTCTTTCCAATGACCTTGTTCATTACGGAAGAGAACTCCACCTTGGCGACTGGCTTCTTCCTTAGGCTTGATTTATCCTTTGCCTTTCTTGGCCTTATTGCCTTTGCCCCTTTCCCTTTCTTTTCATGCCTTCCCCTTTACGAACCATAAACCTTTGGTTGTCTTTTGAATGTTCGTCTTAACATTCTTTAACATTCCGTGTAACTTCGATTAATAGATTTCTCCATGGTGCATATTGTAGTTCATAACAAATTGACATAAGGTCGAGGGTAATGAACCTAGAATCGGATCGTGTCTTTCATGACTAATAGAAGCACCAAACATCAAAGCTGATCAATGAGACCCTTCATCTTTAGCACATATGCTCTTCTTGAAGTGCCGGGAGTCATCTTGCATGCATTGATGCTTTGGTGGACAAACACTTTCTTGACATGCTTGCTCTTAGAACATTCCCTTGGATGCACCGTCATATCAAATGCCTCCATTTCCCTCAAATTGCTTACATTTCGAGTTCATGGTTGTAAGCATAAGGCGGGTTACATCCTGAGTCATTCAAATACTTACTATAAGCATCACTTCGACTCATGGGGCATTGTTGGAGGGTTCATTAGGGTTTCATTATCAAGAACATACATCTTCCTCTCTTGTCTAAGGACAATCCTCGGAATTGAGGACCAATCGAGGAAGTTTGTCCCATTAAGTTTTCCTTTTCAAGGACGGATCCTTGAGTAAATGTTGATGTGTTGTTTGATGCCCATTAGTCTACATACAAAAATATGCAAGCTTTTAATAAATAGGGTCTTTAATACTATGACACCCCAGACCAGGTCGTTGACCTGTCGACCAGCGGAAACACTCGTGAATGTCGGGTGACCCGACATTTCTCACAAAAAATAACATGGAGTCTCACATTTATCACGGGAACTCTACCCAGGGATACATAACATGTGTCCCGACATCAATCACGCCAGACGGCCTCTTAGGCCCATAAACCAATACTCATCACAATATTTATATCCAACTATATCCAATAGTTTCAAGAGTTAATAAATGACTCTTATACAACATATATTAAAATTTTAGAATTCTAATACATGTATACATAATGATAACTGAAACCACAACCCGGATTTCTTCTTAAACCCGGCCTCTAGGACGAGCCGTCTCCTTGTGCTCCACGTACACAGAAAAATATGTTCTAATTCTAGGGTGAGTTAATGCTCAGTAGTGGAATCACCACTAAATGGACTACTCTCACCTAAAATGCATATGCAATGTGAGAAATGCTTATACATTCAAGTAAATGCGTGATCTGCTTGAATGTCTACATGGCTCAACTTCAGTCCTCAACACTCCCTCCCACTTACTAAGCCACGTATGAAACATTCTTTTCAAAACAAAGATATTTATTTTTTATTGTGGTACCCTCCATTATAAGTAGTGGGCCAGTCTCAGGAGTAATTTATTTGGTGAATGACCCTGGAGTGTATAATGATTGGGTAGGCTCAGAGCGATTAGTATTTATATATGGACTACCCTCAGAATTATAAGTAATGGACCGACTCCGATATTTATTATTAGTCAACTCTCGAAGCCACTCTCTCGATAAATCACTTCATCGCTCCACTCACCTCGTTCTAAGGTCTCTAAGGTGAATATGGAATGCATGATGCCAATTCAATTAATCATATAACACATGTAAATATATAATCATGCATATATTCACATAATTTAAATCACACAAACATGTTATGCAATTTCACATTTCATTACACCAAAGGTAGCTTCGTGGGCTATTGATCAAACGAGCAATTCAACTTGAATTACTCGACCAAACGCAGTTTCACACGAAGTGGTTTCATGTCACTATTCATATGAGCAATTAAAACCCTTGGTTTTCGCTGACCCAGTCCACTCATCAAATCATCGATTCACTTTGTGAACCCGAATTTCACGGCCATTTCTGGTCTCATACAAACCAACACATGATTTATTTGACAAAGCACAATCCAACAGCCCAAACCAGCCGTGCTCAGTCACGGACTACACGATTTGGGCTTCAAAAATTACAACAATGTTGTCCCAAGTTTTGGGACTGATCAAACGGTCGTTCAAGTCCTCAATCCAACCGAAACATTATAAAACACTTAAATAAAGTGTAAAACCCAAGTAGGATAAATCCCCTACCTCATGGAGTTTGTCGAAAACTCCCAAAGCCCGGAGCCAGGTAGGCCTTGCGCGTAGAGGCGCCTTTCGCTTCTTGTCGGCCAATTCCGACGGTCGGATCGCCCGTAAATATAGAGAGAAGTTGGATACTCTCTCACTAGAAATGACAAAAATCGGCTACTGGATCTTTTCTTTCCCTTTCCTACGTTTTGGTCTTCTTTTCAATGTAAGAGACGACACTATTCAACTCTTTTCTTTAGTAATCATTTAAAATTTAAATAATGACCATTATGTCCCTTCTTTCCCCAATTTTGACACTCGACACTATCTCGGTTATCTGTTTCCATCATTTCTCTATCCATGTACCATGTGTAACATGAGTACATGTTATATGTGACTTTTGTCACTTCAAATTTCATTTTCAAACACGAACTAGATTGGCGTGTAAATTAGAGCGTCTGAGTTCTATAAAGAATCGACGTGGTAGCTAGATTTTGCGAAACAATTCCAATGGTGAAATCCGACATCATCCGAGATCTAGAATAGAATTTTGATTTTTTAGCGAAATGGCGATTTTCCTTTCGAAATTGGAATTTCTCGGGCCTTAAAAGGAATTTCGTCCCGAAATTCTGGACAATCACATCACTCACATGCATATGCAACGTGAACTCTACCATACATGTAACTCATCATTTAATTATTAAACGACTAGACTACGTACCTTCATCCCTAAACAAGAAGGGATATGTGGCCCGCATTGTGTCCTCGCGCTCCCACGTTGACTCCTCCACTCCATAGTGCCGCCATAGCACCCTCGTTTAGCCTCACGGTCTTGCGTGCGCCAAAACGATCCACGGCTATCAAAATGCATACTAGTCCCTCCTCGAAGGTCCCATCAATGCTCCAATAATCACATCCCAATCCACACATGAAATTTGGATCGGTGTATACTTAGAGCGTGGAAGTGAAATACCTCGTGGACACGACATGCTAAGCGTGCGCTTGACAGTGCATAGCGGTGCTATCCTCTCGAGTATCTCGAAAGACCCGATAAACCTCGATAGCTACTACCGAATCGACCCACCTCTCTTGGGCATCACCTTCAGAAAAGCGTGATCCCGACTCAATTTCCTAGGGTCGTCGTACATCTGCATAGCTCACCGAAGCTCGTAGTGAGAGGCGTTGACAAATATCAAACTCACCTTCGGTATCTCTAATCAGGTCTGGACCAGTGATGGAACTCTCTCCCACCTCAGTCCAACATAGGTGGTGACTACTTGGCCTCCCATACAATGCCTCATATGGTGCCCATGCAGCTATGCATTAGCGTAGAGGCGGAATTCCACTAAAGGCAAAGTGCTTCCCAACTCTTTGTGATGGTCGAGACATGCTCGCGGCCATGTCCTCCCTCTATAGTCCTCTCAAGCGCCCCATCGTCGAGGGTGGAAAGTTGTACTCATCGTCGGTAGTGTGCCCGTAGCCTTTGGAAGCGGTGCGCAGTAAACCTCGGGTCTCTGCTCCAGGCACTATGGATCACGTGGTACTCCATGTAGCCAGAACTATCTCTCGAATGTACAACCGGTGCAGATCTCTCAGTAGGAAGGTCATCCATAGCTAGAAAATGTGCCGACTTCATGGCTGGTCCCACTTTATTACCCATGCAGCACCATGTCTCTGCGGCGTCCATGAGTAAGTGGGTCCGCAAAATCCATCGTGACGTGCTCCACTTCCGCTCGATACCTCCGATGGTAGTAGCCCTCTTGGCGCCACGGTGCTCGGCCCAACCTGGCGACCGATGAGGCTTTGTCGTGCGCCTGAAGTCCCCCTCGTGTCTCTTAAATCCCACTTTCTGAAGTAGTGCGCGGCCAGATCTGGTACATCGCCGTGCCTAGATGCCGCAAACAAATCGGAAGCGATTGAAACTCCACGAGAATCTAAAATCGGTTAACTAGGGAACCACTACCGAGTCCTCTATACGAAGACTACCATCTGTGTGGATGGTCATTTCGTCACCGTACATTTACGTGCAGGTCCACGATAGACCGCTATCTGGCGTCCATGCTGGGACTCAATCACGAGAGACGGTGTAGCTACTAAACTCTAGCGTACCACAGAATTTGCTTGTTGTCTTTTGTATCCCTAAAGCCCATCCCACCGGTCTGATCATGCCACTCAGAGCTATCTTGTAATGCTCCCATTGACTTCCGGCCCAGGTGCATCGGCCACCACATTGCCTTACGGTGGTAATGCAAAGTGAAGTCATAATCTAGGAAATTTGTGTTGCCTCATATTGGGATCACATTTGTGTGAAATATACTTTAGACTTTTAGGTGGTATACCTCGAACTCCTGTATATAAGTAGTGAGCGCCAAATCTTCAAGGCGAGACTCGACCGCCAACTCGAGTCGTGTGTGGGGTAATTCTGCTCATGATTCTTCAAGCGAGAGACCATAGCTACTACCCTCGGGTGCATCAAGAGCACATCCCGGTCCAGGCTTTTCGAGGCATCGCCAAGCCACAGCATGTACCCACATCCCACAGCTCAGGGACTATCGAGATGGGGCGAAGTAGTCTTCTTTTGACTCTGGAATGCCTCCTGCGCATCGGTCAATCCCCCGATCAAACTTGACCTCCTTAGGGTCCAATCTCGTCATGAGTCTTTGCTATTGGGAGAAATCTCAGTAAGATCTCTTGTAATACCCGGTAATCCCGAAACCACATTATCGGCGGCTTACGGTCTCTCAGCCATCCACGGTCTCGACCTTCTACGGGGTCCATTATTACGCCAGGATCTTTGACACCATGTGTCCCAAAATCTCGCCTCAGTAAGCCGGCTTCGCCGCGTCACGAACTTAGCGTCGGTGATGGTCTCTCGACAAACGCATCTGATCCTCAAATGATACTCATACTCCCACTCGTGGGAGTAGATCAAAATATCCTTTACAAGACTACGACAAAGCGATCTGAATGGGTTGGAATACCTATGCGCCAGGATCCATAGATACTCTTTGAATTGCATTCGTCGTCCCGAAAGGAGCATCACGAAGTAAACTCAAAGTGTAGCAGCGTCAAAGCAGTTGTCTTAGGGATATCATGCTCCCCAACCCTAGTGATGGTAACTTGATACTAGTCTATCTTGGGAATAGACTGCGCTCCTCTCGTGATCAAACAAATCATCAATCCTCGTGATGATGCAGATTCTTGATCGTAACCAGTTCCAGTACTGTAGTCAATGCATAGTCGAAGGGTCTTGTCCTTAACTGTATGAAATAGAAGCCAGGGTACCCGTAGTGAAGTCTTTCGGTCTAGAACCCTTATTACGATAGCTCCACGTATTTGGATCGAGTTCTAATAACTTCAGGTGCCATCTATCTTTTGGAGTCATAGAGATGGGTGATGTACCAGGGTGTAACTCAATACCGAAGTCTACATCCCTATATGGAGGTAGTCCAGGTAGCTCATCTGGAAAAACATCCGCATACTCGCAAACTACTCGAGGTAGATCTAAGTCTGGTCTCACCTCGTCCTGGTAGGGCTCCTTCTTGACCCTTGATCCACGACACTTGGACTCATTATCTTGTCTAGGGCAAAATATCATGTATCCCACAGTACAGTGCAGATCCTGCGTGTCTGGTGGCCTCCTACGCTTACAATCGATGCGACTACGTAATTTGTCTAGCCGATCCACATCCCCGAAGATGACGCCAGACTTTGACATGTCCATGATCCTCGAGGTCCTTTGTGAATAGAGTCCCAGAGATCCCCAACTTTGGCCGACCTTATCATCCATACCTTCTCACCCTAATCCCTAGGAGAACTCACATACAGGCTCTCAGTCTGCCTCCGCCCGGCTCTCGATCCCTGGCCCGTCGTGATGATGTAAACCGCAGGAATCAAAATAACCTCTTGCCCGGCGAGATGAAAGCGGCCGCAGCAATATAGCGGGCGTGTCTTGGGCTCGGCCCGGTACGTGTGATAAGGCGTAGACACACCCCCCGAACTCCGGCGTCCACGCGCATGGCCTCGTCCTGCCTCGGCCCCTAACATGGCCTCCGACTGGTGAAGCGGGAGTGCCGCATAACTCCACAAAGCGAAGCGCCCCTCGATCTGTACCAGTTGTGGAGGAATATCTTGCTATCCTCTATTTGCCCCTGTTGGCTGGGGCTGTCTTGTCCCAGCTCTGGATCCAGATCTGGGAAATCCTCCTCATATGTCGGGCTCTTTGGTAATGGTAGCACACAATACCCCGGCGACGCAACTCTCATCTGTCACTGGCTGAATGGCGCGACTCTGGAACCCTCAAGAACTAGAAGCTCTTTGCCTCTTTCCTGAACTAGAAGAAGACTGACCCTCTTTCCTCTTGCTACTAGCACCCGCATCCAGTGCTCCGAGCATCTTATCTCTAGCTCATGGTCGGGGTTGTGACTATGGAGTCCATCATGGCGAAGTCTGATCGCCCAGAATGGACGGCACCGGCCAGATTCTGAATCTAACCTTGTCCGTATCTGTGGCGTGTCATCGACTAAGTGGGCTGGCTCACGTAGGCAAGGCACGTAATCCATCAGTCATCGCCCCTAGCCCATTCTAGGAACTCTGAGCCTTCGCATGCCTCGCATTCTCACAGAAGTACTTACCCATGAGCGACTCTTGAAACTACGCTATGTCGTAGCCTCTGCAGTCTCTAGGGTCTGGCCAATCTCCACATTTTTAGGCCTCGCCCTGCAGGTATGTAACTAACGCGATCTGATCCCACGTCGGTAATCTTCATGGCCTCCCAACACCTTCTCGATCTGCATAAACCAATGGTTTTCCACCGTGGAATCCCAGACTAGGAGGATGATGTGCTCGAATCTCTGGAGGTTCTTTGGGACCTCCCGTACCTCTGCCTGGCTGTACTGGCCATGTGTACCTCGGCCTCCTACGAACTCGATCAAAAGTTCGAATGCCCAGGTGGGGCTGTGGTCTGCGTGGACGCCCTCACGTCCATCCCTCATAGCCATCTACACAATTAACATGGTAGTTAAATACAATTGATATCTCAGAACAACCCATTGAGGATACTATTCATACATAAATCGGTGTATATACCAAGTCCACACATTACGACGATACAAAACAATTTATCCACAAATCAAATCATTTTGATCAACAAAATTTCATTTTGAAATTTTATTTTTAAATTTAGCATATTTGTTTTATTTTCAAAAAATTGTATTTAATTTTTTTTTAGAAATTTTTCTGACCGTTTACTATTCTGTCATTCTTTGTTCATGATTCTGTTCACCTAAGTTGCATTACAATACAAGTATTTACAATACAATCTCGACCTTCACCAAACCACCACTTGCCATTGCAATACACTAAGGTGTATTGCATTAATCCTTCTTCAAGTAGCCTTTTGTTCACAATACACAAAGGTGTATTGTAATACAATTTTTAACCTACTGCACTCCATATATTGCAATACAATGCAGCCACCACCTGTCTGATTCCTCGAGCTACTTTTAAGCCTGTTCAATACAATTCTGTATTTGCAATACAATTTCAACCCTTAAGCCTCTGTTACTGCCACAATTATACCCACAGCCTGTTGCATCACACTTCAACAACCACCAACTTTGTTGCAATACTCTCCACGGCAATATACTTTTCAATGATCCTTTTGTTCTGATACACTTGAGTAGTCTTACCCAATACAATTTCTATTTAGCGGTAACCAGGCTATATTTTTCGTTTGTGGTGCATATTATTTGTTCTAGTTACTGAAGTACAAAATACTCTTTTCTCTGCTTTTTTTCCGAATACTCAGTAAATTGTATTATTCATTTAAATTTTCTTCAATTTTACAACTTGCAAAACAGAAAATTATTTTCTTACCTCTAAATCAAATAAATTTATAAAAGTGATTTTTTATTTATTTGTCTTCACTTTTTTTCTGGACCATATTTGTTCAAAATTTATCAAAACCTCATGGTCTAACATCAACCAAATAAAATTTATTTCATTATCCAAAACCCAAATAAATTTATTCAAATTTATTTCATTTTTTCCTTTGTTCCAGTTTTACACACTGTAAAACTCCATAATTTGTTTCCTATGTGCTAATCACTAAGCACACAAACAATTTCAACACATACAACATGTCATACACACCAAACACACAACCATACACCGAAGTACATACAAAACTCACATGCAGTGTCCTAGTTTTGTTCCGTGCCTTCCTAGGTAATCTCATTCCTAAACCGAACATCAAACACCCAAGTGGTGATGATTTCAATCGAGATCCCTAAGGTATACGTATACAAGCTCGATACCAGGTGCGACTTTTGACCAGGGGTCGTGACTACCGTCAGCCCAGCGGAAACACTAGATAGATGTGATTTGACGAGCATTTCTCACAAAAATGAATGAGTCCTCAGCACATTACGGGGGCTCTACCCGGGATACATAACTTTGTACATAGCTTGCAATCCCAACATCAATCACGCTGAGTAAGCGACCTCTTGGGCCTTGCAAAACTAATACTCAATCTGTATTTATATCATTATCCGATAGTTGAAATTTAATAAATGACTCTTGCTCTGACATATATATTAAAATTTTAGAATTTTTAATACATGTATATAATGATAACGAAGCCACAACCCGGCTTCTCAAACCCGGCCTCTAGGGCGAGGCCGTCTCCTCGTACGCTCCACAACCACTAAGAAAAATATGTTCCCTCGGCGGGGTGAGCTAATCTTTCGATGGTGGAATCCTAATGGGCTACTCTCCACCTAAATGCATATACAATGCTCAAGTAAACACATTCAAGTAAATGCGTGATCCTACTTGAATGTCTGCATTCAACTCAGATCCAGAGTCTAACCGACTCCTCACACTTACAAGCCCGCGTATGAAACATTCTTTCAAACAAAGAGATGTTGTTTTTTTAATTGTGGACTACCCTCCGATATAAGTAGTGGACCTTCTCCGATAATTTATTTAGTGGACAACCCTCCTATGTATATCAATTGAACCGACTCCGACGATTGATATTTATATATGGACTACTCTCCGATATAAGTAATGGACCGACTCCGATATTTATTATTAGTCAACCCTAGGCTCTCTCTCGATAAATCACCTCATGCACTCCTCTATCGTTCTAGGGTGTCCCAGGTGAATATGGAATGCATGATGTAATTCCAATTCAATCATATAACACATGTAAATAGCAAATGCATATATTCACATAATTTAAATCACACAAACATGTTATGAAATTTCACATTTCCATTACACAAAAATTATCTCACGTGGGCTAATGATCGAGCCACAGGCAATTGGCTTGAATTACTCGACCAAGCAGTTTCACACAGGAAATTGGTTCATGTCACTATTCCTTATGAGCAGTAAAACCCTCAGGTTTCTTTGTTCCGTCCCCCTCATCAAATCATCGGTTCACTTTGGCGAGGCAGAACAGAAGCCATTTCCGGCCTCCTTACAAACCAACACATGAGATTTATTTGACCAAATCACAATCAGCGTAACCCGATCGTACTCGATCGGGCCCGCTAATTTAGGCTTCAAAAGTACAACAATTCAATCCCAAGTTTTGGGACCGATCAAACGGTCGTTCAAGGCCTCAATCCAACCTAAACATTATAAAACGCCCCAAATGAGTGCCAAAACTGGCCAGGATTCAATCCTCCCGGAGTTTGTAGCTTTAGCTTAGGAACCGCAGTGAGCCTTTGCCGAAGCCTTTCCTTCTTGTCTCGGCAATTTACGTGGTCGGATCGCTCGTAAATATAGAGAGAAGTTGAATACTCTCTCACTAGAAATGACAAAAATTGGCTACTGGATCTTTTCTTTCCCTTTCCCACGTTTTGGTCTCCTTTTCAATGTAAGAGACGACACTATTCAACTCTTTTGTCTTTAGTGTCATTTAAAATTTAAATAATGACCATTATGTCCCTTCTTTCCCCAATTTTGACACTCGGCACTATCTCGGCTGTCCGTTTCCATCATTTCTCTATCCATATACCATGTGTAACATGAGTACATGTTATATGTGACTTTTGTCACTTCAATATTGCAGGCTTCGATGCCTCAAAATAAGTGAAGTCTGAGATTCTATGAAGTCAACGATGGTAGCTAGATTTCACGAGACAATTCCAACGGTGAAATCCGTTTCGTCATCCGAGATCTAGAGAATAAAATTTGGATTTTTTTTTAACCGAAATGACGATTTTTCCCTTTTCGGTGGAATTTCGGGTGTTCTGAATACTCCCAAATTAATAACTCTTTAATTAGCAGAAACAATCTTATAGTTTCTTGGTAGGTGAAAATCCGTTTGACTTAAATTCAAGAAGCTTAGTATTGGCATAACACTTAAACTTAAGCTAACTAGGTAGAAAACTCTCCTTTGTGCCTTAGGCTGAAACCATTATGATAGCCTAGTTAAGTCTAACCATCAATCTTATGGATATCACCATTATCCATCATGTCTTCTAAGATATTGATACACCCTGCTTTGGCGAAACTGTAATAAGACGATGATATTGACAAGTGTTAAATTATGGAAGACATTTATGACTTAATATTTTATGTGATGAAATTATCAAGTTGTTAGGCAAACTTTATAAACATATACATGCATCACATACAAACATAATAATAAGCATAAATGTACCGTGACGTCATGGCCCATTTCTAAGGTGATCTCCACTTAAGCGATATGGAGATGCGGGATACCTTTTACCAATACCTTGAAAGCTTTATGAAGCCTCCCGAGCAGACGGGCCTCCATTCTTAGTTCTTCTTCATTACAAGCGAGTAATAATTGTATACTATTTATGCTAAAATAATAAGAGACACACATGTTGTCAATAAAAACAATGACAGCGGGCCTTATGCTATTATAATGAAAAGAGACACATGTTGTGTCAATAAAATTAACGACCATAAGCCATTATTTAAAGTACAAACCTATAATTATTACCTTCCAATCATTGAACTAGATTACATGACATGCACCATACAAAGTGAATATAAAAACACATTAAGCACATAATCAAATTGAATATAAGTCTTTTAATTTACGACGTTAGTCCACATAAAAAAATTTTAAGGCTAGCATGAGTGAGTTACTGCCTGGAAATTTCTCTTGATCATTAATCACACTAATAGTGCGGTCATTCTTAATCTTGAATTACTCTTAATCAATAGTCCATCATTAATTTGGAACGATCTAGCAATGTGTAATAATAATAACGATCCAATCTTAATGTGTAACGGTCCTACTGATTAAGAATAATACATGTGAGCCATTCTTAATGTCTAGCATTAATGTGTATGAGTCTTAATTAATAAGAATATGCTTAACAACCATACTTACTATGCACTTGATCCACATTGATTAATAAGTATCTGTAACAACCATACTTAATATGTAATAGTCCAACTAATTAATAAGAATCTATAACAGCCATACTTAATATGTAACAATCCTACTAATTAATCTTAATCTATAATAGCCCTAATCGGATTAGAACACAAGAATTACGAAATTAGAATTTGATTCTTATCATGTGATCCATCCCACATTAGAGATTTTCTAAACCGAATCATTTTTCAATTTCTGATATGATGTTACAAACTTCATACAGAAAAAAAAAAAAAAAAAACATGACTTGGATTATAATGATTATAAAACAAATGAACTAATGGATCATGGCATATCACATATGGCAAAACAAATACACTAAACATATAACGTTATATCACATATAAAAATGAGTTTCGCAACGGTAGTAGCTGCGATACCCTTTGTTAGATCCGGTAATAAGAAAACAGTGGAAATAAAAAATTCTTATTTGAAGCGCATCGGGATCAAAGCGGTTTAGTAAACTAAACAATGAATCAAAAATCAGGATGATCTTACCTCTTGTGGGCCGAATCCTTTTGACTAGTGCGGATGTATGATCACGCACGAAACCACAAACGGAACTCCTTCTGGAAGCGATCAGACGAGGCAAGATGATGTAATGTGACTCTCTAAAGGTATCCACACGAGCGGCTGGATGGAATTAAGGATGTGCTGCTTACTATATAGTAAGTCTTTGTCCCACGAAACAAAGACACCTTAGTGTCTTCAGAACTAAAGAATTACTCTCTAGCATACTTGAAAAACACCTTCCGGATGATAAACCCCATATTTATATCAGCCTCCCAAACCCTTTTATTAGCAATTTAAACCAAATTCCATTAACTATTAATGGAGCTTAGCTTGAGCTTAATCATGGGCTAAGAAACCTTTCAACATCCATTATAGCTCATTCTTATGTGTGACCTATAGAAGTTCACTCGATGTTGGCGACGGGCCCAAATCATATTCTAAGCCCTAAGTTATAGTGGTCTCTAGCAAGACATTATAACTACCCAATCAAGTGGTCGATATTTCAACCTATAGTATGATATTAGTCCTTTGTCACACGATGTCGATTAAGCCTGAAAGCATGGATGAAGACATCTTTATACAACAATCGTTTCTTTGATTCTCAAGTGATGGAAGGCTAAACAAATGATATTGATAACTCCTATCAATCTCATTCAAGCCTGTCATACATTTCTCATTCTCACTTATCAAGAGGCCGATCTCACTCAATTAAAAGCGGGACAAATTCCTTCTTTATCGCTCCACAACCCTCCACATGATTTCTTTTGCATACCCAAATCATAGCACAATATTACCATCTGACCAAGGCGTCATTGAGCTACATCAGAGATACGAGAGTTCCTCATGTGAATCCATGGTGAATTGGTCGAAGGGGACTCAAATACCACTCTTGTAATGAGAATTTATGATGACATAATCATGTAGTATTTCATAGCGGGTGGAGTCCAAATAACATGAACTTAACATGTATTTATGTTTTTTGGTAACATCTTGTATTCATGACCAATCAAAGCGTGGTCTTTTCTCAAAACATAATAGTCTTACTTCATTATTATTCCCACAATAATGATCTCGACTATGGACTATTAGAATAGCAATTAATTCTTATGCATAGGTTTTACTATCGAAGTCACATACTTGATGACATAAAGCGAACCAAACTATTTAGGATGCGATTTTGCCAGGATTAAACCACAATTTAAATAACAAGATAAAATGATAAATGCCCTCCCATGTATATAAACATATAGTGACAATGTATATGCCTTTGGGCTGAGCATGTCACTAACAAGCGAGCCAAAGGGAATAATTCCCTTTTAAACCAGTACATTTTCCATCCACAGATGGCTTGCTAGCCTCTGAGGTTTCAGAAGACTTTCCTCCTACGGGTATTTAGCGTTGAAGAAATCTGTGAGTCAATGAGTTGTCATCAAGAATGCATATTTCAACTCTACTTGGGGAAGTGGTTTGGTCGAATTTGTTGAGATTTTATGTTGTCTCTACTGTTATTGTCTTCTTCGATCCAATAGAAAGGATTTCTTGCTTTCTTCTCTAAGTTCCATGCCTTTACTGAGACTGCAGCATCACGTAACTCATCGATAACTTCTCACGGTTCCTCAACCTTTCTTATAATTTATTTGCCGACCCCTAATACTTGTTCCACCCATAATGGCATCAATGTGACAAACTTGTTCCCGGTCTTCTTGCATTGGGGGCATATGCATCTTCCTCAAGTGGAAAATATTAAGTTCCAATGTCATATTCCCAAATGTTAACTGCATTACTCCATTCCGGCAATTGTTGATTGCATTTAAAGTAGCCAAGAATGGCCTTCCAAGGATGATGGGCACATAATTGGGTCCTAAACCGACTATGTCAAGAACAACAAAGAGTATCCTATACATAATGGGAATTTGTCCACTGTATCAGACATCCTCAGCAGGTGCCTTTGGGAATTTGATGATCTATCGCTGGGATAATGTAATGGTATTGGGTTTCAACTCTCGACCAGGTTGCTTGTAAAGCGAATAAAGGTACTGGGGTTGACACTGGCCCCAGTCCAAATAGTGCCTTCTCTACATGAGTTCCGCTGATATTAGCGAGATGTTAGGACAGCCGGGTCTTTATTCATAGGGGTCCACCTTTGGACAATAGTGACCTATTCCATCAGGAAGGCTTTCTTATCAATATTCAACCCTCTTTTTACTGTGCACAAGTCCTTTAAGAATTTAGCATATGTTGGGACCTGTTTAATCATGTCCTAGCCAGAATGTTGACTTTCACACGCCTCGGCCTTCTAGAATTTCAACACGGTTAATAGCCTTCTTCTTGCCTTTTAATTGCTTGAGAAAAGGTAGAAGTGTGCTCTTCTGCCATCTTTTTTATTACAATTCTTTCGGTTCGACTTCTCTCCTTCTTTGGCTTCTTTTGTGGGTGTGGCGGGTTGCTCAATTTGTTACCACTTCTGAAGTGACAACTACCTTCTGCCATCCATCACAGGAGTTGGTTCCTTTGGAAGAGCTTACTTCATGGACTCCCTTAGGATTGGGTTGTGTGGGAGAATTTCCCTTTTCCTGCATGCACTCTTGGTTGATCAACCTAGCAATTGAATGTGCGGGTTAATAAATTTTCCGAGCAATATTAGACTAGAAGTTTTCAATTTTAACATTGAAATGCTCTTCCAACGTATCGAATTTTGGTGGCACAGACATTTCACTTGCTACTGCTCCTCCTGAGCTACCGCCACTTTACTCAAGTTCATTATAAGCTTGCTCCAGCGGAGATGATGGTGGTGGTGGTTGTGTTTGAATGAACCAGTGTAAGTTGTTGTACGGCGGGGTATGGTGGAGACTTTAGTTTCCAAGAGAGGTTAGGATGGTTCCTCCAATTAGGATTGTATGTGTTGTTGTATGGGGCACTGGTTGGGGGCTTGTATTGTCCCACAGCATTGGCTTGTTCAGCTAACATGTCCCTCATTGAAGGAGAGCAGGTTAGGCTTGATACTCTCTGGATGCTCGATGGCGACAGATAAAGCAAAGCTTGTTAGAGCACGCAGTGTCTCGACCCTTTATTCGCACCTCTTGTTGATTTCTCATTTCTAGCTTCTCCAACCTTCTAGCTAAAGTTGACAGTTTTTCTTTCACTTCCATGTCTTCTTAGAGGGAATTACATGCCCCCTCGGCCCGGTTGAGACCACCGTTCTCTCCACCTTCTCTTGGGTTAGGTTCATCCCAATTTGGATATCTACGACATAGTTCGGAAAGTCCATAGCTTATTAAGTTCTTACTCAAAGTCTCCCTCCACATTGTTTCTAACAATTGTTTCATAGCGGGGGAAATTCCATCATAAAATGGTTGACTAGTAGCCATTATTAATCGAAGCCATGGTGAGAATGAGGCATTAAGGGTTTCAGTATCTTTCAACCCAATAAATTTTTCCTTTTCGTTGGCTGCGAAGGTGTAGATTTGCCTCTTCAGACTGTTAGTTCTATGTGTGGAAAAAAATTTCATTAAGAACTCAGCTTGCATCTCAGTCCAGTTCCAAATGATTATGCACAGAGTTAGGCAAATCTGGCTTATCTTAAGTCGGAGGAAAAAAATTTTAGCCTCTTCAAGTCCAAATTGGTAGCATCCTCTTTAAAGGTGTTGCAGACTTCCTCAAATTCCCGGATATGCGAATAGGGGTTCTCACTCTACATACCATGGAAAGTGGGGAGTAGTGGTAGAATATAGGGTGTAATCATGTCCTCGATTAGGAAGCCTGATGAGGGTGCGGCTTTCGCTCGTGGAGGATGTATGTGGTCCCTCGTGGACTATGCCATTAGGGTTCCTACACATTTCCACTGTTGGCTTTGTTGTTCCCTCAGTGCAGAGGGCTCCATTTGGTCCAGCATCTAAGTTCAATTCCTGACCTTGTTCCTATGGACTACCTAATTCTCTCTGTCACCTCTTTGTATTCACATCTCCCAGCAGAACATAAACCCTAAATGAAAACCTGACACTGACAACAAAAACAAAACTACCAAAAGGGGTTCTTGTTAGCTAAAGAAATGTATATGGGCCAGGAAGAAGTAATTAAATTAGCCTGTGATGTTGCTAGAAGGAATGAAAGATGGAATAATTGCAATGCTTGTGATGAGGATCCTGAGTGTTCGAGTGTTCATCATTTGCTAAGACACCATCAAACAACGGCGCCATTTGTTTAAGCGGTCCGGTGATCCGAAATCAAAAAATTTACATACTATTTCGCCTACTTCCGTAGCACTTAGCTGCTGCTGATATAGTGGCTTTAGGGTTGAACACGGGGATGATTTTTCTTAACACAAATGAAAACTGCGAGGTGAAGTTGAAAATGGTGAATTGATTTGGGATTTTGGGTTTGATAAAAAGCATTAGGGGCAATGTTTGGAAACTAAAAGTAAAATAAGTAAATAAAAGTCTAACAGTAATGAATATTAGTTTTGGATTCAATGATGCTGATGAGTTCTAGGCCCACCATCATGTGGAGGGTGACTTTGTGGTTGCTCTCAAACAGAATCCTTCTTTTGGCTATAGAACCTTGACCCCTAATAGTTCCTTTTGAAAGATAGCATTTACTAGGCATTAATGGTGCCGAGACGGAAAAACTTATCTCATAACCCACCTGCCGATGGCTAGCAGGAAATCCACGAATCTCAGTGGATCTAACAATAATCATCCTTTGAACTCACAGTGCAAGTACGGGTCATTGAGAAGTGTGTCCCAAGGGATTTGAACCTAGGGGAAGAAAAAGACACGTAAATGACACAGTAAATCCAGGCATTAAAAGCATGAGATCCCTCGGTTTACCTTAGATCCTTTGTCTAGTAGCCTTCCCCTTCAAGGATAAAGGGGTTTTAGCCACTCATCCTCTGAGTTGTCATCCTTAGAGGCTGTTTGGTAGGCGAGAAAATGAGAGAAAGTGAAGGAAAATGGAAAGAGGCGGGAGCTGCTAAAAGCTTGGCGCCAAAAAGCTTTATTAATGATCAAAGATATCTCGTTACAGTGTAGCATGGGGATTATACAGTGCCTTAGCTATGCAAAATTACAAAAAAATATGAATTCGCCACTATTATATGAAGGACAATTAAAAAAAAACAAGAAAAATGTAAGAAAAATGCAAGAAAAAATCAGTGGAACAATTTTGTAGGAGACTCAATTCCTTGACCACATGAAATTCCATAACCCAGGTCAAAATTTTGCAACCCTTGTGAAATTGCAAGGATGTTGCTTTTTTTGCTTCTTTCCACTGCTTTCTTCTTCTGCTTTATGACCAATAGCTTTGAGTTTAACTTGGATTCTAGTGATTTAGGCGATTAGCTTTAGCAATTGGTTCTTAAAACTACAAAAAATTTGCTGCAAAAAGCAATGGTATTATAGCTAGGACCTTAGTAGCACCAGCCAAGTTAGATTCGGTTGGTGTACGCAAAAGAGTGCTCAAAACCATAAGCAAGGCCTGAAAATAGCACTATTTGGGCAATAATCAATACATACATATGAGTTAGGTAGAACCGGGGTCAATCAAGTACACCATCTCAATATCATATAGAAAAAATATACCCGACAATCACTTGAAACATCCTTATCCTCACGAGCCTTCATAGCATATGCCGTGTTGGAACAGGCATAGGACTGATTCATCTCGACACTATGCCTCCGTCCCATATGCTAAATCAGACCACCTCGGCCTACCTCGTCAGTCGAAGGTGGTGTAACATATCTCCCTCTGCCACTTCCTTGTAGACTCCTATTATCCCCTTACTTGCTAGGACAATTCAACATGAAATGGTTAGTGCTTCCACATCTAAAGCACCCTCTTTTCAACAATACGCAAACTCAAAATAGTAAGTGGCAATGGGGGCCCTCACAGGTTTCTCAGGGTCCCTATTGAAGCACCTCTACCAGTACTAGGCACTACTGTATTTCCTTGTCCTTTTCCCCTTATGGCAGAACTATATAGATATTGGGACTCTCTAGCTCTTTTACCCTATAAAGAAGAAGGTCCTCTAGAAAGCCTCCTCTTCTGAAATCTTTCTCTACTACTTACCTCATATTTCTCCACTTTCATTGTTACCTACACCAACTGATAAAAATTCACCAGTTGGAGAGAATTAACAGGTGTTAAATACCTCTTTATGAACTCATTCAGTCCATCTTCAAATTGCTTACACACCAAAATGCTTCAATGAGGACCGACTCGTGTACTACTTGAGCCCGACTAAATTACTTTTCCTTACTCTACCACCGATAAATTCCTTTACTTAGGTCGGGAGCGCTTTCCCACTTGGTCTCATATACATATACGTAACGTACTTTTCCACTAAACTCTGGGACAAAAGAAATCCCAGGCATGGGATCACGGAATCCTCGGACTTTTTAGCACCAATTTCCACGGTCTTATGCCTTACTCACGCAGTGAGGCGCATGATACTCTGATTAGGAGGGCATCTAACTTCCTCCAACACTCTTTGTAGCTTTTCTAACCAGTATTCAACTTTATCAAACTCTTCCATGCTTGTCCCATGGAATTCCTCTACTCCATGTCTTCTTACCATGTCTATCGAAGCCTCGAGAGTAGTCAGTCTGTCCAACACCCGAGCCATGTCTTGAGATATCCTCAACAAAGCTTCTGTTGGCTTGGCTAGAGCATTGCTTTCACTTTTGAAAGATTCAGAAGGATTCGAAGCGAATAACCCTTGATCTCCTAGGTTAACACTCTCAGCTGCTTCTTACATTGGGTGGAAGGCGTCATCCCTATTCGAGAAAACAAAGACATCCACATCATTAGCACATTACTTTGCGCATGCATTTCTAACTTATACTCTATCTAAAAAAGAAAAGAGTGCCTAAACCTAGGCTCACGATACCAGTGACCTAACACCTTTGTGTTAGGAAATGGTGTCACGAAAGTATAGACTTTAAACCCTGTTTAACTTAGCAGTTCTAAAACATTCCTCAAATATAATCATATAATTTAACATATATTATAGAAACACACTATCATACCCGCTGCTGTGAGCGTTCAAGTGTACTTATATTATTTACAAATCCTTTTCATTATTTTAAGATTATCTACATTATACGGTTCAAAATAAAAACATTAAAAAGAAACACTTTATTGAAACACCCTATCGAGATGGCCTTTGAGGTTGATGTGGAATGTTCTGTTCTCTAACAGCCTCTTGGTGCCTACGAATAAACACCCATCACTAACTTATATAAAGCTTAGTGAGGATCCTTACACATGGATGACCACTAACCATGATTATCACATTCTAATACTCATACAACTTTCTATGCATATATACATATATATATAATCTTATAAACTTGTAAGTTACAATAATCCATGAACTTACCACAATTAGATAATTTAATTCATTATGTTAATCTCATGTGCTATGCTAACTTCACGCTTGTCTGTCCAATTCCATATTATTTTAGTCATAGTATTAATGATCATTCATGTATTTTATGTTTCCATTATATATAACAAATTACTTCCTATGTTTATGATTCATGTCTCATTTATCCATATCTCTTCATCTCTTTTTACATGTCATGCTTGCATTTTCAAAGTGGATACGGGGAAAGGCGTATGTACACGAGGGTGCTATCACTCAGCTGACGGTGATCTCTATCTATCTTTGTCTTGTATGATTCAAACGGTCGGTGACGACTTAATGGCAGGCCGACTATATACGTGCGATTGCAGCAATTGTTCTCCTAATAGGCATGCCCATCTATCCCTATCTACCTAGTCGCCATGAAACAATAAGTTTGTCGTTTTGATTACATATCCCACATACGAGTAACTATTGTTGTATCATGTATGCATATGAGATATTCACTATCCATTATTCTATATAAAGAGCACTTTCACATATCTCTTATCATCATAGGAATGTATTCTATGCTACTTTATACACCAACTATACATGTATTCTCTTTTCTTCACATGACTAGAATTCATGTCCTTTATTATTCCATTCTATTTGTTCCATATTATTTAGCATTAAATCATATAACTTTTAGGTCAATTTCTTTATCTCACTTAGCTGAGGTCCTCTGAGCTTATTTTCATACAAAACCATCTCGATAATACTTTGAGAGTATATAACAAACATTTAGATGTCTCAAAATCCTATAAGAGAGGACATGAAAATCCTTTCCCAAACAGGGTCCGACTTCCCTTGATTTCTGTGTACAACGAGTTCAAAATATCAACATGTTTCCTTCATGCACTTTGTTCCTCTATGAATCTATTTTACTCAGAAATTAGAATCACTCCATTTGAATCATCCAAACTCAAGTTATGACATTTTAATGTCAAACTAGTCTATTTGCCTAGTTTACACTGATACCCGACTGTAAGACCCGATTTCAAAGATCTTAACTCCATAATTTGGTTCCTTCCACTTATTTGAAGCTACGGTGTTAAATGTTCTTCTCCAATTTGGAGTACCATAACTCCAGATATTTCCAAAATAACCAGGACTACTCTTTTTTCAAAAGAGAACCAGTAACCGGTCTTTAGACCCAAATTCAAGGGTCTTAAAGTCATCTTAATACTTTAGGCTCTACTTAAAGAAATGTAGTCACGAGGTGTGATTTCCTCTCGACTGAAATTTCCTAAATCGGAGCACTCTAGACCAAGTTATGTGGAAACAAATTCACTTAGGATTTTGGGAAAGTTTTGTGACATTTTCTCTAAAACCCCAACATTTCAACTTCATACTAAAATTCACCTCAATTGGGGATACAACCAAATAACAATCAAAACCAACTTTAAACCCTTGGCTTCGAACCTACAAAACAAAACAAACAGGGAGAAATTAGGGTAGTTTCCTAACCTTAATTTTCTTGAAACTTTCTCTTCCTCTATTCTTTCTTCTTCCTTCCTTCTTTCTTCCTTTCTTCCTTTCTTCCTTTCTTCTACCTTCTTCCCCTTTACTTGCACAGGGAGAGCATGGAAATGGATTGAGCAACCAATTTGGTCTCCTTCACACTATAACCACAGTCACCTTAGCTCCAAAAGCGAAATGGGAAAAAATTATTTCTAGAGACAAATCTTTGGTCTTAATCTCCACTTGTTATAAGATCATGTTTGGAAAAAGGCATTTAGCTCTAATTTTCCATCTTTTGCATTTTAGTCCTCCATGGTGATTTCATTTACATCTAATTATCAAATTCCTAAAATAACGCCACAATCTTCTAGCTTAATGTCCTTTGAGTCCTTAAGTTGATAATTTACCACTTATCCTTTATACTTCTTTAAAAATTTCGATTATATGCTTTTTCACACTTAACCCGAAAATTTTCGAAAAACACAATTTGACTTCCATTTTACTTTAAACATACCATAAAACTATTAGGGTGTAATTTGGGGTGTTACAGTTTGTTTTGTGTTTCAAGTTCGTTTTGATTGTTATTTGGTTGTGGTCCTCAATTGAGGAATTTTAGTATAAAGGAAATGTTAGGGTTTTAGGGGAAATGTTGTCAAAAATTTCCTCAAAACCCTTAGTGAATTATTTGGCCATAACTTGGTCTAGAGTGCTCCGATTTAGGAAATTCCAGTTGGAGAGGAAACCTAATACCTGTGACAACATTTTCCAAGAAGAGCCTAAAGTATTAAGATGACTTCCCGCCTCTAATTTTGGGTCTAAAGACAGTTCTTATTTTGTTTAGCTCATAAGCGGTCCCCAGTTATTTAAATTATATGCGGAGTTATGGCACTCCAAATTGGATGATTCCAATTGGAGAATAACACTTAACATCGTAGATTCAAATAATTAGGAGGAACCAGTGTTAAATTTTGGAGTTAAGATTTCTGAAATCGGGTCTCACAGTCGAGTACCAGTGTTAACCGAGCAAACAGATCGGTTTGGAATTAAAAGGCCATAACTTGAGTTTGGATGATTGAGTGGTGATTAATTTAAGGTAAAATAGATTCATAGAGGAATAAAGTGCATGAAGGAAACATGTTGAATTTGTTTAATTGCCATAAATCAAGGGAAGTGGGACCCTGTTTAGGTAAGGATTTTCATGTCCTCTCTTATAGGATTTTGAGACATCTAAATGTCTCTTATATACTCTCAAAGTATTATTGGAGATGGTTTTGTATGAAAATAAGTCAGTATAACTTAGCTAAGTGAGATAAAGAAATTGACCTAAAAGTTATATGATTTAATGCTAAATAATATGGAATAAATATAATGGAATAATAAAAGGACATGAATTTAATACATGTATGAAGAAAAGAGAATACATGTATAGTTGTTATATAAAGTAGCACAGAATACATTCCTATGATAATAAGAGATATGTGAAAGTGCTCTTTATGAATATGAGAATAATGGATAGTGAATATCTCATATGCATACATGATAACTGTAACACCCCAAATTAGACCCTAGTAGTTTTAGTACAGTTTTGTAGTATAAGAAAAGTAAAATTTGTATTTTCCAGAAATTAAGTTTTAAAAGTGAAAAAGGATAAAGTCGGGATTAATACATGAGCCAAGGATAAATTGGTAATTTGACATTAAGGACCGTAGGACGTAAGATAAAAGATTATATGTTAAAGTAAAAATATGTAAGTTGAGGTGTAAATGGGATGAAATTGAAGGACTAAAATGCAATAATGCAAAATTTGACCCAAATCCACCTTAAAAAAACGAACCTTGGCCTTATATTTAGGAAAAATATCTCATTTTTGGCTTTTACGGTTAGGGCTTTATGGTGGGAGAAGATAAGAGAAGAAGAGAAGAAGAAATCGAGGTTCGGAATTTGATATTGGTTAGTTTGGAAATTGATATTAGTTAGTTTGGAACTTTGGTATTGGAACTACCATAAATCTCTCTTTGTCTAAGTTGTGTAGGAAAAATCCTATTAGAAGTGTTGTTGGTTGGTATAAAATGAGTTTTATGGTTTATTTTGAGTTTTGGTTGAGTTGGTTTTGGTTTGGAAGGAAATTTCGGTGAAAATTGCCAAATGCGCCTTTTGCATTCACTCATTTACTCCCTAGGCGTAGGAGTGCAGCCTAGGCATGGAAGCTAGTGATGGGTCGACGGTGTGCAAATTAGGTGGGAAGCGCCAGGCCAGGTGTGCCTGGTATCACAGCGTCGAATTGACGTGGTGTGAGTGGTTGGTGATTTCGTTCCCTCGAAGAGGCGTGTTGACTACGATTTAATGGCTTTGACAATATTTTGGATCTAATCCTAATCACGAATTATGACTAAATTACTAGAATTAACAAAACTTAAAATTGGGTGTATTGAATTATATCGTGTTAGAAGCCTAGGGTTTTTCCGTCTCTTACCACACTTGATAGTCAATTCAATTATGGACTTATTGAAAGTTTCATATGAGTTATGTTGACGAGTTGATCTTTCCTACAAAATATTCTCTCTCGAGATATATTTGCCTATCTCGCTAATGGGATGTATTGCATCTCTGCCTCAACCCCTCGACTCCGAAACGCCTAAATGTGCAAACCCTAATGCCACATTTGCAGTCTGGAATATCTTTATTCTTCGACTACCCAAGTGTTGCTTTAACCATGTCCCTAGAAGTTATCTTCTCTCAATCTCAAACTCCCGACTTTAGCATGTCACGGTTGGCGGAGACAATAACATGTAATTAAACCTAAATTAAAGCAAGCCGATATGAACTCATATTAATATTCAAATAAACGAAACTGAAAAGTGATCCATCGAACTATGGTTAGGGTTGGCAAAATGATTCGTGTCGCAATAGGGTTCCGGATCAATAAAATTTATACCTAAACTTCTCCTACTAAGTAGCATAACTCTTTGCCCGTTATAGCGGCTCTAGGATCGAACTTTCTTTGGGATGGGTTTCATCTTACAAATGATTTTTAATGAGTCGAAAATGGTAGAGACTTTGTTTGGATTTTAGTTTGTATAAAAAGTGTGGTTGTTTTTACTATGCTAGCGAAGGTAATTAATAAAATGTGAAAGAAGTCCTTGAAGTTTCGAGCCACTAGTTTGGTATGATATGGTTGCGAGGTGTCCTCGGGTTATTTCCTCGCATTAGGGTAAATGACTATAGTCATTTCAAAACCAGATACTTTGTTTAAGTTTAAAAACCCTGACCTATAACCATTCCTCTTTGAAACACATTTCACGAGCATTAAATATTCTGAAGTTGAAACCAGCATTTAACCCACCTCAGGCGGCTCATAAATGACAACTAATGGATATCGATGTCCCAGCATTAAGAATACATTGAACCTAAAGGCTGCAGTATTGACGAGAAGAAAGTATCGAATAGCTTTTAAAACCCTAGTTTTGAAAGTTTGAAACATAATCACAGCGATACTGTGTAAGTGAAAAACAAGGAGCACTTGCAAACCTATCAACCTACCTAGCAACCCTCCTGCTAAGGTTTAGAGGGCTTTAGCGAAACATCCTTTGAGTTGTCATCCTCGAAAGGGTGTGTTTAGTTGCTAGAAAGTGAGGAAGGAGAAGAAAAAATGAGAGTGCAGGGCCGTAATGGAAAATGCCTTCAATTTCAAGTTAGGTTACAAATTGTTCATAAAATGGCTTATATAGCCTTACAAATAGGTGAAAATACCAATCCATCCTAAATAGTATAATTACATTGAGGGTAGAATTGAAATTAACCAAAACGGGGTTGTTTGTACACAAAAACAGGAAGCATACAATTTCGCTACAGGTGAAATTTTCGCTATGTAGCAAAATTTCACTAGCATAGCGAAAATTTCGCTATTCTAGCGAAATTTCGGTATAATTGCGAAAATTTTGCTATTGTAGAGAAATTGCCCCTTGTTCTCCTGCTTGCTCCGGTAGTTTCACCTTGCTCACAGCACATACGCTATTTCTTGATCAGGGCGGTCTGTCGGGTGTGTCTGAACGATGTAAATCAGCTCGACTTCAATATGCCTAGCTTGATATGATAGAATAGGTTAAAACACATAAAAACTACCTGCTTGACCTCGAAATACAATCGTTAGTACCAAAGGGACCTACACGTGTCAATCGGCTTAACTAATATGATTAGTACACAAAAAGCACTTAGAACCTATCTTAAATAGGATTCAAAATAGCACTTTTTGAGTACTAATCAAAAAACCCTAGAGAAAAGAATTAGTTCATCATATTATTAATTCAGATTGAAGAATTCGAATCATGAAGTAGGTTGAAGGAAGAACTACAAAAAACTCCGTCTTCGCGATCTTTCTCGGTCCAGTATAATGAATCTCTCTGCTGTCTCCTTCTTCTTCTCAGTAGTCCCACTTTTTGCTTCAAAATCTTCCCGCTTATATACCTCGAGGCAGACCATCAATGGCGAGAAAAATTAGGGTTCCTACGAGTTCTCGGGAAATGGGACCTCGCCACGCGATGTGAAGGTTGCTTCATTCTTCGCGTGTAGAAGCCCCCTTCAAAACTCGATCTGGTTCGCTGCTATGAAGGGGGGGTCTTCGCGAGCGGGGAAGTCTTCACCAGCTGACTAACCCATTAGCGCCACATTGTTTGCCTTTTTATCAATTCTGCTTCTATTATGTTTTTTACGTCTTTTAAACGCCTTTTTAGTTCTTACTTGTCGCCACTTATTCTATAGAATAATATAATGAGGATTAGCGTGATATTAATGAAAAGGCATGAATCATGCATTTTAGCTATAAGAACACCAAGAATTTAGCGAAATGCACGCCCAGTTCATCCGTCAACACCTAAACTTAACTTCTTTACTTGTCCTCAGCTTGAGAATAAGCTTCCAGCAGAGATAACGTGAAACTATGGCGATGGGTTAAGCACACATGACAACAACAAGGAGGAGTCTATATTAATCAGTTCAAAAGATATAGGGACTACCTTGATTGTTTAGCTTTCAAGAACCTACACTGGGTCGGTCTCGGTTGACCAAGTAGGTCAACCCCCTTTTTAGTGCTCAATAATTTTCCCAAGGAGTCTAAGTGTGGTTAAAGTGTGATCTCTAATGTATAGTTTGACTGTAGTACCCCCAAACTTGAATCAAACTCGCCTATTTGGAATAGCTTAACATGGAAGGACAATTTATTCACTTGACTACTCCCAAAGGGGGTTAACTCCCCAAGGCAGGTCGGGAAGAGTACTAGTACCAGGAGGTTTTAGGTGAGGGTTCCTGTAGCGAGGATCCACTAGAGACTCCCCACCAGTTGGTTAAGGGCATTGGGTATTCAGTTCCCCTAGAACTTCACCCCGAACACTCAATTCGACGGGGTCGTTATGTAGATCATCCATCCTCGTCCCATGGAGCGAAGCCGGTGAAGTCGATGGCTCTGGTAGTTGGCTGTTAGGCTGAAAAGCCTGGTTGTGCCGAGATTCCGATTGGATAATCCACATTGTTATTATTATTCTTATTATTATTAGTATTATTATTACTATTATTAGTATTTTTGGGCTCAAAGCTGATCCTCTTTCTAAGGTGTCCTTCGCAGGTGTTTACTTCCTAAGGTTCGTAGGACTCTTGGTAAGGTCGAAGTCAAGCATACCCAGAGATCACGTGTGTGTGTGCCGCGATAGCCTACTTTAGGAATTTAGTTCTTGAGATCTTAAAGATTGAGTGAACATGGTTAGTCTCGAATATACCTGTGCGGTCCAAATTTAATCGAACAACCTCGAGTCCTATGTTGAACATGGGTTGTTTTTGCGATTACTACAACTCCCTTTTGTTTCCATCATGCTCAAAATTAAGGCGGAAATTTTCGATACTAACCTCAGGCTGTCATATTATAATATGTGCAATTTTCATGTTGGTGCATGAGGCTTGACCTAACCTGCGCTAAAAAAATGGACTAAGCATCTGAAAATAGCAAGATAAAATAAAATGGACCTAACTGTGCAAAAATATCAAAATAACCCTAAGTAAAAATAAAACTAAGTGAAAATAACGATCAAGGAAATAAACTAGGTCATACATGATGCCCACGTACACCCACACCCCCAAACTTAAAATAAGCGGTGTCACTCGATGTGAGAAGAAAGGAGTAAGAAATATCCCAGGAAAAATCATTACAGTAGTGGCGCGATTGGCGTGGCGGAAATGATAAAAGCTAGGCCTTCTTGAGGAAATACAGTCTGGTGTTGCGGTGCGACCATCACATACTGATGGAATCCGTAATCACGGCTTAGGGCAACCCGGTGCTCTTTGACTAATCTGATAGAAAGATGAAGCGGATGAAGGTGCATGGATGTGAAGCAGGACTTTTGATGCAACGGAGGGACCTGGGGTAACGATCCCTTTAGATTACGCTCCGCGGCTAGGTGTAGCCGCGGGACATCATTGTCAGTCTCGTCATCGAACTAGTCAAGGCTCCCGAACTTCACCCTGGGCAGTGGAATGGGCAGGCGTTGTTGTACCTGCTCCTCGGAGTCCAACATCGAAACTCTGGCTGATCAGCATAGCTCAGTGATCAGGGAGGGGTGGATCAGGGCACCAGTGCAGCGTCCGTGAGTCGACTCGATCAACCCCCACTCAATGACCATCCCGATGTCGAACTTCGCCACGGGTGTGAGCGTTGTCATCGAAAATGTGGTGAACTCGCATGTCAACGGATGGCGTCGCCACACACCCTAGTCTTGTGTGAGCTCCTGCATTAGGTTCTCGAAGTCGGTGGCCAAAAAAAATGCCTAGTACTCCTCACTATCGTCCTCCCACAGTTGATAGATGCAGTTTGATGGCCATTATCACGAAAAGTCGACCCGCTTTTACCAGGAGAAACGGTGTTGACCACGAAGCGAGTTGGAATGGAACTCGTCTGGCCAAGGGCCACTCCGGTGAGAGCACCTTGGTGTTCCATCCCGATACGGATGGTGAAGTTGAAGAATGCGTTTAAGGTAAAGCCCCTCTCGGGAACGAATGAACGGATGAAGCGACTGATGGTAAATTAAAGCTCACGCCTCTTGGGAGATGAATCGGCGCGGATAGTCGGAGGGAGTTCACTTGCGTGATGTGGAGTCGGACGGTGTCGTTTAGGCAGCACCCAGTCTTCTTAGAGCCATAGTAGTCGCGGTCGACTAGGAATCTAAAAAAAACGCACACCAGACAAGAGCAGGAGACAAAGGGTTGCACAAAAAATGGGTGGAGGGAAAAAATGGAAAACCGCGGGTATTTATAGACCCTCGGAATACGAGTCGTTGGATCCTTCGCCGCGGCGAAGCCATACTACCCTGTGAAGGGCTCTTATTTGCGCGAAAAACGAGCCTCGCGCGGCGAAGCGGGCTTCCTTCTTATGGACAGAAGGGTTGCCTTCCAAGATTGTTCTCCCTCGCGGTGGCAAAGTAGGCCTTCGCGGCCCAGACGAAAGTCGAGATTATTTTTGCCCTCCACCCCGTGACAAACGCTTACCCATGACGGACCAGAAAGTCTAGGAAACTATGTTTTTGCCCTCTACCTTCAAGACTCACCTATCTATGAAAAATAAGCACAGGGAGAATGCCCAAAACAAAAATTTAATCGCAAAGCAATAAAAAAAATGGAAATAGGCAAGTTTTAGGGAAAAAAAATCTCCACGAGTGAGGTTGCCTCCCGAAGCGCTATGTTTGCGTCGGTGGCTCGCATTCCTACAGCGTGGGAGCCAGATCGGGCTAACAACGAGGAACCTGTTGGGGTTTGACTTCACATTGCTATCTTCTCTCGGTTATTACTGAAAGCGTGTCTTATTTCTCAATAGGATATGCTCCTCCAAAGTATGGTTTCAACCTTTGAGCATTAACTTTGAACTGTCCTTTCTTTGGATGTAGTATCTCAACTCCTCCATAGGGGAATACTTGCACTACTATGAACGGACCTGACCATTTTTACTTTAGCTTGGCAAGGAAAAGTTGCAGTCGAGAGTTGAACAATAAGACTTGCTGACCCGGCACAAACTCTCTCCTCATAATATGTTTGTCATGCCACGCTTTTGTCTTTTCCTTATAGATCCGAGCATTTTTATAAGCTTCATTGCGAAACTCATCTAATTCATTGAGCTGCAGCAATCACTTTTCTCTGGATAATTTGCTATCCATGTAAAACCACCTAATTAAATGATATATACATGTTCCTAATTCTCTTAGGCAAGTGGCATGCTTTCCCATAGACTAGTCGAAATTGGGACATGCCTAAGGGGTCTTAAAGGTATCACATTCGTTAACCAGTCTTTTCTTGAGTTGTGTGGTTTTGCATAATGGACTTAATTCACGGTGACACCTCGGCATCCATTCTCTAGTATGATACGCGAGTGAAGTTCGATGTCTTACACCATATTTTTGCAAGACTTTATCAACCAGCTTATTGCAGAAATAAGTACCACCATCTGTGATCAATGCTCGTGGAGTGCCAAATCGGGTGAATATGTGGCTGCGAAGGAAATTGACTACCACACTAGCATCATTGGTGCATATCGATATTGCCTCACTAATTTGAGCGTAGTCTGACCCGAGAGGGATATACATGTGACTGAATGAAGAGGGAAGGTCCCATGAGTCCATTTCCCCATAAATCAAACAGCTCAACTTCCAGATTAAGTTCTGTGGGGAGTTCATCCCGGATTTAGGAAATACTCCACGATCCTTTGGCACTTATCACCGTTGGCTCTAAGTGAGCATCCTTGAATAAAATAGGCCAATAGAAACCGAACTGGAGTACCTTTGTTGTTGTTCTCTGGCCTCCAAAATGCCCCCCACATGGTAAGGTATGGCAATGACTCGAAATACTACCCATTTCTTCTTTCGGTTCGCATCTCCTTATCACTTGATCGACACAATGTTTGTATAAAATAGGCTCCTCCCGGTAGTAGTGCTTCAACTGTGCAAAGAACCTCTTTTTCTGTTGGTAGCTAAACTCTGGAGGAATCACTTTGTACTTAAGTAGTTCATAGTGCAAAACCATGTTTGTATGTCTTCAATTACGAATGCTCTACAGGAAATTATCATTAATCTACCTTGTCCCCTCTAATCATGACAAATGGTCTGACTAAATTCTCTATTCCCTTCTTATCTTTTATCTCTAAGTCAAACTCTTGCTTGAGTACCCATCGTATTAGTCTCAAACTGCATCCTTTTTTTGTCATTAGGTACTTAATAGCTGAGTGGTTAGTGTGCACTATCACTTTATTGCCAATCAAGTAAGGCCTAAATTTATCAAAGATGAAAACAATGGCTAATAGCTCTTTTTCCGTGGTGGCATAATTCAGCTAAGCATCATTCAAAGTTCGGCTAGCATAGTGGATGACCTGAAATATCCTTTCTTTTGTCGCTTGACCTTTGCTTCAGTCGCATAGTCACTTAGCATGGCATTAGTTCGAGCAGGTCCCGATCTGGTGCTCTGACTAACAGGAGCTTATACGGTTTATCTTTCAAAAGCTGAAAAACTTGCAGGCATTGTTCTTAAAAAAACAAATGGTATCTCTAAGCTACTTGGTTTGGATAACGGTTTGTCTGAGAAATCTTTAATGAGCAATGAGTAGAACCTACACATCACAGAAACTTCTTATGGCCTTCAACGAGGAGGTAATTTCTCTATTGCCTAAATTTTAGTTCGGCCAACCTCTATTCCTCTTTCCAAAATCCGGTGGCCAAGTACGATGCCCTCTTGTACCATAAAGTGGCACTTTTCCTAATTCAACACAAGATTGGTTTCTTCACACCTAACAAGCACCGCTCTCAAGTTTTCTAGACAATAATCAAAGGAACTCCCCAATATTGAAAAGTCGTCCATGAACACCTCAATTTTCTTTTCAACCATGTCTGAGAATATGGCCATCATACAACGCTTAAATGTGCCTGGTGCGTTACACAGCCCGAATGGCATTCGCCTAAATGCAAACGTACCATACAGGCACGTGAATGTTGTCTTCACATGTTCTTCAGGGGCTATGGCGATCTGATTGTACCCAGAATACCTATCCAAGAAGCAGTAGTATTCATGCCCTTCTAGCCTATCCAACATCTGATCCAAAAACGGTAGTGGAAAGTGGTCTTTAGGTAGCCTTATTCGAGTTTGGAGGTAGTCGATACAAATCCTCCATCCCATGAAGCGTGCGGAAGGTAACAAGGTATTATCGATCTTGTTTTGATCCCTTTGCCTCCTTTAATGGAAGTACTACACGGACTTACTCAAGCACTATCGAAGATAAGATATATAACCCCCGCATCCAGCCACTTTAGTACTTCCTTACGGACAACCTCTTTCATAGTTGGATTCAGTCTCCTCTATGCTTCCACTGACGGCTTATGACCCTCTTCTAATAGAATTCGATGCATGCACATAGAGAGGTGGATCCCCTTTAAATCGGCTAGAGACCAACCAATTGCATCCTTGTGATCTCTAAGCACTCTCAATAGCTTATCTTCTTCTGATGCTGTCAGAGACGCTGAAATAATTACTTGTAAGGTGCATGCCTCCTAAAGATACGCATACTTTAAATGGCAAGGTTGTGACTTTTGCTCTACCTTGGGTGGTTGTTTAGAAGAGGATATTGGCGTCTGAGTGTTTTCACCTAGAGGTTCATAGTATTTCCATCCATTATGTTCAAAGGAGTTCATCCAGTTCACATACTCGGCAGCCTCTTCACTCAAGTTCTCTTAATCACTCACATACGGGCTAGCCTCAGAAAGGGTGGAGTGGGACCCTTTGGCTAGACACTACCTCAACAGTCTCTACTAAAAAGCATGCATCACTCTCTGTTGGGTGTCTCATGGCTTTCAATACATTGAAGGTGACCTCATCATCTTATACTCTCAATTTCATTTCTCCCTTCCGCACATCAATCATTGCCTTGCCAGTCGCTAGAAATGGCCTACCCAGTATGATAGGTATTTCTTTATCTTCTTCCATATCCAGAACAATGAAATCTGCCGAAAATATGAACTTGTCCACTTTGACCAGAACGTCTTCTATCACCCCACTGAGTGTTTCGGTGACTTGTCGCGGTTGGGTGTGGCGGTGGTTAGATTGAGCTTCACTAATTGTCGTTTGAATATGAATAGCGGCATGGGATTAATACTTTTGTTCCCATATCACACAAGGCCTTCTCAAGTCGATTTCCAATTGTACCTGATGTAAAGCGTCAGTCTTTCGGCTTTTACAGTGACGAGTTTTCATTGCGGGATAACCTTACTCCTCGGTGATGTTTTTATCTCAAAGTCTGATAGTCTTCTTTTCTTGGACAATATTTCCTTCATGAATTTCACGTGGCGGGCATCACCTCACAATGCGTAAACCAAATTGAATGTTTATATGAGTTTTCTTGAACACCTCAGAAACTTGGTGGTGCTTGTCGGTACTGCTTCTTGGCGTTGAGAGATGCGAGTTGGGATAGTAGGTTCAGTCCCTATGTGGTCGACCCCTCGGACTACAATTTCTTCATGACTTTTACGATGGGGTTGTTCCCTACTTGCCTTGTCGGTGCGGCTGTTTGGATTACTTCTTACGTCTCTGCCTCCCTGTGTGTGTGGCTACCTGGTTCTGCTAGTTCTTTGCCACTCCTTAATGTAACAACCTTTACATGTTCATTACCTTCTTGCCTCGGGTTCACTTCAGAATTACTTGGTAATGCTCCCATTGCCTCTGTGTGGTTGGCCCATTTGGCGGTTATCTCATTTCGGTTGTGGCACTGATTGTTCAATTGGGTGGTCTAGTTCTGCAAATTTGCCTTGGTCTCATTCATAAAGGTGGTGTGCGAGGTGAGCATATGTGCAAGTGCTTGCTCCAAGTCTACTTTCTTCTCAGGGGGTGGTTCATTCTCTCGAGGTAGTGGCATGTTATTCTGAATATTCCTCCATCCTTAGTTCTGATTGTTCTGACTATTCTGATTGCCTCTCCATCCCTGAACTACATTCTGACTCTGATTATGGTATCTGTTCTGATATGCATTACCCCCATACTGCCCTTGTTGTGGTTGATTCTACTAATTCACATATCGGGCCTCGCCTACCGGTCATTTGCCTTAATCGACACTCCATAAGACTGCGGTCGGGCTCCACCCCAAGATTCACAAATTTCCCACGGATTATTCCGAATGCATTTATCGTAACCTCGTTTCTACAACTGCCTAGTTAATCGTGCGACATGGCTTACTGTGTTACTCAGAACCTCCAGGTTCGCTTCCTCGGCTAAGGGTTTCAGCCGATCTATCTCGGGGCCATTGATTAGTAATAGTAGTTGTATCCTCCAAGATCTCATAGGCTTGATCTGTGGTTTTCTTTATCAGAGCACCTTCTACTAAAGCATCGATGATTGTCCTAGCTGAGTCGCTTAGAACATTGTAGAATGTATGCACATGCATCCACTTAGTTAATCTATGATGTCGGCACCTCCTCAGTAGCTCATGAAATCTCTCCCAAGCTTCAGCTAGGTTCTCCCCCCTCAAATTGTCTAAATGTATTGCACCAATTAAGCTATTTTCGCGAAATTTTGGTTAGAAATTTCTGCACCAAGTCATTCCATGAGGTGATTTGAGGACTGAGGTTGGTCAATAACCGTTGTTTAAATTCTTAATCATGAGGACAATGGGAATAACCGCAACCGGAGCTCTGCTAATTCCCATTATACTTGATTGTGTCACAGACTTCAATAAAGCTCGTCAAATGTGCATTCGGATTCTCACTAGGTAGCCCATGGAATTGTATATTGTGGAGCATTTTGCAACGCTATTCTTTCAAATTTCGTTGTTAGCTTGTACTGGGTGGTCGACGATACCGACGAACAATCGTAGTGGCAAGGCAAATTCCTCAAGGTCGCGGCGAATCATCAGTTAAAAATGAAGGGTGTGGTGGTCGGATTCTATAGTTCTGTCCATTCTCGGCTCCACATGGTTCATCCTCATCATGAACTGTCCCACGCCTACTGATGCTGCATGATTTCAAGCTGAGTTACGTGGGCTTCTCTACGTAATTGATGGAGTGTCCGTTCTGGTTCAGGATCGAATGGAAGCAGTTCCCTGTGCCCTTGTCTTTGTATGCACTCTAAATACTTTCCTTAAATCACAGGATAAGAATGAAACCAAATCACAGCACGGATGCAATAAAGGAAAACACGTAAACCAAGAATAAAAGTAAAAAGAAATTATCAAGAAATGAGAAGAACTAAAGAAAGTAAAATTGATCCAAAGTACTATCTATGGCACGGTTGTCAAAATCAACACTAAACTTCTCCCCGGCAATGGTGCCAAAAACTTGACAGGCCGAAAGTGAGTGTGCAAAATTAGGTGGGAAACACAAACTCGTGTGCGTAAGTATACGCGTCGAGTTGACGTAGTGTAGTGGTTAGTCAATTGTCCTTCCCTCGAAGAGAAGTGTGTTGACTACTGATTTAATGACTTCGACAATATTTGGATCTAATCCTAAAGCAAATTACGACTAAATTACTAGAATTAACAAAAACTTAAAATTGGGTGTATTGAATTATATCGATGATGAGAAACCTAGGGTTTTACCGTCTCCTACCACACTTGATAGATGTCAATTCAATTAAGGACTTATTGAAGTATTCATATGAGTTATGTTGGCGGGTTGATCTTTCCTACAAGATATTCTCTCTCGAGATATATTTGCCTATCTCGCCAGTGGGATGTATTGCATCTCTGCCTCAACTTCACTAAACTCCGTGTGCAAACCCTAGTGCCACACTGCAACTGAATATCTCTATTCTCGACTACCCAAGTGTTGCTTTAACCATGTCCCTAGAAACTATCTTCTCTTTATCTCAAACTCTAAATTTTTAGCATGTCACGGTCAGCTGCATAGTAACATGTAATTAAACCTGTAATTAAAGCAACGATGATCATATTAATATTCAAATAAGCCAAAACTGAAAATCAATCCATCAAACTGTGGTTAGGGTTGGAAAAACCCTAGAGAAAAGAATTAGTTCATCATATTATTCATTACAGATTGAAGAATTCGAATCATGAAGTAAGTTGAAAGAAGAACTACAGAAAACTCCGTCTTCGCGATCTTTCCCGAATTCGTCTATATGGATCTCTCTACCCGTCTCCTTCTTCAACCAACTCTTTTTTGCTTCGAAAATCTTCCCTTTATAACTCCGAGACACTCCGGCCCATCAATGGCAATGCAAAATTAGGCCCTGCGTAGTTCCCCGTTTGGAAAGGGGGACTCCGCTACACGGCCAAGGTCGTCACGCTACAGAGCGGCGCTGGGCCCTTCAAACTCCGGGACCCACCGGTTCACGCATGAAAGGGGTCTTCACAGCAATAGTGCCCACCGCGCACAAGAGACTCGCCACAAAGGAACCAAAGAGTACTTCACGTCCGCCTTTTTCCACGCTTTGTTCTCGTTTTTTTATCTTTTAGCTGCCCTTTTGATTCCAACATCGCCATATTCTATAGAACAATATAATATGAGGGATTAGCGTGATATTAATGAAAAAGACTGTGAATCATGTATTTTAGTTATAAAGAACACCGAGAAGTTAATTGAAATGCATACGTGATTCATCCCGATCACCTAGGCAGAGGTCACTACGCCTAGGCAAACTCAAGGCCCGAATTTCTACCCTTTTTGGTCTGCCTAGCCATAGCAGTGTTCCGCCTAGGTGAACCTCTCTGCCTAGGTGTAGCATTGCTTCGCCTAAGCGTACCTATAAGTCCTGTTTTGGTTCCTCTCTTCTGTTAATTCTAACAAACATCCAATGGATTAATGAGGATCCTAATAAGTAAATGAAATGGTTCGTACAAGTATAAAAATTATATGAAGAATGTTTTGTACCAGCATTTCTACGGTTTAACGTTAAAGTAAACATGGTTTCTGCACTTATTTTCTAATGTGTTTAAGAACACATAACAATCTCGGCAGAAGACATATAATTTTATGCCCGCTAAGACTCGACAGCGAATAACAGCGTCTTTGAACAATGCTTCAACACTCGCTAGTGATAAGGCACTTCGTTACGCGGGCAGCATCGCTCTTTATCGCTGCTTCTAAGACTCCCGTGGCAAAAAAATGGGCACTTTGCTGCGGCAGGTGGGCAAGGAAGGCAAGGCTACATAGTGCTAATAACACTTTTGTTACATGGGTGACATCTTCGATCGTTGCTTTGGCATCTTCGCTGCAGAAGACTTATTACTCCGGCAGAACATCTCGTCACATCAGACCGCACTTCGAGTACCTATTGCGTTGTGTCCCTATCATTCATTATTACCGGTCTATGCAGGCAAACACTTATATGTCGTATACATGACTAATATGATACATGAAATTAAAAGTAATCAGCTCATATGTTCGTATATAACACGTGCTGTGTACCTTCCGTACAAGATCCATGTTCTCAACTCACTTCGAGATATGAAAACCCCGTCATAAGAATGATAAGAATCTGAATAATGAATAAGAAGAAAGCATAAGAAATCAGTTATGTTCTGTGATGTACCTACAGGTACTTTCAGTACAAAATCTCTGTTCTGAATTCCTACAGGAGATAGGAAAATTTTAAGTTATAGAATTCCATTATATGTAAGATCTGATAACCTCTGAGATATAGAATTTTGTTATACGTAAGTCATATGCATTATGTTATATGTATCCTGTAATTGTAGACCACTCCTAGTGGTCATAACTGTTATTTGTTTCCCACTAAGCTATAAGCTTAGTAAGGGTGTTTTATCCGTGTAGGTACTGAAGAGGATATCCGTGGCATTCCGCATCAGCCAGGGCCAACACAACAGTAGGAGTCCATCTGATGTAGGTCTTTAACTCTATTTTGTAACTGTAAATGTACAAGTTTTGTAATCATGGAATTTGTTATGTACAAGTAAATAGGACTCGGGAATATGTACAGGACAACTAAACACCACTACGATGGTAGTACAAGAAGATTTATTTTCTTATGGATATATATATATATATATATATATATGAAATGGGCCTACCAATGTCCGAAAAACATGTTAAAGAGTCCCAGTCCCGTGTCGCGCCCCCTCTCTTTGCCCAGACGGGGGTAAGGGTGTAACACCCCGAAAATACCCTAGTATATTTATAATATTTTTATTATGTGTTTAGGGTATAAATTGAGCAAACTGGGGATTTTCCGGGTATTGTTAAATGATCATATGTTAAATGTTAAATGATAAATGATTGATTATGATTCAATGAATGAATCTGAAATTTACCAAAGTGTTAAGGACAAAATGGAAAAAAAAAATTATCAAATGAGAACCTAAGGGTCATTTATGATAAAGAAAATATGTCTAAGTGTGAATAGTGAGAATTGAAGTGCAAATAGAGAAAGTATATGGGTTATATGGAAAATTGGGAGAACTTAACTCAAAAATGGGTTTTTGAGCCAAACATTGCCTTAAGTGATGTTATGACTTAAGACCACATTTGGTCTATTGAATGGCCATTTGTGCAAAAACAGATGGAGATCAGAGAGAAAAAGCTAGGAATGAGGAAGATCAAGAAATTGGTGTGGAACTTTCTTCAGCAAGATCTACAAAAAGTTCAAGGAGGAAGCTAGGTAAGAATTTTCAAGAGATTCAAAGTAAGAATACAAACCCTGTAACTCTTTTCTTGTGTTTGGATTTCAGGAAAACCTAACCTTATGTAAAGGTGATTTTTGATCGTTGTAGATTTTTCGGGGGTTGTATCGTCGAGTTATGAAGTGTATTGTTGCTTGGTATTGGTTTGGATTGGTTTTGAGGAATGTTTGTAAAAAGGAAAATGTTGTGTTTTCAAAGGAGTTGCTGTCAAAAATTTGTCAAAACCCCTGTTCTTGTTTTATGTTAAGTTATAATCATCCAAATTAAGTGATTCTAATGGGTAAAGAACCATAAGAGCTAGATCTACAAATTTATAGAAGGGACCAGGAGCAAATTATAGCTTTAAGGCTCCCGAATATGGGCTTAAAGGTGAGTTTCGTAGCTCACTAGTATGCTCATTGGGGTGTAGTTGTGGTGTTTTCGGGGCTATAAGTCAGCTCACTTATCCAAATTTAGTGATTCAAAATTATGGGTAAATTATAATTATATAGGAATAATTTACTTGAAGTAAGTGTATGTAAATTGTAACCCCAAAGTGCCTAGAAATCTGTCAAAGTTGAGCTATATGCAGATTCTGTTTTGCAAATTAGAGTAGTCTAGATGTAAAATGCAATACCCCGAAGTTTTGTGATCCAAATTGGATGATTCCAATTGAGAAGAACCTTAGAACCATATATTCAAATGAGTGAATACCATTACCAATTTATGATAAGACCCCAAATAAAAATAATGTAGGTGATCCAAAGGAGTCGGCATATCGACTAGTTTGGCATTAAAACAAATGGCAACTTGAGTTCGAAAGGGATCCAAATGAGATGATTCTAATTTCTAATGAAAATATACTCACAGAGCTATCATTTTCTTGAAGGAAGAATGAGAAAAATATGGCCCATGTGTCCCCAGAAAATTTTTCAAGTTAAGGAGTATTATGTAGACATCAACCCTAACAAAAAATCCTATAATGCACAACTGATTTTTCTTTCAAGTCAGTTTTTTAATCAGGACATATTTGATGTGGATTAGGTTGGTGAAGAGGAAGCCGACCCCAAGAACGGATTTCGAGGATAGAACCGAGAGCGACAACCTTTTTGGGTTTGTTCTTCAATCTCTCTCTTGTTTCAAATTTGTGAAAGTTTGATCTACACTCTTTTTTTCATTGTTTCAAAATTGATTGTGAAATATTATGAAATATTGAAATGATTTATGATAAATTGCATATTGATTTATTTTAAATTGATTTCCAGACAACCGACATAAATAAATTGCATATGAAATTTGTGGAGTGTTGAAAATAAATTATTGTATCAAATATATACACTATTGTAAATTGTATTCACGATTTGAAGGCCCTTAAAAATGTTAACCGTTAAAATTCGAAGTTAAGGATAGATCGGGTATACCAATAAGGGTCAAATTAGCAAGATTGCAATCGAATGTAATATGTCACCCGATCCGTAGCCCAAATGGTGACAAGACAAGAGGTTCACGAAATGATTTTAATAATCCAGTCAAGAGCCCAAGAGACCATATTGTGTTATAAACCATTTTATACCAAATTCGGCAAATTTCAAATGGACTGCGCTCTGATTCGTTATTCTGTGCACCGAAAGCATAGGTTAAATTCGATAAGGCAAATTATAATAAGATTGAAAAGTGCATGATTTTTTATTTGAATGATTTTGTGCATATAAAATTAAATAACTTGAAATAACCAATGAATTGTAATTGAATGTAAATGAATGAATATATATATATATATATATATATATATATATATATATATGTATCAGACGCATTGGTCATTAGAAAAATGTACAAAAGCATTGTTTTATAAACATTGTATGAATTGATTTAAACGGAAATGAAAAGAGAATTGTATAGAACTACTAAGCATGAAAATGTTTAGCGCGTTGTTTTTATCATCGCGCAAGTATCAAGTGAACAGGTACGAAGACAAAGACCACAGAGATTTAGAGTCAACGTCAAAGCTTCGCGATGTCAAAGTAAAGATCCGACCATGCATTCATGAAATGGATTTGACCATTTGTATAAACTCTAATTTTATTTTGTAAATGTTTTTATATTTAAAACTCTGATATATTTTGTAAATGATCTTATTGAAAAGGACATATAATGTAATATTGTACAAATGTGGGATTTATCCCAAAATAATGGGCCTACTACAAATGTTTTAATGCATTATATATTCTACAGTATACGAAAAAAAAAAAACCGTATTTGTATTCGTATCGGTAGTGCTGGACTTTACATTTATTTTAGTATCAAAGCTACAGTTAAATTATTAAAAAAGAAAGGGGTGTTACATTTAAAAATGCTATAAAAAAAGAAAAGGGTGTTACATATTATTTTGGTATCAGAGCACAAATAGTATAGAGCTACGGTATTGAAAACATATTTGTATTTGTATTGGTGTTTGAATATATTTTGAAAGTAAAAGTATTGGTAGTGCAATGGACGTTACAAGGGTCGTGCCAATAACAATAGTTATTCATGTATGTGGGATATGTACTGAAAACGTAATAAAACCGATTCACTACAAGAAATATGGTAATTAGCAACATAATTATTTTGTTGCCAAAGGATTAATATTGTCACAAAAACTATTTTGCAACGAAAATATTTTTGTTTTAGGGACGTCGCCTTATCCTCGTCGTGAAAGGTTTTCGCAACAAATAAATATTTCGTTTCTAATACCTTATAGAGACATATTTTTTTATTGTCTCCAATAATATATTTTGGACAAAAAATTTTCATTGTTAAAGATTTAAAATTTTGTTGCAAAAATTTAATTATGACACTGGCGTTAAATTAAATGCATACAACAATGAAAATATAATTTCGTTGTTAAATAGATTTTGATCAAAAACTTTATTTGGTAATAGCTTTGCTTTTATATAATAACAATAAAAATAATAATAAAAATAATAATAAACTTTATTGAAGAAGCTTTGATTTTCAAATAATAACAATAATTATAATATTCATAATAATAATAATAATTATTATTATTATTATTATTATTATTATTATTATAATTTTATTATCTTATCATAACATATTAAATAAAATTTCAATAATTAAATTGAAAATTAAATTATAAATATAATAAAGCATAAACGTGTCTCTATAGCTGAATTTATTATAGAATAATAAAAATTACAATGAATAAGTAAATTATGTGTCATAACACATAATTTATAGTGTTCCATCAAATACTTATGTCATAGTTGTAAATAATATAATTTATAGTATTCCATCAAATACCTAAGAAACTCATATATAAGGACAAATTGTACCAATTAGTATCCAGATTTATAAAATATTATATGGTCAAAAAGTAAAAGAAAAGTTGAAAACTAGCACCTATACAAAATATGATAACATAAAGAAATAGTATAGACTAATATCCACATTTGTAAATGAAATAACTTCTAAACTAAAAGAAAAGTGAACAACATTCATCCAAAATATGATCACATCCAAAAACTACAACATCTAATGTACCATATATACATGTCAAGGAGATATAATGTCCCCAAAAAGCAAAACTATATACATGTCAAGAAGAGATAATTTCCAAAACACAAAACCAAGTGGTATGGTTTCCATAAAGTGTGGCTAGGAATCCATGAGTTGTGTATAAAGAGAAGGAGATGAATGTCCCAAAAAAGGCAAAACCATATATACATGCCAAAAGAGATAACGTCCCCAAAAAACAAAAGCAAGTTTTATGATATCCATAAAGTGTGATTAGGAATCCATGAATGTTGTATCATGTGAAGGAGATGAACTCCCGAGCTTGATCTGATGTGCATGTCGACATTTCACTAACAAAGCTAGCTAACTAATCTATTTGGATTGTTGGTGTTGATTCAGTCTTGACTTTTGATGAGTTTCCTCGTGGTTGCTTTTTAAGCTCATTTTCCAATTCTATCTCTCGATGTGACTTAGCATGTCCAGATCTTGATGAGGATGGGGGCGGTTTATGTCAGCTGACTCCAGCTTCCTAATATATCCAGATCTTGAGCCTAGGACTTGAACACATATATCAGCATCAGATAAGGCTTGACCACCTTCTGCCATTGGTTGCTTTTGCAACTCTAACCTTCTTTCCTACAAAGACAAAGAAAAATTAAATATTTGGAGTACATATCATAATGTTTTATAGCATGTTCTTTATGAGTAATATACTTTTGGAAGGTTTAGATCCATTTCAATAGCATATTTACAATTTTTTTCCTACTATACATAGAATAAAAAAAAAAAAATTAATAAACTAATGTAATGCATTTCTATGTAACATTTGCAAATCATCGAGTGAACATCACAAAATTCTAATTTGAAAAACAATTGTTAATAGTAATGTAATTAAAATTACAAATAAGTTCATGAATTGTCAAATAAATAAACAAGTACAGGATTTGTAAAGAAAACTCACAAAAGAAGTTTGTGCTTCTTGGTTTACCCAACCATTCTCAGAAGTCCAATGCATTAACTTGAAAAGTTCTATTTGGCCCTGTGTCATTCAAAGGTGTTGTGCCTAAATAACAATATGAAAAAATAAGTAAACAATATGAATATAATTTTAAGAAATAATAGACTAGTTAAAATCTCTCAAATAAATTTGCATCCATTACCATCACAATTAGTAAAGAACCTAAGAAATACATCTTTTATTAATAAACATATTTGTATTTGTTATCTATATAATGTAAAGTCATTCTCTCGATATTGTATTTCAATATAATTTTGTTATATTATTATTTTTTTTCAAGCCAAAACTATAATGCTTATAATAAATTAATTCACTGAAGAAATAAACAAAATGTATGTGCTTTGTATAAAAATGTATATTATGAAATGTACAAGCCACACTATCTATTGTAAAGGAAAATAGTTAAAAAACACATATAAAAAGAATTGGATACATACTTAAGTTGGTAACCATCTATTTATTAAAATATAATACAAGATATCTACATAGATATATAAACAATCAAATTTCAACTTTAAGAATTCAATTTCATTGCCTTAAATTCACCTCATACATATAATATCAAAAAAATACATCTTTTGCTATAAATATTATGACATTGTATATAAATGGTAAATAAATATAAAAAATTTATTATAGAAACAAATGTTATCCATTTCAATTTAACATAGTGGTTATTCTATAGAAATACACTTACTTTATAAAGAACATTAAATTCAAGGGTAAACAAGACATGTATTACAACTTCAACATAATCGTCATTGTTTAGACATACATTTATTTTGTAAATAAACATTAAATTTAATGCTAAACTATGACGCCCCAAATCCCGGGGGTCCCGTTGACCACTGTCAACTTGCGGAATAACTGTGTCTCATATCATGAGACCCATACATGAGTAAAATGACCACATTGGCCCATACATCCATACTCACAAAAATGTATATTTTATACAAAAAAAAAGTTAATTTACAATTATCCAAACTGGTCTTTTACCCAAATTTTTACAAAATACATAACAAGGCCATATATGGCCATTTCTTCGTCTCTAAGACTCTGAATGCGCCCATCCCCAAGTGAACTCAAAATTCGAACACTTTCCTCAACAGCAGGAGCAATGCCCAAAGAGTGGAATCTATCCCATGGGTTACTCCCCACCTAAGTGCACATGTAATGGCAACCAAACACATTCAAGTAACACATATATGTTCCTACTCAAATGTCTACATGAAATGGATGAGAATGTGACTCACCATTTTCCACTTCTCGAGCCCTCACGCATGCCTAAGCCAAGTGTGAGAAAACATTGTTTTTAAAACAAAATTTTTTTGTTCTCAAAAACATACTATCGAGTTTCGGTAAAATCTATTGGACAACCCTCCGAGGTGAATTGCTGGGTAATTCTCCAAAACAGTCATGTGTCTGCCTCCGAGATGAACTGTTGGGACAACTCTCCAAAGCAATTCTTCGAAAAATCTTCTTTGAAATTCCTTTCACAACCGTTTTCATTTTTCTTTCATGTCATGCACTCACACCTATTGATCTAGGTTACCCCGGTGTATATGAAATGCATTATGCCATTTTCACATAACATATGCCAATATATCATTCATGCATATATTAACAAATTCACATACTAAACACATGTTATTTATTCATGACAATAACATCAAAATTAGCTCATATGGGCTAATAAATAACTTAATTATCAATGGCTCACACACAATTATATTTCATATAATTCAAACATCATGTTAACACATTAAATCCCATGCATTAACATATTGTTTTCCACACACCAAGTCATTCATTTTAAGCAAACCTACATGGACGTTTTCTCGGTCCAACACAGAATCGACTGTTTTTACAGCCCCAAAACAGCAAGGCGGCCTGGCCCATGGACACTTATCAACCTTGGTTCCACTTCTTTGGAACCGTAATCCATGGTCATTTCTGGCCCAACAACACCCAAAACCACAATTTGCATATTATTAAAATTATCGAGCAAAAACACACAAATATAGCACAAGCCACACAAACAGTCCGTGGACTGTCCATAACGGGTCCCCACTTCAAGATGCACCCCACTGGGATTGATCAAACGGCCTCTCACGACCTCATACCATCCAAACCATTTACAAGGCTCTTAAACCGAAAATAAACCGAGTAGGAGAAGACCCCTACCTCCCGTAGTTGTTGAAACTCCACAAAACCGATACTCACGCGTAGCCCTTTCCGTGGGGAGCAACTTTTCTTCTTACCTCGCCGGAAACCGACGGTCCGATCGACGGGAAATTTAAAGAGAAGTTGGAGCCTCTCTAAAAAAATCCTCCTTTCTCTCTTTCCTTTTTCTCTCTCTATTTTGCTTCTCCCAAAACCGCTTAGGAGAGCTGGTCAAGATTAGACAAGAGACTTGTCCTCTCATGCCATGTCAAATTTCTATCGCCTGGGATTACACTCATCCTCTTATCCACTCTTACTTTTGATTTTCCTCAAATGGCATGATTCCATGTGTCCACCCATGGCCTACACTTCAGCTCTTCATGTTTGACTACCCCGCACATGACACGTGGTACTCCGCAAACCCACTCAAATGCGCTTGTCCCAGACTACGCTCTTGCCTCGAAAAACGTAGAATCGAGAATGTCTCTGACCGACGTGGTAGCTAGATTTCCTCATGATCATTCCAACAAAGGAAGTCCGCTTTCATAACTGGAGATTTAGAAAATTTTAGATTTTGACCGAAATCATAATTTTACCTTTTCGTAAAATTAGAATTTTCTAAGTTTTACATTCTCCTCCCCCCCTTAAAAGAATTTTGTCCTAAAATTCCACATACATACGCATCCAACCACGTGCATACGTAACCCTACACAACCCAATTCCTGCTTGGTGTAAACGACGACCTTTGCAAGGTCAAAATCACTGACAACCCGATGGGTCGTCAACCAAATTCATGTCAAGAATGACATCCAAACCTGATATGTCCATCACCCGAAGGTCCACCATGAGCAGAATCACTGAGATCTCTGACTCACAATCCCAACCTATCATGTCAACTCACCCTACTGATTAGTGCTCAAAAAGTGCTATTTTGAACCCTGTTTATTACAAGTTTTGAGCACTTTTTGTGTACTAATCAGTGTAATTAACCCGATTTTCACATTTCAAGGTCTTACCATTCTACTGGATCGCATTGTGGGTAATTTTGTAGTTTTGCAAGCTATTTATGCCAAAATTGTCAGTCGATCCAAACACGAAGAATCGGTCAAACTCAAGATTACAGATCGTGGTTTAAGGAAAAAATGGAGCAGAAAACAAAAAAGAAAATGACTAAACAAAATTCTTGCGGCGCGGAATTTTTCGAATTCACCTCATTGTGTCGCGAATTTAACCTCGCGAAATCGCCCCGCATGCACCGTTCATCCCGCCCACTCGGCTCATTCATCCTGCACTATTGACTTCCTACGCCTTTTACCTTTTTGATTCCTTTTTATCACTTTTTGGTTTTCTTCCAAATTTATCCCTTGTAATAGCTTTTGATTTTGGTTTTTTTTTTGTAATTTCGTCATCAAGATATAAGCTCCCGCACTATAATCAAAGACAACTTTTTTGCGTAATAAAAATTCTCGAGGGAGTTTTCCACGCCTCTTTCTCCCATTTTCTTTCCTTTCTTTTTACTTTCGACTGCCAAACACCCCTAAGGATGACAACTCAAGGGATGGTCGGGCTGCACTACCCTTCTCCTCAAGCAGGAGGGTCGCGGCCGTGGTTCGAGGTAACCGCTGGGCCCCCATTTTTCCATGCATTTGTTGTCATTTATGTTTCTATCTCTCACATTAGGTTTAAATCCCTTGTATGTGCCCTGATTGACCAGTACTTGGCAATCTTTTTGGGTTCAGTGGATGCTTATTACTAGATCCACTGATATTCGGTTAGTTGTCTCTTATAAGTCACTGTAGGGTATATAAAACCCGAGAAAAATTCAATTTTTCTGAAAAAGGGTAAAACAGTAATTTCGGTTGAAAACCGGAAATTATTTAGATCTCGGATGACGAAACGGACTGCGCCATTAAATTCGGCCCTCTTAGTCTCTTCTAGTTACCCCGTAAAAGTTTTATCACTCGACAAGCATAATATTTTACAATTTTCTGGTGATAAACCGTCAATGACTCTGCTGATGAGATTTTTAATAAAATCTCGAAAGTTAGAATGGTCAGCTAAGTCTTAAAATAAAGTGAACTAAAAAGAAATAAATTGTTTCGGGGTAAAAACGGACTCGAATGAAGCAATATGAATCATGTATTCAAAATGATAATAATAATAATAATGATAATATAATAATATTATAATAATAATAAAATGGAAAAAAAAAATCAAAAGGGGGCAGAGAGAGGGCATCGGGAGGAGAGAGTGTTGGAGAGAAAAATATTTTATTTTTTTTCTCTTTCTTCTTTCTCAGATCTACGAAAATCGGACCGTAGGTTTTCATCGGGGCTGAAGGCAAAGTTAATCCATGCGACGAGAGCTACGCATGGACACCAAAATCTTGAGTTTCACAACCAATGGTATAGAGGGAATTTTCCTACTTGTGTTATTTCTAAATTTTTAAAGGCTATTTAATGGTTCTGAACTGGCTAGAGGCCATGAAAGGCATTAAATTTCAGTCCTCAAATGGGACTAGCTGACAAATCCGGCTGAATTTAATCGTTTTCGACGCTTAGGGTCGAATTCGAGACCGTTTTACGCCAGCGCATGCACTTTGGGACTATTTTCAAAGCAAATTCCAGACCGTGCTTTGAGGTTTGGCTTTGCTCGCTGGTTTTCAGGGTGTGTTTTGGTATCACAATATTCGGTGTTGAACTGAAGGGACCAAGAGCGCTCTATTTTATATTGGGGTCCGAGATTTGGGCCATTTTGTGTTATTACTAGAAAATGAATAACGTGAATAGTAATATGAATAGTAAATACGAATAGTGACACGAAATTATTTTTTCGTGGAAAATGTGTATGTTCGAAAGTGATCTCAAAATGAATTGCTCGGTTTGTTAATTAGCCCATGTGATTAATTTTGGTGTAATTGATCGTGGAATTTGCATAACATGTTTTATGTGATTTAATTATGTTAATATATATGCATGTCAATATATTAGCATGAATGTGTCGGAATCGCATAATGCATTCCATATGCACCTGGGCATCTTAGAAATTAGGTGTGAGGAGCAATGAGATCGACACCGTGTTAGGTGTCTAATGGTGTACGTGGAGGCACGGTTGTGGATCAACACCGCTGCAGTGTGGCCGATCTGGGCTTGATTAATAAGACAACGTCCAAATGAGTAGCACAGATTAAGAAAATGGAAATGGCTCATCGCATTTCATATGCACCTAGGCACCCTAGAATAATAGAGGAGTGCATGAGGTGGTTTCGAGAATTGTCTTCGGAGGCGACTCAACAATATTAGTTACCTGAGTGTGTCCACTACAATATCTGAGGGTTGTCCTACACATCAATCAGCTCTGAGTCCGCCCAATTGATATACACGAGGGTCATTCACATAATATCAATCGTCGGAGTCTGCCCAATTGATATACATAGGAGGGTTGTCCATATAATATCAATCGTCGGAGGGTTGTCCACAAAATAGATTATCGGAGTCTGTCCACTATTTATATCGGAGGGTTGTCCACGGTTAAAAACAAATACCTTTGTTTGGAAATGGCTTCATTCAAGAATGCATGTTCGAGGGAGCCGTGAGAACTCGAGGCGTATGGGTGTAAGAGACCCGATATCATAGTTCTCAGATGGTGTAAGAGGACCTCGCGGTATCACCCGAAAAGTTATGTTGCTCCAAAGAAGACACACGTCATGCTTTACTCACATAGACTTCGGTCGCGGTGGATAAGAGCCTGGATCGACTAGATTTGTCAGCCCATTGACACTCTGGGTATCAAAATGGAGCCTGCAGGCTTGATACTGGGGTCATTAGTAATATCACCAGCTTGTCACAGCGGCGTATGCATGTGAGAGACGAGTCGGTGAGTGGATATATTACTCAATGACATATCGAGCGATGGAGCCGTAAGAGAGCCTGCATAATGGGGGCATGCGAAATGAGTCTCATTCATAGCATGTAGACATTCAGGTAGACATGTGTATGGTAGACATGTGTATGTTGCACTTGGATGTGTGTTTGATTATGCGACCATTGCATGTGCACTTAGTGGGGAGTAGCCCTTGTAGGAGATTATCACTACCGGTTTTCGCTTCACCCTGCCAGGGGACCCTTCGTGTACAGTCAAAGTAAACCACACCCGCATTCGACCGCATATGAAGAAAGCCGAACAGGGTTTGATTTTGTATAAATATGTATTAGAATGTGGTAATTTAATATATGTTTGTATAAAGAGTAATTTATTAACCCTTAAACTATTGTGTATAGTTTATGATTTGGGATATATTTCAGGAGTAGTTGATGCGGGGCCCAAGTGGCCATTATATTACTTCGCATGTAGACCTGCGGGTGGTCATCAAAGGAATTGTTTAGGACAGTTTTGTGTTTGGGTACAGCTCTCGCATAAAGGAGATTCCCTGCCTGATTTTCGGAATGTCAAGTAGGTTACTCCATTATTCACGAGATTCCATGGTCGATCACACAATCTGATACCCCGATTTTGGGGCGTCACAGGGTAGATCAAAGAGGAAAGATTTTCACTGCCGAGACCATGAATGATAAGCAAATGCTATTTTTCAAAAGGAAAATTTTAGGGTTTAGTTTTTAAAGATAAATGAAGATCCGGTTCGGGAAATGACTATAGGTCATCCTCCCCGACGCGAGGAAATGAACCTGAGGACCTCTCACCGCCTGGGGACTTAAAACCGTGAGTCCAATGCTTCAAGGAGTTCTTTTCTTAGTTTTCTTCATTTTATTTTCAATTTGCACACCATCAACCTCCACTGTTTTTACCAAAATCCCATAATCCAAAACAAATTCACCATTTTGGCCTTCACTGTAAATCAATTGTGCGAAGAAAACCCGTCCCCGTCTCGAATTCTGAAGTTTATACTACAAGAGTTTTCGCTACTGTAGTAGAGTTTTAGGATATAAATATTGTTGATTCCAAGTACACCTACTGTGGCACGAATCACCTACATCCTAGGGAAGAACATCCACACATGGCTTCTCCAAAGGCCTCAATCTCCAAGCTCAAACCTATCACACAAGATGCATTAATGAACATGATGCATCAGAAAACAAATGCAGGTATAAGACATACCTCGCACGTCCACGCTGGGATGCTCACCGCAAAGCACTCATGAGACCTCCGCCTCCTAGGACAATCTCGCCTCATATGCCCAGTCACACAATGGTAACATCATCTACTCACCAACCCAAATCCCTCCTACTACAAGTCCCGTCCCTCGACTCACCGTTCCTCGCCCCGAATTTGCCGTGGCTCTGCCTCGCAAAGCACAGTGCTTCTGCGGCGGCACTCGGGATCGAGCACGGTCTCCGACCCATACTAGGTGCGGGAGAAACAACAAGACCGCCCGTCCCATAGCTGACTGACCGTGACTGCCCCCAAAACCCTGGACCCTTGCCTCTGCGCAATCCCTTCATATGTCCGGCCGCCGGCAATGGAAGCATACCTGACCACCCCGCCCGACCGCAACCCTAGCTCGTCCCACCGACAATTAGACCGAGGTGTCCCATAACCCAGGGATTTCGCTCTCCGTGGGCAACCGATAACATCATCCCGCCCACCGACTAAATGCCCCTCCCGGGCCTTTGTCATGATAACCTTGGCCCTCGTCTCAGATCCGTGCGAAACGTAAGTCTTCTCGCTTCTTCCCTAGCTCGAAGAAGATGGATCTTCCTTCCTTCTTGTACCAGCACCCATATCTTGATGCCTCAGAGTGTAATCTACTCCTTCTGGGCGACCACGGAAGGATGATGTGCCTGGGCGCCGGAGGTGTTTGACTCCGCCCGACTCACTATTGCACATGTCTGTATGTGATAATCCGCGACCGTAATCCCTACGGCCTCAACAAAGGCCTCAAGCAATAAATAATCGGGTGGTCTCGACCAAGATTCGAGGACGACCTCTACGTTCTCTCCCGCGACTAGCCATCTACACAGGTCAAATGGCAAGTTAAGTTTTAAGGAAGTGTCTCTTAGGTGTAAACACAGCCCCGATACACTATTCACCTACCGACAAATCGACACTTTAACGGATCGCTTCACTCTGAAAGTGTGAATCCTGCTGTTATAGACAATCACCCCACCGCCATCGGGACGAGGTTAGGTTGTCATCAAGGTGACAGATGGTATGCTTCCACCGCTACCACTGACATAAGGAGGAGTGGATCATTTTAGAGGCGTGGATCCTGTGTTTGGGGATAGCACAGTCCCAAGAAGTCATGAAGACGTATGGATACAGCTGAGCCCACACCCTAAGACGTGGGTTGGGGAGGAACTAGTATTAGTCCCAAGGTGTCGCACCAGGACCTAGTACTTTGCAGACGGGTCACATAGATCAAGGCTAGAACGTAGGTCGATGTCGTTACTGTGGCTTTTACAGCCGGAGTTCGGGCCGCCTCGGGCAGATGACGTGAGCACTATCACGCTACAACTGCATATGAGACGAGATCGGCCCTAGAGGCGAGGTCTCATGGTACGCAGTCGAGCACGCGTGACCAACCGACATGTAAATGGCAATATTTTATACTTGCATTTGTTTATTGATGCATCATGTTCATTAGTGCATCTTGTGTGATAGGTTTGGGCTCGAGGCCGAGGCCTGAAAAGCCATCAGAGTGGAAAATTCTTCCCAGGATCTGTAGGTGAGAGTCGATTAGATGTGTCGAGATTGTGAGTCAGAGATCTCAGTGATTCTGCTCATGGTGGACCTTCGGGTGGCAGACATATCGGGTTTTGATGTCATTCTTGACATGGATGAGCTGGATGTTCATCGGGTTGTCGCACTGTGACCCAGCGTTATCATACTCCAACACCATTCTTGAGTGGGTGTAAGAGACTCGTGGAGATATCCGACTTCGAGGGTGTAAGAGACCCAGTGGGAGATATCCAGAATTTCTGTGTGGGTGTAAGAGACCTGTGGAGATATCCAAAATTTCTATGTGGGTAAGAGACCTGTGGAGAGTCCCAATTTCTCAGATGGTGTAAGAGACCCGCGGAGATGTCCGAAAGTTCTGTTGCCCAAAGAAGACACACGGTCCTGGTTATCACTTAAACCTAGAGTTGGGTGATGGGAGTCGGGATTAACTCGGGATTAGTTACCCATTGGCGGGTTGCGTCGGGTGTTGGTGAGCCGACAAGGGCTCGATATATGGATATCATTCATGACATGGATTGCAGGACTCGCCATCAGGGTTTGCCAATGATCGTGACCTTAGAAGGCCGCATTCGCACACCGCTGTGATCGTGTGAAAGCCACATATGCACGTGGTTGGATGTGTATGTGCATGGAATTTCAGGACGAAATTCTTTTAAGGGGGGGAGAATGTGAAACCCCGAGAAAATCCTATCTGAAAAATGGCAAAATGGTAATTTCGGTCAAAATCCGAAATTTTTCTAGATCTCGGATAATGAAACGAACTTCACCGTTGAAATCATCTCATGAAATCTAGCTACCACGTCGAATTTCATCAAATTCTGAGACAGTTGGAATTTGCACATTTTGAGTGGCTCATAGTGTGCCACGTGTCAGCGCAAATTAGCTTCCAACTCTGAGCTGGCGGTGGGGCCCATGTGACATGTGGCATCTCCTAATTTGAGGAAAAAATCAAAGGTCAGGATAAAGTGGATAAGGGTAACTTATCAACCAATGGCAATTGGACATGTGGCAATGAGGGGACACAAGAGGAATAAAACAAAAGAGAAAAGAACAATTCTCTTCATTTTGTCGATCCCATAAAGGGAGGAGAAAATCAAATTTGTAGAGAGAAAGTCCAACTTTCCTCTAGATTTCCGCTTCAGATCGTCTGGCTCACGTCTAGCCAAGAAGCAAAGTTGTTCTATCGCCGCAAGGGCCACGTACGGGCATCGGTTTTGTGGATTCTCAAAACTCGAAGGTGTGGGTCTTCCTACTCCTATTATTTCTGGGCTTTAAGAGCCTCAAATGGTTTGGGTGATGTGGAGGCCGTGAGGGGCCGCTTTGATCACCCGAAAATTTGGAAACTAAAATGCTGAAAATCGAGTCATTTGGATGCCCACTAATTATTCTGGGTGGTTTCGTGTTTTAATTTATGCAATAAATTCATGATTGGGTGTTGTTTCGGGCCTAAATGACATGGATTTCGGTTCCACAAAGTGGAACCGATGCTTGGTGAGAGGGCTGCCCACGGACAGCCCACTGCACGAATGTGGGACTGTTAAAAACAATCCCGATTTGCTTGATTGGACCAAAAAAATGTCCATGTGCTATTTGCACGAAATTTCTTCAAATGAAGGGCTTGGAATTGTGTGAAAGAAATGTTAATGCATGGAATTTAATGTGTTAACACGAGGTTGAATTATATAAAATATAATTGTGTGAGAGTCATTAGAATTAAATTGGATTGTTGATTGGCCACTGAGAGCTAATTTTTGATGTTAATGATATCTGAATAAATGGCATATGATTAGTATGTGTCCCTTTATTATATATGCATGAGTTAGGATATATTAACATGAATTGTTTAAATGGCATAATGCATTCCACATGTGCAGGGCACCAGATTGGTAGGTGTAGTGCATGACATGAAAGAAATTAAAAGGAAAATGGTTGTGAAAGGAATTTCAATGGAAGACTGGAGAATTGGGTTAAGATTGTCCAACTACCTTCCAGGTTTTGGAGTTCGACAAACTCGGAAGGTGAGGTCTTCTCTACTCGGTTATTTTCGGTTTAAAGCCTTGTAAATGGTTTGGAGTGATGTAGAGTCGTGAGGACGTTTGATCGAATCAGAAAATTTGGGCGAAATCTAAGTGGGAATTCGTTTTGGACAGTCCACGGACTGTTTGGGTGGCTTGAGTTATAATTTATGCATTAAATTTATGGTTTGGAGTGTTGTTGGGCGGAATGGCCATGGATTCAGTTCCTGAAGTGGGACCGATGCTAGTGAGAGTACACGCCCAAGGACAACCCAGCATGGATATTGGGATTGTTAAAAACAATCCCGGTTTGCTTGATTGGACCAAAAAAATGTCCATTTGCTATTTGCACAAAATTGCTTTAAATGAAGGGCTTGGAATTGTGTGAAAGAAATGTTAATGCATGGAATTTAATGTGTTAACATGAGGTTGAATTATATAAAATATAATTATGTGAGAGCCATTGGAATTAAATTGGATTGTTGATTAGCCCATGAGAGCTAATTTTGATGTTATTGATATGAATAAATGACATGTGATTAGTATGTGTATTTGTTAATATATGCATGATTGGGATATATTAACATGAATTGTTTGGAAATGGCATAATGCATTATGTGCAGAGGCACACCCTAGATTAGTAAGGTGTGGTACGCAATGACATAAGAAAATTAAAGGAAAATGGTTGTGAAAATTTCAATGGAAGATTTTCCGGAGGAATTGGGTGAAGATTGTCGACCAGTTCACATCGAAGACCGTAGATTGTTGGAGAGTTTATCGACAAATTCGCCTCGGAGGGTAATTACGATATATTTCTTAGGAAACTTGGTAGTGCGTTTTAGAACAAAAACCTTTGTTTTGAGAATAAGTTTTCATTTGGCTTAGAGGCATCAAAGTGAAGTCGGTGAGGGCTTGAGGAAGTGGGAGGGTGGAGTCATCTCATCCATATCATGTAGACATTCAAGTAGGATCGCTGTATTTGCTTGAATGTTTTTATGAATCATTGCATGGCTACATAGGTGAGGTAACCCATGTGGATAAATTCAGCTACTAGGCATTTGCTCACCACATTGGGGATCATTATTTCAAGTACAAAGAGTGTTCAAGAAGACGGCGCCCATTAGAGGCCACTTTTAAGAAGAAAGCCGACATGTGGCTTTGGTATTTATTTTGTAAAAACATGTATTAGAATTACAATTTTAATATGTATTTGTATTAAAATGATGTAATCAACTCTTTAACTATTAGTAAGATAGTTGGCTAGATTTTTAGTGAGTATTGATGTATGGAGCCGGGTGGCCATTTTACTCATGTATGGGTCTCATGATTTGAGACCACCAAAGTAATGCGGGGTTGACGGGTTGTCGCGGATCCCAGTTTTGGGCGTCACATAAACTCTAACATATCCCACCGTCTTTGGAAACAAAGAATTTGTACAAGATTGAGTAAACTTACTCTAAATAAAGTTGTAGCTCATGACAATTATTTATGACATACCAATGTGCCTTTTCCAGTTCTTCTTTTGAGAGTTGCACTAATTGTCTACCACCTATTTGTGACGCCCCAGCTTAGGGGTCAGATTGACCACCATCAACCCTGCGGAAATTTATTGTGTCTCATATCCTTGAGACCCATACATGATAAAATGACCTAATAAGGCCTCATTTCATACTCGTCCATGCGATTTAAAGCCCTTTGTTTCTATATATTTAGAGTTATTTACATCACTCTTAATACAAACAAATAAAACTAGTTTGTTCTAATATATACCTGGCATGAATCAAGGCGCGTCTAGGCCCGCTTCATAATCTGGCCTCTGGGAGGCGTCGTCTTCCTGTGCCCTTCACGTAATTGAAAGGGTCCCACGGCCAGAGTGAGCTAATGCCAGTAGAGATAAATCCTGCAGGGCTACTCCGCTGTGCACATGCAAATGATCATTTTTACAGTCAAACCTGACAACCCGATCCGTGCATTACATGTTGTCCTATCATAAAAAATAAAAAAACCACATGTATGTATGAGACGACACTCTACATGCCCATGTCTGCGTCCAACCTTGACCGCGATTCAAGTGCGGAGGAAATCAATACCAAGTCGGTCAGGCTCCCATCTCTGTCCGTAGTCTATGTGATATTTATTTAATCATTTCTTGTCTTTTTGAAACCGAGAACTTTCAGGGTCTAGCAGGTCTCTTACCCTCAGGCATTTTAGGCTTTCACCGATGGATACCTTGTCTAACGAGTTTTCGAGTTTTTCACTTGAGAGATTATACATCCTACTTGCTACGCCGGAAACCTTTATTCGTTCCATTTCATTTAACAACGTGGAACTTCGATTGGACTTCATCCCATTCCCGACCCGCACGATTACGCACCCAAGCGATGCCAAACCCGATACCATGTCGCACACCATATAATCACGGTGTTACCGCACACCAATGCAATGCAATTTTGTGCCCACTTTGCAATCAAACCCATGACCAATTTATGAAGACCTCTACATGGGCATTACATATTAACATGGCGTATTATGAACACTCATGTCTAATGCACTAAAATTCCATATATTCGATTCAACATCATCATACGTAGTCATGTTAATATTCCATACATTCAAATCGGTATCCACATAAGCATGCACTACATCTTTTCTATCATTTAGTTCATTTCATATCGACACATCATTGGCTTATGTATTAACATAATTCCAACCATTACTTAAACAAATATTTATAATTCATATTCCAGGCGAGGGCATAATTAGTAATGGAACTTATCTGACTAATGCATATAATTATTTCCATCTTTATCACATATATCACATAATTTCACATTTTTAGGTATGTCATTGAATTTATGGCAATAGCACACATTAGTCATTCCCGATATAAATCGGCCATGCTTGGCGTGGAAATAATCACGGACTTAGTCGGAATGTCGATTTTGTAAATACCACATAAGAACATCAACACACAATTCCTGCTCAGGCCATATGCAGTCCCGAACATTTCGATTCTGAAGCGGTTCAGAAAGCGAGTTGGAAATCGGAAAGGACCATTCCTCAACTTTCCGTGACCCAGCCTAATGTTCTGCATATATTTTGGATGAGCACTTTATCTTATTAAATTCTAGACTCGACGAACTCCGTGAGGATCAAGAACACCTCCGTCCGGGTCGGACGAAAGTTATGAGTGGAGTCAGTGGCCGCGACGATTCACAGGTGTCGGAAATTTGGGCACACCCCGTTTGTCGATACGCTCGGTTTGCCATCCCTTAACCGCGGTGGTGACCTCGGACAGTCCGAAACCCGTAAACCAGTCTTTGACCATCACTAACAACCAGCTGAGACCACACATATTAAGTCGCCTGAAGTAGTGGCAGATTAAACCATTAGGTAGCCCTAGGCGTCAAGCCATAGTAGGAAAACCTACCTCTTGCTGGCGCAATTCAGGGTTCTTTCTGTCAGTCTGCCTACCTCATAACTTTTCCTTCCATGCACCTCTTTCTTTTTCCTATCTTCCTCCTGCTTCTTCTCTTTTCTTCCTCCTTTCTCCTTTCCTTTCCTCCTTTCTCTCTTCCCACTTCCTCCTCTTCTCCTTCTTTGCTCCCATGAGGCCCGAAACTTGCTGCCCCAAGCCCAGGTGGGACTCCAGTTTATAGCCTTCAAGGTTACCATGCATGTTGACTTACATAGCATGCCATGTATCACCCATGGCTTGCATAATCAATAAACTGTCTGCTTTGCCGTCTCATTGCTTGCCATGTGTCGCTCCACTTGGCTTTCCATGTGTCTGTACCAAACGCCATGTCACCACATGTAGGGCTGAGTAAAGAGCAAGCTACTCAGGCTCAGCTCGGGCTGGCTCGAAAAGCTCGGCTCGGGCTCGGCTCGTGAAGCTAGCGAGCGAGCAGAGCCTGGTAGGCTTGATAAATCTCGGGCTCGGCTCGGGCTCGGCTCATGCTCGGCTCGGGCTCGCTCGAAAAAAGCTCGGCTCGGGCCGTCGGGACCTATCCGTCTGGAGCGGGCTTAGCCTCACAGTCTCCAATGGCCCGAGTTTGGTCTTCGCCGGTTCTCATCCCGAGCTGGTGGCAGGTGGAAATACCTAGGTCATGTGTCCACAGGATATTGATGTGATGGATCCTCCAGCTCGATCGGTCGACATGGATGGCCGTCGTGAATCCTCGCGGCCGGATTGGGGCCGCGTGAAGGCCGGCCGAGCTCGGCGAATCCGCGCCGTTGGGTAGGGGGACTATACGAATCGGTTGCTTTCGGTAGCATCGTGGTTGCCTGATAGCTAGCGAAGGTGTCGGCGCCCAGTGTATTTCGATGTGGATAAGCGTGAAGAAGGTGCGATAAAGGGACGTCGAGGAAGGACATGGATATTAGGTATGACAGCTACAATGCGATCGGTCGATCCTGGTGTCTGAATCCAGATTACAAATATGAGGTATTAGAATCACATGGAAACTATAGAAATTTCATTTGGCCATGAGCTTAGACAAGGTTCACCAGATCTTGAAGGTAGCATTGAGGGGCAAATGTACGGACCGATCTCGGTGATCAATTCCCAAGCTGATGAACCCAGGATCAATCTCAAATGAGGTGTGGGGCTGCTTTGAATATTAGTGCGGACGCAACCAGCGCATCCCCAGGCGTGGAGTGCGGTAAAGGCATCAAGGGTGATCGTGGGTGGGGTTTCATAGAGCAGGAGCGGCATGCGGGACTGCGAGCCGGTGATTATGGCCAAGGTGCCAGCATCCGGTACTAAGGTATGAAAATTTGGTAGAAGCCAGGTTCGACATGGTGGGCGGTCACGGATCTCGATCCGGCGAGTGGTGAAATTTATGGGTCTTGGGAATTAATCATGCGCGACAGTGAGTCGGGAGGTGGTGGCCTAACTTAACCATGTGCGTGATATATTGCCAAATAGTTTCTGTTGTTACTAATGAGTTTGCTTGGCAGATCTTGTTCATATATTATTTCTTTATTTAGATAATTGATTAAAACCAATCATGTTTCTTATTGATGATTTCGGTATCTTATTTCTTCACTCTTACCCAATTTCTACTTGTTTTTTATTCTATTTCATAATTTTTCGGTTGCAAATTTGTTTCGCGGTGGAATTCTCGTAATCGAGAAGAAACAAATGTTGAAGGAGGTGGCTTTACTTGACTTTAGCATCGATTGCTAAATCAACTTTAAGGTAAAACAAATCCCACGCTAGAAATTATTTCCTTAATTGATGTATTTGTTATCGGATTGATTACAAAAGTTAAAAGTATATGGGTGGAGCTTGAGGATTGATTCTGATACAAGAGCTTGTATAGATTTCCGGGATTGGGCTTGAGCTCAGAGTTAAGCTCGAGCTCGTTAAATGGAAGCGAGCCTAATGAGCTCGAGAGCCCGGGGCTTTTTAAATCAAGCTAAGCTTGAGCCTGATTTTAAGCTCGTTCAAAAGCTCGGCTCGGGCTCGAGCTCACTCATAAATTAACAAGCCTAGCTATAAATATTCAAAGCTCGGCTCGGCTTGGCTCGTTACCAGCCCTAACCACATGGTTTGCCATGTGTCATCCACATGGCTTGACATGTGTCGCCCGACACCCGTTGCCTCGAAATACGTGAAATTTCGACTATCTAAGAATTCAATGAAATTCGATTGGGTAGCTAGATTTCACGAGACGATTCCAACGGTGCAATCCAGCTGTCATCAGGATCTAGAAAATCTAACTTTTCTCGGACTATTTAGATAAATTACGGGTTTACCCACTTTTTTGAAAATTTAAATTTAAAATTTTCACGGGTTTTTACTCTCCCCTTAAAATAATTTCGTCGAAATTTCGCTTTATACACATTCAAACACATGCATATGCCTTGATCATTTGAAACATTAATGACCAGCGCACACCTTAAATCGACGAAGAGATAGTTGGTGCTGCGGTGTCCTCGTGCTCCCGTATCGCCTCCTACGACTCCTCGAGTCTTCGCCACAAACCTTTACAAACCTCGGTCATTTGCATAAAGGCTGCTCTCGGCTATCCATGATACCTTTGGTTCCTCTCGAAGGTCCCATCAGCATCAACAACAAGCTACTCCCGATCCACTCTATGAGTTGGATGCGGGTGTATAGAGCACAAGGCGTAGAAACACCTCATGAAACATTCAGATGAAAACTGGCCGATGGCGCTAATCGATCACATGGCAGCCCGCCCTCCTCAGTCACCTCAGGAAGGTCCAATGTACCTCGACGACAGCTTCCCTCGTTTTAGATGATCATCCCTCTGCAGGCATCACCTTGAAGACACTGATCACATATGCCAGACTCTAGAATTCGTCGTCGTACATCGACGTAAACTCTTCTCTTGACTCTACGGAAGTAAGGGGCGGCCGAATCATACCCACCTTCTCGGTGTCTCTAAATCAAATACGGACTATTGATGAAGCTTTCCTCCACCTCTTGTCCAACATATCGGTGAAAGTCTGACATGGCCTCCGTAGAAAGGGGAGCCTCCATAGGGTAAGCCATCTAAGTACTCGCTAATAAGCTGTTATTATAGGCGAAAGACTCTACGAGGCAAGTGCTCCTCCCTGGCTACTCTTGAGATCCAAGGCATGCTCATAGCATGTCCTCTAAAATCTGGTGATCCGCTCTTATTGACCATCGAGTCAGGATGAGCGAGTACTCATCTACCGGTTGTGTCCCAGTGGCCTTGCGGAAACTCTTAGGAAGCCAGCTGCGTCATTGAGGATCTGATGTAAATCTTATGGAAATGGCCTCCATGCAGCGTACTATCTCAGTATATACAACTGTGGAAATTACTCGGTGTGAAGGTCATCCGCGGACGGAAAATGGGCCGACTTGGTGAGTCGATCCGCCTCTTACCACCGCGTCATGCTTAAGCGATGTCCATGGCAGAAGTGAGTCCTAAGTCCATTGTGATGTGCTCCTTCCACTCGCTATCTCCGATGGATGGGTAGCCACCGCGCTGGCCTGCGGTGCTCGACCTTGACACGGTAGTACGTGAGACACGTTGGACAAAATCCTGACATACCTCTTCGTCCTTTCGGTAATACGGCAGAAGGTCATAATACATCTTCGTGCTACGGATGCCGCGAATCTGGAGGCGATGGAACTCCACGAGGATCTTCTCCCTCAAGTGCGTCGGCGAGACCCTGGCCATCCTTATCACAGAAGACTACCATACGTGTGGATAGCCCGATACCGTCTGTTGTACTTGACGTACTTTCGGTCCACGATAGATACTAGTTAAATCCTGCCCACAGGACTCTGTCGCTCTGCTCGGTAGAGACGGCGTACCCATCGAACTCCCAGTGCTGCAGGCACGCTCATTGTACTCTGATCACTTGCCCCACTTGTCTGAGACATCGCCACTCTGAGGAAGCACTAGCCCATTCCACCACGTGACTTTGGTGGCGTCGACCACCACATTTGCTTTACGGGATGGTAATGCGAAGAAATCGTAATCTTCAAACTTCCATCTTTCTGTTGCCTCATGTTGAGGTCTCGCTGCGTGAAGATGTATTTTAGACTTTTGTGGTCTGAAAACACCTCGAAATGCTCATCATATAAGTAGTGGCGCCAAATCTTCAGGGCAAAGACTACGGTTGTCAACTCTATGTCATGCGTGGGGTAATTCTACTCATGATTCTTCAACTACGAGAACCATGGCAAAACTTTCCCCGGCGCATCAGGAGACATCCAGTCTGTCCTTGACATCCACGATTACTGCTGTGTACCTCTCCTTTTAGAACTATTAAAATAGGGGCCCCGACAAGCCTCCTCTTCAATTCTTAGACGGCACAAGCTCATAGGTCATCACACAGCTTAACCTCCTTGAGATTGATCTCGTCATGGCGACTGTGTGGGAGAAATCCTCTATAAACCTCTGTAATGCCGAGTCAATCCCCGAGAAACTCGTATCTCGAGACTAACCGGTCTCTCCCACCTCATCACCGACCTCGACCTTCCTAGGGTCTCTTGAGCCTGAGCTTGTTGGGTTCACGGGCGAATATCGATCGATTAGTTTCATAAATACGTAGATTTAAAATTTTATCCCTTAAACCTGAGCATCCCATGTGTTTCATAAAACCGGAAGGAAGAGTGTAAACTTACCTCTTGTAGATCGATTCGTGAAGCCTTCAAAGTCTGCGTCTTGGTTTATTCGGATCTTCAAGGTGCGCAGCTACGGCGATCACCTCTGCAAGTATCCACCTGCTGAACAAATAATAGCGATCTTGTTTCTTTAACTAGATTCGGGATTCGTCTTCTCAGCGAAATTAGGGTGTTTTTCTTTTTCTTTCTCTCTGTTTTGGTTGTTCTCGAGTAAAGGCATTCTACAATATATATGTCTCACATATATATATCTATATAAGTCTGCTAGGGTTTAAGTAAAAAAAAATGAATTTTTATATTATTATATATTTATAACTCTTTTAAATAATAACAATTTAAATTCTGTAAATATAAGATTCAAGACATAGCAGTTTCACAATTTAAACTTTCTAAAAATTAAATTCGAATTTAAATAACAATTTAAATTCCTGAAAACATAACCGTTCGAACATAACCGTTTCACAAATTTAAACTTTCTCAAAATTAAATTCGAAGATTTAAATAACAACTAATTGTTATTTGTAATTTAAAATAATCTCATCCATTTTAAATTACTCACAGATGGCTCCTGTAGATTTATCATTCGTTCTTAATGTACGACCATAGGTTAAATTAACATTGGCGGTAGGCACAAATCACATTTGATCCCTCTGAGTCATAAGCGACCTCTAGCGAGACATTATGACTGCAAGGTTAAATGAAAGCTCATGATGAGACAACCTTAATATAGCTAATGACATAATCCTTTTGTCTCATGATATCTTGATAGAATATAAGGCATGGACAAAGTCGACATATACTCGTTCTATCTTTTTGAAGTTAACAAAAACTATGATTAATTTTGACTGGATAGATAGATGATCAGTGTTGAGCGGGCGATATATGTTTCTGGATCTTGGTGTGGAAGATTAGAATCATCTCTATATAATAGAAGGATAGTTATTTGTAAATGACTCTGTATCTTCTCTTACTGTTCTTGTGCTGTTCAAGTATAGCCTTTATAGTCATCGGAGTTAAAGACAACGTTTGATTATATCAAACACAATATTCCATATCTTGAGAACTAGCGATATCAGGTCAGAAGAGGATTTAATGACAAGCTATTAGAGATTAACTTATGACTTTGAACCATGTATTAATCTGAGGCCAGTGCATCCGATATTTGTTCTCAACAAATAGATAAATTTGATTTGTATCATGTACACATATTCATCCCATGAATATCAATGGAAACTTTATACTAATGCCCAAATTCATTGTTATTCCCATTAACAATAGCAGATTAGGGACATTTAGAATAATTAATAATATTATTCAAGGATGATATATATAATAAACATACGAATCATCATAATAATTAATTCTCATAAATAGTCAAAATACCATGTCATGATAGGCCTAGAACACTATTACTAACAAAGCTAACACCATGTGTCCCGAAACCCACCTCGATGAAAGCGAAACTCACACTTCGCAAACTTGGCATACAATTGATGATCCTCGTTGTATACGATTCTCAGTGATCCTCATGCTCCACCTCCCAGGCGGGAGTAGATCGGGATGTCATCGACAAAGACCACACAGATTGATCGATGAGTTGGAACACCCTATTCATGAGGTCTATGAATGTTGCCGATTACGTTAGATAAAATCAAAGGGCATCATCGTAAACTCTGGTACCATCTGCGTCCACGAACCTGTCTTGGGATGTCTGCCTCCTAACTCTCAGCGATGGTAACGGTCACGAGAAGAGTCTATCTTTGAAGTAGACTGCTGCTCCCCCTCGGCCTTCGATCAAACAAGTCATCAATCGCAAGTGTGGATGCCGATTCTTACTTCTAACCTTGTTTGACTCTACGTAATCGATGCATAAATCGAAGGTCTTATCTTCTTCTTCGCAAATAGAACCAAAGCGCCCCATGGTGAAGTGCTTTGTCTAATGAAATAGATTGCCCGATAACTCTATATCTGGACCTTGAGCTCACGTAACTCAGCGCGCCATCCTATGCGAGAGTCATAGAAATAAGCTGACGTCTTAGGATGCGACTCAATGCGAGTCTACATCCCTCGGTGGGAGGTAATCCGTGCTTCGTTCGAAAAACATCCGCTACTACTTAAAACCACAGGTAGATTCATATCCACATCTCACCGTCCTCAGTAAGGCTAGCTAGCCCGACTGTCAGCGCCCGATACCATTGTAGATACCGTTACCACGGTATGGGATGAAGCATCGATGCTGTTCCGCCGGAAACCACGACATAAATGCGAAATGGTGACATATGTGTGACAGCCTCTCCATAAGTGCAATCTATGACAACCCGGCGTGCAGTCAACGGAGTCCATCCACAGGATGACCTCAAACTTTTGAGATCTCCATGACACGAAGGGTCAGTGAGTAGAATCTTGGAGATCTCTAACTCACATCTGACATATCCAGATCATTATCTTCTAAATCTAGTAACGCCTCATGTGGCAGTCAGTCCTCTTCAAGTAATACTCTCACGAATCTAATGATAATGTGGTATACCGATCAATCTTCATCCTCAAGCGAAGTCAACGTTCCTGAATCGTTGCGATGCTGATCTGCGGATGTCGTGACTGCGCCCTAAGCCTCCGAAGTCCCGGCCTGTACACTCTGCCCTCGACCTCAACCCATACTCTAGCCCCTTTGTCTTGTCTATGAAACACTCGATGCTCGTGTCGGCGCCACAGGCCCGATGCACATTCCTGATAAGATGCTTGGGTGGGAGGAACATACTAGAATGCCTTATGTCCCAGCGATGATCGGAATTAAGGGTGTCCGCGATCCTGGAACCCACTGTATCTACGAGGCAGTTAAGCCTCCTTTATGTGTCTCGGTGATGGAAGTGGAAACCTGTCATGCAGGCTAAGCAGTAACCGGACTGAGTGTATTTGTTAGTGTGACTGCCCTAAAACCTAGTGGAACAAAAAAGTCCTTTGCTTCTTTCAGAGCACAAGAAGAGCAGCTCCCCGTCTTCTTATTACTAGCACATATCGCGGATGCTACAAGCGTCTATCTACCTCTGTGGAGTACCGGTAGGGGTGATGGAATCAATAATATTTGTATCTATGTTACATCTCTTTGCCAGTGAATCAAGCCCCTCTTTGCCGATATAGCGGTCTAGGGTCGAACACAGGGATGAGTTTTCTTCGTACAATTGATTTAAGTGGAGTTAAAATGGTGAATTAAATTTGGATTTTCCAGGTTTGGTTAAAAGCAGGTGAGGTTTTGGGGTTTTAAAACTGAAAATAAAATGAGAAAAATAAGAAAAGAACTCCTTGAAGTCTGGGGCCAGGTTAAGTTTATAGGGCAACTTGACATGTCCTCGGGTCTTTTCCTCACGTGTTGGGGAGCATGACATATAGTCATTTCGAACCGGATCTTCATTTTAGCTTTAAAGAACTAAAACCCTATGATTTTCTCTTTTGAAACATAGCATTTAAAATGGGCATAAATGTCACTAGTAGTGAAAACACATCTCGAAGCCACTCCACGATACTAAGCGGGAGACAACTAAGCGACCTCAATGGATCTATTAAAGTATCCATTGAGCCCTAAACTTTCAAATACACATTAAAGAGAGCATGCTTAAGGGTTTAACCTAAGTGAGGAAGCTAGGAACTTAAACAACCGAAAATAAATCGTTAATAGAGAGGACCGTCAAAATTGCCTCAGACCCTAGCCATGCCCTCTCTTCCAAGGGAGGAAGAGTCTAGCCAACCATCCTCTGAGTTGTCATCCTCGAGAGAGTGTTGCTGGCAGAGAAGAAGAAAATGAGAGAAAAGGGAAAGCGGGAGAAGCGGAACTGACACATTCACAGCGAAAAAACGTCCCCCTCGACGGTGTATATCAATGGCTTATGTAGCCTTACAAACCAAGTGAAATACCATACAATCCAAACATAAGTGATTTACAACAAAGTGAAAGGAGAAAAACCAAAATTGTAACAAAGGTGAAGCGTCAAGCGGGGAATAAGCTCTTTGGAGGAACGGTGCTTTCGAGGATGCACGGTCTGCGAAAACCTTTCTGCGGTGGTGTTTTCTTCAAATTTTCTCTTCTTTCCTTCGATCTTTGATCTCTGCAATGTTGAGTTTGACTTGAATTCTTCGTCTTGGATCGAGCTCAACAATTTAAAACAATTAGCTGTAAAAAGCGCAAGAATTGCTACAAAATGTGATTAGTAAGAATACTTGAGGAACATAATGTGTACAAATCGGGTTTATTAGAATGATTAGTATACAAAAGCACTCAAAACCTACTAATAAATAGGGTTCAAAATAGCACTTTTTGGGTACTAATCATACCCCCCAACCTACACATTGCTAGTCCCTTAGCAATGAAAGAATGAAAGAAAGAGAGAACATACAAAACGATAACAAAATAACGTTCACAAAAATGGTATTTCAAAAAGGTTGTGGATGAGTAATGTCTAACCCTAAGTAAGAATCATCAATGTCGTGTCCAATAACTATCATGAGAGAATGAATGTCATACAAAATTGAGTATCAAAAGAGCCTCCTTCTTGGTGAATCAACCAGAAACTTCCACCAAAATCTAAGTGTTTATTTGATCAGCTCTCAACAATAAACTGCTAAACTGCACTCTCCCCCCAACCTAGCTACTACCACAACCTAGCATGCTAACCAACCTAAATAGATTAGGACCCACCCTGACTCCACAATTCTTGGCGCTGTAGGGTGCAATGCTGAGGAATCGACCTCACCAAAGTCCATGTAACGGGATCTACCGATGACCCAAACCACCAAGGCTTAGGAACCAAGTCATGCGACCTTTCTTACCATCCTTCGTGCACGACTTCGACGATTTCGAGACTCCAGCACCTGCCAAATTTGCTCAACTCCACCTATCCACCCATGTAGCGAGCACTAAGTCGGTGGTCTCTTCAACCGTTGAAGGCTTAGGGCACGGCTTTAAAGGTTTCGCCATACCCTCGACCGTGTTTCTGTTTCTAAGGCAAAGATTTGAATTTTTATTCTTTCTTTCTTTTCTTTCTTTCTTTTTTTTCAAGACGATTGGCCTTCTTTCCACGGGTCCTTAACCTATTAAAGGCGGTCAATGAAACTAGGTAGTTATGCAAAGTAAAGGAGGTTGCTAGCTTTTTCAAATTTATCATTGAAACCTAATGTGCTCATGGTTAGCTAAAGGTGGAAGAAAAAGGTCGAAATCAATAAGAATTCAACTCAATCTTCCCAACTACAGTTAACCCATTCACATCATTAACAGACAATTTTTCAATTTTTTCAAACATGAGATGAAGGCAAACATACAAAAATCTGTCGCAAAACGGTCCATCTGAGTAAGTCCGCTGGTAAGAATAACATTTATTGAGCGGAACCAACAAGCCACTGAACATCACAAAATGGGCTTGCACAAAATAGTACAAAAGAATAAATACAAAATCCACTTCCTTCGATAACTCTCCCCCCAACCCAAACATCTCGGTGTCCGAAATGGGGCTCGGATTGGAAAATTAGAGAAGGAAGTGTTACCTCCTTGATGAGATGTGATCATTGCTGGAGGTTAAGAGACTTCACAAGCTTCATCACACCTTATTCACCTCGCTCGGGCTTCAAATGTCGTTAGAGAAGAAAAGCAGAGGAAAGTGACCAGTCGAGCATTTTAAAATTACACCTTCATAATAATTTAAAAATGTTCTTCTGGCCATATTTGATTCTACTCTTTAATCTTTCCACGGTAATTAAGAACGCCTAAACGGAGTCTTCGGATGAAAGTTAAGAACGAAACAAAAATTGGAAGCAAAATGGGACCCATAGCTTAAACATTTTCGCTAGCTAGCGAAAATCATCATAACGAAATATTTTTTTTTATCAAATAAAATAATTAATTTAAAACTAATAATAATTATAATATTAAAAAATAAAAAAAAGAAATTTTTTTTAAAAAAGACAATTCTTTTGCTTTTTTCATATATATATATATATATATATATATATATATATATATATATATATATATATATATATATATATATATATATAATAAAAAAATAAATTTTTTTGAAATAAAATAATATATATATATATAAACAAATTTTTTTAATAAAATAATAAAAAATAAAAATAAAATAAATAAATAAATAAAATAAATGAACCTGTTGGTCGCTTTTGTCTTTAGTGAGGATGAACAGATATTTTCGCTAGCTAGCGAAATTTCGCTAGCTAGCAAAAATTCATTCAAATTTTCTTTCATATAGCTTAAATTTTCACTGGCTAAAATTAAATTTTCGCTATCAAGCTTGTGAAAATTCCCGTTTTAATTTCTCAGTCTAATTTCTTTCAACAAATTAAAATTTCATTAAAACTGAAAATTAATGCAGAAAATTAGAAAATTGCAAGAAAAGCAAAAAATTAATTTAAAATGTAAATTAACCAAAAACTACAGAGAAAATCTAATAAGAAAATTAATGAAATCAAAATAAAATACGATAAAATAAAACAAAGCAAGAAAAATTAAAACAAAGCGAGAAAAAAAAAAAAAAAAAAAAAAAAAAAGAGCTTAGAAATGTCGAGGCTCGGGTGCTCCAAACCCGAACTCCGCTGAATCCATCCACTATGCCATGCACGTGCAGCCGTCTTGTTTGAGGTAGTGGCAAATTATGTACAATGGCCACTAATTCCCTTTAAGTTTTTCAAGACGGGGCGCGGATGGGGTGGCTTTGGAGATGGTGTTTCAGCGTGGATTGTGCTGCGGTGTGAAGGTAGAATATACACTTGGCTGGAGGGGGCCATCGGCAATGGGGCATTTCAGCCGCTCGGGCATTAGTGTTTTGGGCTCTTCCCCTCGCCTTCCATTACTTTCTCACTCAACAAGGGAAGAATTTCTTCTTCTTTTCCATGGCCCATACTATACCTAATCAGGCATCTCGGGCAGCTTCCTCAGAGGAGCTTCTAACGATTCCACTTTCATTTCCTCCGAGGCCGCAGCTGAGCTTGCTCACCCAAATTGTCTACCCACTCCATCCTCCGGATTTTCTCTTCCCTTATGATCAAGCTGCTGGGCAAGCTTTGAAATTGAACATTGTAGGCTGTCAAATTGCTAACCCAATTCACTTTGAAACCCATCTAATGTTTGTTCCAGGGGGTTCTCCACAATATAAATTTTTTGACTCAATTGGGCATTAAATTTCTTTTGTTCTCCCACAGCATCACCCACTAGTTTGGTAAGGTCTAGAATTGCTTGCTCAATTGGAGAAATTAATTGTGTGCTGAGTGTGGCCGAGGAGTCGAGGTATACCGGTGGAGTAATTCATGTAGGAGGGTGCACTCATCCCTGATCTCCGTAGTCCCTCATGGATCTAGGTGGGTTTGGATTTCTCTCCAAGGTCAGCCATTTTGCCATGCAAGGTTCCTATAGTCCTCATTGTCATATATGCCCTAGGGGTACTCTCCACTGAATACTCATTGTATTGCTTTCCCTTCCATTGGTCACAATTCAAACCCTTCAGTATAAATATGGCAACACCAAAACAAGCCTCCTACATAATTTTTTTTTTTTTTTTATATAGTGAAATTAACTAAAAAACCGATGCTGAAACAATAAAAGGTGGCCTCACTGTAACTTGTGATGAGGATCACAAGTGTTCAACAAGTCATCATATGCACTTAGGCACCATCCCCGGTAACGGCGCCATTTAATTCGTGCCACGGTAGGTGATCCCAGAATCAACAATATTTGTATCCTATATTCTCCCACGCGTAGTCAGTTACCTGATAATGCTCCATGGCCTAACACAGAGATGGGTTTTCTTCATACAATTGATTTGAGTGAAGTCAAAAATGGTGAACAAATTTGATTTTCAGGTTTGGTTAAAAAACGTTGAGGCTTTGGGGTTTAAAATTGAAAATAAAATGAAGAAAAATAAGAAAAGAACCTCCTTGAAGTCCTTGCGCCACCGGGTTAGATTTATGTGGCAACCAACATGTCCTCTGGTCTTTTTTCCTCGTTGGGGAGCATGACATATAGTCATTTCCGAACCGATCTTCATTTAGCTTTAAAAACTAAACCCTATGATTTTCTTTGAAAACATAGCATTTAAATGGGCATAAATGTCCCTAAGAGGAAAACACATCTCAAAAAAACCCTGTTCCAACATAACTAGCAGAGACAACTAACTGAGCTCAATGGACGCAGAAAGTATCCATTGAACCCAAGAAAAGCTTACAACACATTAAAGAAAGCATGCTTAAGAGATTTTAACCCAAGTGAGAGCCAGGAACTTAAACAACCAAAAATGCGTATGCTAAAAACAGAGGATCGCATGTTACTCCAAACCCTAAGAACCCTCCTCTTCATAGTGAAGAGGTCTAGCCAACCATCCTCTGAGTTGTCATCCTCAGAGGAGTGTTTGGCAGCCGAGAAAGAGGAAAGAAAATGAGAGAAAAGGGGAAAACGGGAGAACTAGAACCCTAACTTTATTCACAGCAAAAAAAAACGTCCCCCTCCAACAGTGTATATCAATGGCTTATGTAGCCTTACAAACCAAGTGAAATACCATACAATCTAAACATAAGTGATTGCACCAAGGTAGTTAGAGAAACCAAAATTGTAAATGTTTCGAAGCGTCAAAAGCAGTAGAATAAGCTACTGAGGAACAAGGTCAGACGCACAGCGCACGCAGAAAAGCTTTCCCGCAGCTGGGTGTTTTTCTTCACATTTTTCTCTTCTTCCTTTCCGATCTTTGATCCGGCAATGTTGAGTTTGACTTAAATTCCTTCGTGTTTGACCGACTCCAACAATTTCACAATTGAAGGCAAAACCCTGGGTACTCTGCCACAAATGCATTGGGTGAATAAAGGTGGACCCTTAATGCTGTGGCCCTGTTAATTAGAATGATTAGCATACAAAAAGCACTCAAAACCTATAATAAATAGGGTTCAAAATAGCACTTTGGGGTACTCCACCACCGTACACGCCTCGACCAACCCATACTTAAATTTCTTTCGGCTGTCCGTGAAACACTCGATGCTCGTGTCGCACCCCGAGACCGATACTGCTCCCCTAGACCGTAAGCAGTAAGAGAACATACCGAAACTCGTTTATGTCCCACCGGATGATTCTGAATCGGGGTGTCCCTTGATCCCTGGAACCCCGTATCTCGGGTGACGCTTCCGCTCATGTGTCTCGGCCGACGGAAGTGGAAATATGTCATCCGCCCCAGCCTTAATCCAACTCCGACTGCCTTGGCCCGCTGGGCCGCAAATCTTGCCCCTAAAACCCTAGTGGAACAAAAGTCCTTTGCTTCTTTCCCGAGCCTAAAGAAGAAGCTTGGCTCCCCATCTTCTTATTACTAGCACCCGCATCGCGGATGCTACGAGCGTCATCTACCTCTCGCTCAATGATCAAGGTTGTACTGATCATCGAGTCCATATCTTGTAGGCTATGTCCTACAATCTTGCCCCATATGGACAACTTCAGCCCATCCTCAAACTTCGAATTCCGGGCCGCATCGCTGGCGCATAACATCCCCGAAACGTGCCAACTCGGTGATTCCGCTACGACTAAGTACGCCATCGCCCCCCGCTTCTAGCCAGAACTCGGCCTTCGTGATGTCTAGCGTATATGGAAAGTACTTCCCCCAAGGAATAGTCCGGCGAAAAATCATCCCATGTCATAGTCTCTAAGTCCCTGGAAGTCGTAACCCACTCCCACCATGACTGGGACTCACCTCAAGTTCGAATGAAGCCAGCGAAATTCGAGTAGTATCCGAGGTGATCTCCATAGCCCGGAGAATCCTCTCAATCTGACGGAACCAATGGTCGGCTACCATCGGGTTCCCTCCTCCCGTGAACGTCAGAGGATGATGTGCCTTGAACCTCTCGAGGTTACTGGCACTTCCCTGACCTCTAGATGCATTAATTCGCGCGTTAAAGGCTATCGCAAAGACCCACGGGCCTCTATGAAGCCCGCTAACAAAACAGGCGGCGGCCGACCATCACCCGTGGGCGAATTCTACTCGTCCTCTACTTTTCATCTACACAAGTCAAACAAAGAAGTTTAGAATGCTTTTGTGTCCTACTATTAGTGCACATGCCAACCAATAATAGACCTAATATCCCGAACCATCCGTTCTTTTCCCGAACTCCTAAGGTTACGCTTTCAACCCTAGTGTTCGGTGATTTCTAGAGATATCCTACCATGTATATAATTCACATAATTTGTAACACACAATCACGTACATACAATCAAAGCATACACAAGAAAACACACAATGCATGTTGTGATCCAATCCAGTCCCATGGCTCCCAAAGTAACCTCTACTCTAGACCTGATAACAAACTATGATCCGATATCAAGCACTAGGTAATTCTAACCCAAGTCTCTAATAACCAAGCTATACCAAGTCGTGATGTTTTATACCCCAATGACCATGGCACAAGCCCAAGTCCTCGCCCTAGGTACTCATGTACCTATGCTCTGATACCAAACTATGACGCCCAAAACCATTATGGGTCCCGCGGACTACCAATCGGCCAACTCGGTATGAAAACTTTATGTGTCTCATATCATGAGACCCATACATGAGTAAAATGACCCAATAGGGCCCATCATCCATACTTCATCCACAGCGCTACAAAAACCACATTTCTATGTATCCAAGAGTTATTACATCTCTTAATACAAAACATATATTAAAAACTAGTTTGTTCTAATATACAATAAAGCATGACCGCTTCTCATAACTGCCTCTATGAGCGCCGCCCGCCCTGGTACCGGTCCCGTACATGAGTAGTCCCACGACGGTGAGCTAATGCCCACAGAGATAAATCTACAAGGGCTACTCCCACCTAGGTACATGCAAATGATCATTTCACAAACCAACAACCAACTGTGCATACATGTTGTCCTATCATGTGCCGTAACAAAAACTACATGTATGTATGAGACGACACTTCATATGCCCCATGTACCGGTCAACCTCCGACCTTACCACCCAATTCAAGTGCCAAAGTGGAAATCAATACCGAAGCCGTCCCGACTCCCATCTCAACCTCGTAGTCTATGTGATATTTATTTAATCATTTCAGGCCTTTTGGGCAATAGAACTTTCCGGGGTCTCACACCGTGGGTCTCTACATTCGACATTTTTCTGCTTTTCACCAATGGATACGTTTGTCTAACCAAAGTTTTCAGTTTTTCACCTGAGGGGGTGTCTATCCCCTGCTTGCTACGTCTGACACTATTCGTTTTCCATTTTCATTTAACACTATGGAACTCCACTAATTCGTCCCATTCCCAAGCCCACACGATTCTGCACCAAACGCTGCCAAACCGCATCACACGACACCCATGTACGCGATGTTGAATGACACCAATGTAATGCAATTTGTGCCACTACACTCAAAACCCATGACCAATGTATGCCTCTACATGGACATTCTACACTCAGACACTATGTGCGTGCTATGAACACTCATGTCTAATGCACAACATTGCATATATTCGGGGCTTCAACATCGATACATGCAACCATGTTAATATTCCATATATTCAAATCAAGACATCAAGATGGGCATGCACTACATCTTTTCATCATTCAGCTCATCTCATGTCAACACATCATTCAAGCATGTATTAACATATGCCAACCATTACTTTTAAGTGTACGTTAATTCATATTCTCAAAGTCGAGGTATATGTGTTAGTCATACGTACCCCAATGCATATAATTATTTCCATCTTTATCACACACATATCACCTAATTTCACATTTTCGCATGCCATTGAATTTGCGGAAATAACACACACGCTATTCCTCGCCATAACCGCCATGCTCGCCTGAAATAATCCGACTTAGTCCGTAATGTCCAATTTTTTGTAAATACCACACGGAACATCCAACACACAATTCCTCAAGCCAGCCACATGCAATCCCAAGCATTTCTGCTACAAACCGAGTCTTAAAACATAAGTTCGGAACCCAACGAACCATCTTCACCTTTCCGTGACCTAAACAATGTTCAGCCTACATTTTGGCGCGCTGAGCACTTTATCTTATTAAATTCTAGACTCACGAGTATTCGCGAGTCCAAGAACGCCACGAATCGAGCGCGTTCCTGACGAAAGCATGGCCGCCTAAAAGTTAACGCAAATTCGATTCACAAGGGTGTGCGTAAATTGGGCACACCCTGCCATTATCAGGTCGGGATTTTGCCATAATCCATAACACAAAGTTCTACTTCTGACAATCCCGAAACCCCGTAAAACCGGTCTTTGACCATCACACAACAACAACCAAACTATACACATATTAAATTCGCCCTAAAATGGGGCGAAACCGTTAGGCCATTACGTGGCCCCTAGGCGTAAAATAACTGCAGGAGGAAACCTACCTCAGAAGGTGAGTTTTCTGGGTTCTTTGCCGTCCTGCTTGCTTACTACGAACACCCTTCCTTTTCCTCTTCCCCCTTTCCCTTCTTCCTCCTCTCCTTCTCACTCTTCTTTCCTTTCCTCCCTTTCTCTCTTCCCTTCCTCCTCCTTCTCCTTGCTGCTCCCATGAACTGAAGCTTGCTGCCCCCCCACAAACTGAATTGGGACTCCCCTTTTATAGCCTTCAAGGTTGCCATGCATGTTGACACATGGCATGCCATGTGTCACACACATGGCTTTCCATGTGTCACCACATGGCTTGCCATGTGTCACCACATGGTTCGCTATGTGTCATCCACATGGCTCGCCATGTGTCGCTCGACACCAAGGTTTCTAAATACGGAATTAATTATCTCGGAATTCAACGAAATTTGACTGGGTAGCTAGATTTCATGAGACGATTCCAATGGTGCAATCCATTTTGTTATCCGAGATCTAGAAAAATCTCAACTTTTATCCAAACTATTTCGGTAAATTACCGTTTTGCCTCCCTTTTTTTTTGAAAAATTTAAATTTAAAATTTTCACGGGTTTTACATATTGGTCGTGCTTGTTGTGAGAAAATAGGTAAATGGCCATGAGCTTGCTTTTCTCAATTATCATCATTCCTTCAACTCTATAGTTACTTCAATACCACGAAGGTACATCGAATGCAACGTTAAAGCTTCATTTACAAAGGTATGCTCAAAGAATGGAGCCTTCTGGTCTAGCTTTATTTCTCACATATTTTTTTAATGTGCCTAGGATCCTAAGTAAGCAAGAATAGTATAAAAAAATAATAATAATTTTTTGTCATGTGGTAACATGAAACAAATTTCCTTATTTTTTGATAATTTTGAATGTATGTGAAATACCTCTTAAATGGATACATCCACCGATAACTTATCGTCCAAAGAAGCTACCACGAGGCAAATGCACTACCAAGTGGATCATAATATCAAAGAAAGCTGGAGGAAATATCCTCTTCAAGTTTACACAATATAATTACACCTTCCCTCAAGTCCTTCAAGTCGTTGACATACAATGTCTTAGCGCATAACTTTGAAAGAACTGGATAATTCAACCATGTATCACACACATCCTTATTTAAATAAGGACTAATACCATCAGGAGTAGTTACAAGACATGACAACTGCGGGATTTAACCCTAAAATTCTTTCCATCACTATGTTTACATTTCGATATGTTCACGATAACCATCTAGAAATTCAATCGATTTAAGAAATTTACAAAAATCCCTTCTCTCTTCCAGGTCAATGTATAACATGCATGGGGTTTTAATAGCTTATTCCCTTTCAATTGAAGATGTAACTCATTCCTTATCTTCATGTCTGCTAAGTCCAAACGAGCTTTTTCAGTATCTTTAGTCTTCCCAACAATATTCAATAAGGTATTCACCACACTTTCACAAACATTTTTCTCAACATGCATCACATCAATATTATACTTCATCTAGTTGTGACCGCATCTAACCTCAAAAAATACTCTTCTTGTCCACCCAATCTTAAGGCCCCTGCTGCTCGTTGTAATATTGATATGCTTACCAGTCTACAATTACAAACATGAGACAATCAAGCCCAAAATGTCATCACTCGATAAGATTCGTGGTGGCTCGATGGCCTGTGCTTTACCATCATGTTGTCGACTCCTTCTCCAATTCCAGATTAAGAGGTAAGAATCTCCTATAAACCCATATAACATATTTTACTGATGCCTCAGGATGATGTGTCTTCACATAAGTAGACATGCCTGCATCTCTCAGGTCTCGTACCTGCACAAGCCTATGCTGTGAAAGCCATGTATAGTCCATAGTAGACAAGCATGCATAAAATAATCTTACTCTGACATGTCAAACGTATGGATACCATCATGCCATAACTCTCTAAGCTCATCTATCAAAGGGCGCAAGTATATATCCATATCCTTACCTGGAGCTTGTGGCCCAGGAATAAGTAATGGCATCATGAAAAAGCTTTCCTTCATACACTTCCACGGTGGCATATTGTATGGCACCAGGACAACAAGCCACATACTATAACTATTACTCATATTACCAAATGGATTGAAACCATCAGTTGCAAGAGCCAACCTCACATTTCTAGCATCCTGAGCAAACCAAGGATATTGATTATCAAAATCCTTCCATACTTCCTCAATCTCTTCCGGATGCCTTGCACAATTTCATCTTCATGTAGTCTTTTTCCTTATGCCATCGCATATCAACTGATGTATGTCTTGGACATAAACAATCTTTGTAGCTCTTGGCATTAATGGAAATGTTAAATACTTTTTTAGGAATCTTTCCCTTTTTATATCTTGGCTCACCACACACAGGACAATTATGAAGCTTCTCATTCTCTTTCCAAAATAATGCACAATACAACATCTTCTTTACGTCATAATGTGATTTTGGAATACTTGTGCCATTTGGAAAATCATCAAGTAATAATTCGAGCAACATGTCAAATGACTTATTGCTCCATTGATTGAGAACCTTTATATGCATCAACTTTACAAGAAAAGTCAATGTTGAGAATATGAAACCCCGAGAAAATCCTAATTTTTTTAAAATGGTAAATTATACTCGTCAAAATTGAATTTTTCTAGATTCGATGAAGAAACGAATCTCAATTTTGAATCAGACGTAAAATCTAGCTACCACGTCGAATTTCGTCAAATTCTGAAACAATAAAAATTTGCACGTTTTCAAGGGGCAACGTAGCGAAGTAAGGGACACGTAGCAAGATTAGTGGTTCACAGTATGCCACGTGTCAGGTGCAGAATCATTCAACTTGAGCTCAAGTGTGGGGCCCATGTGGACATGTGGCATCTCCTAATTGGAGGAAAATCAAAGGTGGGTGGATAAAGTGGATAAGGTAATCCTATCAACCAATGAGAATTTGACATATGGCAATGAGGGGACACAAGAGGAATAAAACAAAAGAGAAAAGAACAATTCTCTAGGCATTTTGGGCAGAATACGTGCAGTGGAGAGAAAATCAAATTCTAGAAAGAGAAAGTCCAACTTCTCTCTAGATTTACTGCACCGTCTGCCTCATCTGCCAAGAAGCAAAGTTGTTCTATTTATAGCAAGGGCTACAGGACAATCGGTTTTGTAGAGTTTCAATAACTCCAAGAGTTAGGGGTTTTCCTACTTGATTTTAACTCTTTTAAGAGCTTTGTAAATGATTTGAGTGTTTGGAGACCATGAATGGCCGTTGTTGGTCCCAAAACTCGATCGAATTGTCGGGAATTTCAGTCTCCATTTTGGACAATCCCGGACTGATCCCAGGCTGGAAATGGTCCCCTTGTGTTATAATTGTGTGTTAAATTATAGTTTGGGTGTTGTTGGGCCAGAAATGGCCATGGATTTCGGTTCCACAAAGTGGAACCGATGCTTGGTGAGAGGATTCGCCCACCACAACCCATCGCCGCTTTGGACCGAGAATTAGTCCATGTCAGAGTAAAATATCGATCAAGATGAATGGCTTGGAGCATGCATAAAATGAAATTGTTAATGCATGAAAATTTTAATATTAACATGAGGTTGAATTATATAAAATATAATTGTGTGAGCCATTGAATCGATTAAGTTGATTAGCCCATGAGTTCAATTTTGATGTTATTGCTATGAATGAATAACATGATGTTGTGAGTGAATTTTGTTAATATATACATGCAAAACATATTAACATGAATTGTATGGAAATGGCATAATGCATTTCATATGCACCGGGGCAACCTAGAATAATAGGTATGAGTGCATGACATGAAAAGAAAAATGAAAACAAAATGGTTGTGAAAGGAATTTCAATGAAAGATATTCGAGAATTGGCTTGATTGGTCCAACACTACACGGAGGAGCCCATGAATTGTTTCGAGAGTTATCCAACAAATTGGCTCCTGAGGGTTGTCCATCAGATTTTAACAAATCTCAGATAATGTTTCTCAAGAACAAAAACCTTTGTTTTGAAAACTGTATTTTTCTCACATTAGGCTTAGGCATGCGTGAGGAGTCAGTGAGGGCTCGAGAAGTGGGAAGGGGTGAGTCACATCCTCATCCATATCATGTGGTGATGTATTCAAGTAGATCATGTATTTACTTTGAATGTGTTTCAGGTTGAATCATCAGATGTGCACTTAGTGAGGAGTAACCTATGTAGGATAATCCAACCATCAGCATTGCTCACCCCGTCGAGGGACTGGCTATTTCAAAGGTGGTGTTAGGGAGGACGGCGCCACTAGAGGCCGCTGGTGGAAGAAAGCCGACATGTGGCTTTGATAGATACTCAGGTAACATGTATTAAAACCTAAATCTTAATATATGTTTGTATTAAGAGTGATGTATCAACTCTTGAACTATGGTAATATAGTTGACTTATTTTTTGGTGAGTATTGATGTATAGGCCCAAGTGGCCATTTTTACTCATGTATAGGTCTCATAATATAAGACACACAGGTTTTCCGCGGGTTGACGGGTTGTCAACGGACCCCCGGGATTTGGGGCATCACAGAGAACTTAGTACAACCTGGATACAAAGCTTTATGAGCTTCACCAAACAAATTATCAATATTTTCTACCCATTTCATGACTAGTTTATTCATTTGAGTCAGCTTCTTTGTTAATCGAGCATGTATATCATTTAGTACAAAGAATAATGTCATCACAAACAATTGTCATCCTCAAATATAGTTTCATTTACTGCACACCCATCTCTATCACTAGGCATACCAGTTTGAACACGAAACACCTCCAATATTTTCACCATAATGTATCCATTTATTATACGCTGAAAACCCATATCTAATTAGGGTGTTGTTCAATTCAGACCAATCATGGAATCTTACATTTAGACATTGTCTACATGGGCAACGTGTTTTATTATCCACTGAAAAAGTGCTCATTGCTTGAATAAATACTCACCTTCAAATAAATTCACATAGTCTATTTTGAAGTTGCATCCAACTCCTATTCATCTTCTTAGATCTGACAATCACCAATGATGTATAGGCATAAAATTTTTAGACATATACACATATGTTATGTATGTATTTATAAATTAGATGTGAAGTAAAGAAATGAGATAAATTAGATGAAATAATGCATGTATAGTCTTGCTATGATATGACCATACTCACACATTTAATCTTAAGGAACTTGTTGATGCCTCATTAGTTTACATAATGACAAAAATTATGAAATGGGCAATGCTTAATTTCATAAGCAAATTCCTATTTCACATTTGTAATCCCATTCATTAGTGAGTTGGTTAAGTATGCACTAAAAACAATATCCTATGTGGTATTAGATCTTGCTATGATCTTAAATAAATAGCACTGATAAAGACTCAAGATGATATCAATTCAAAGAAATTATTAAATAAGGACAAATCAGAAACAATTAATTTAAAAAATAAATAAATTGAAAGGAAAAATCAATAGAAAGCTCAAGGATTATCATCTAATAATGTAAGTCATTATAATGCCAATGCTCAATTAAATAACAACCAAACAAGAAGCGACAAACATTATAAGTTCATTAATTATAATATAATCACTGCACAAGACGATATTAAGGTCCTATTATTTGATTTTTAACATTAAATAGGAAGGAAAATACATTTACTCTCATTCCATTAATGTTTGTAAGTATTTTTTTCTATACTTATGACAAATTAATGTAAAATTATCAAGAAATTTTTTTTAAACTTATATAAACATATTATATCAAACTTCTAAGCAAACTACATTGAATGTTGATGTAGTACTTTTGCCCTCCTAAAATCTTATTATTATGAGATTTATATATATACTAGAATAAAATAAAAAGTTTAGAAATCTTAAGGTCGATAATCACATTATTGATTATATAATCAAATACAAGAAGAAATAGAGTTCAAACAATTATTAACCTTAATGGAGAATGAAAGACCAGCTGCTCAATAACTACTCAACAAGTCTACAAAGACAACTACACAACAAATGAAGAGGGATATTAGTTACAAGATCAAGAAAGTAGCAATTATAATATTAATATTTGAGATGAAGAATAAATCCAAAATCACAATTCATGAGACGAAATTAAAAAAAACTTTGAAATTACCATAACAGCATTGCTGTTACATAAGTATTGAAATTCTTTGTAATAAGAGAATAATAAAAATTATTATGTTGTACTTTTAGTAGCTATATTTTTGCATAACAATTGAATTTATTCCACTATTTTCTCTAGTGTCATTAATCTAAAAATGACAGACTACTTATATATATATATATATATATCATCCACAACTCATCTTAAATTTTTGAAGGTTTCTTATCCTCCCATGTTTTAAAAAAAAAGACTATCATCCCACTTTTCATAATGAAGTGAAGGTCGACTTTTCTTTTTCATATTTTTATGTTATGAATAAAACTTTCTAGGCAATTAAGGTGTATCTTCACACAATATAAATGTGAACCCCGAGAAAAAACTTCTCTCCTTAATTTTTTGAAAAAATGGCAAATGGTAATTTCCCACAAAACCAGAATTTTTCTAGATCTCTGATGGCTAAACCACTGCCCTGTTGGAATCGTCTCGTGAAATCAGCTACCACATCGACCCTTGTCAATCTGAGACTGCGAATTTGCACATTTTCAAGCAACGAGCATAAATACGGACACTTGGCACATTTTGAGGGCGGCTCAAAGGTGTCACGGTCAAGTGCGTAATGAGTCAACTTGAGCTCATGGCCCATGGACATGGCACTACTTAGAGAAAATCAAATAGTGATAAGTGGATAAGAAATCCAAATAAGCTAATGGATGGCTCATACGGCAATGAGAGGACAAAAGAAGCGCTAATCCCAGAGCCAGAGGGTGATGATGAAAAAGAGAGGATTTTTAGAGAGAGAAAGTCCAACTCTCTAGATTTGGTGTTCGACCGCTTCGTTCGTCGGGCCAAGAAGCAAAGTTGTTATACGCTGCAAGGGCTACGCGTGGGCACCGGTTTTGGGGAGTTTCGACAACTCCGGGAGGTAGGGGTTTTCTCCTACTTGATTTAATCCTTATTTAAGAGCTTTGTTAATGCTTTGGTTGGTATGAGGCTGTGAGTGGCTGTTTGGTCGGTCCTAAAATTTAGGACTGAAATGTCGTAAATTTGAACGCTGATACCCAAGGACCGCTGTATCTCAGGTTATAATTTTGCAATAAATTATGGCTCGGTGTTATTGCTCAATGGCTGATGATCGGTTCCACAAGTGAACTGTTGTTGCAGGCTTAACTAAGAAACCCACTGCTTAAATGCAAATGGCACTTATCAAAATCCTGAATTTTTCTAGATCCTGATGACGAAACTAGACTTTACCGTTGGAATCGCCTTGCTAAATCTAGTTGCTCACGTCGAATTCGAGACAAATGGAATCTCACATTTTTCGAGGCACCAGGTTCGTGCCTATGATCGCACGTGAGAGACATGTGATGACAAAGTCACCTAATATACGCACTCCATGTGACACAGCTGCATGATTAGTGAGAGGATGGAGATAAATAAATTTAGATTAAGCTGCTGCGCCAAAAAAGCCCTTAAAAGTCAAAACTAAAGGACAAAATGGGAATTGAGTGAAAATATAAAAAATAAAGACAAAATAAGTCCTCATCTTCTCCATTTGTTTGAAACCACACATGTGGGGAATATCAATTTTGAGAGAGAGCGTACTTCTAGATTTCCGCTTTATTTAATTACCCGCTTCGTCTGCCAAGAAGCAAAGTTGATTTACGCTATGAGGGCTATGCGTGGACACCGATTTTGAGGAGTTCCGATAACTCCAAGAGGTAGGGATCTTTTCCTACATGGTTTATCCGCGCATTACTTAATGGACGATCATCGAGGCTGGATACGGGTTTTCGGCCCCAAAATATTTGAACCAGTGAAGGAAATCCTTGTGGTGGTCGTGGAACAGACGAGCCTAGGTTTCACCGCTCACTTGATTCAGGTGTGATTTTTGTGTTGTTCGGGGTAATTCAAAATGAATTGTTTCAATGGTTTATTAGCCCATGACACTTTGGTGTTATTGTGAATCGAATAACATGATTTATGTGAGTTAATTTCATAATATATGCATGTAAAAATATATTAGCATGAATTGTTTGGAAATGGCATAATGCATTCCATATGCATCGAGGCACCCTAGAACAATAGGTGTGAGTGCATGACATGAAAGAAAATGAAAGAAAATGAATGGTTGTGAAAGAATTTCAAGAAGATTTTCTCAAGAATGCCTAAGAGTGGTCCATGTCATCTTTGTTTACCCACACTATTACAAAATGATCCGCTACCAGGAGGGTAGTCAATATATTGATCAATCAGAGTGGCTCGCAAAACTTTGTTTAAAACTCATATTTTTCAGATTGGCGAGGCACGCGAGGAGCCATGATGATTCGGCGACATGGGACATACATAGATTATCCATGAGATCATTATTGCCAGAGTGTTAGTCGCCATGATATGCACTGGGGTGGGAGAAACCATGAGAGATTGATCACTGATCAACATCGTCAACCGTTTGAGGATCATTATTTCCGCACAGTAGATCGTTTAAAAGATTATCATCAGAGGCTCGATTTTTGAGAATAGCGTCACTGTGGTTTGACGGCTGTACAATGATATTAAAATTCAACTTAATATGTTTGGTATTTAAGACCGACGTATCAACTCTAACTACGGCAACAAGAAGTTGATTATTTGATGATATGACGCGTCAATGTGTCATTTTTTTTATCACAAATAACCACCATATGAGACACGCTTTCCTGCTGGGTCACGGTTGTCAAATAGACCCCGGTTTTGGGCTCATAGTGGCTGCCCACGGACAACCCACTACACCTGGCTATGACTGTTAAAAAACAATCCTTGCCGCGGCCGGGACCTAAAATGGTCCATGCTGTAAAATATCGCTTTAAGATGAATGGCCGAAGTGCAGGAAAGAAATTGTTAATGCATGAAAATTTAGTGTGTTAACATGAGTGTTTGAATTATATAAAATATAATTGTGTGAGAGCCATCGAATTAAATCGATTGTGTTGATTAATACGTGAGCTAATTTGATAAAGTTATTGCTAAGAATTGAATACGTCATGTAGTTGGTATGCAATTTTTGTTAATATATTTACAATTGATATTGGCATGAATTGCTTAGTCGGCATAATGGCTTCCAGGTATATGCATCGTAAGCACCCTAGAACAATAGGTGTGAGTGCACGATAAGAAAGAAAATAAAGTGAAAATGGTTGTGAAAGCGAAATTTCAATGGAAGATTTCGAGAATCGGGTTAGAGATTGTCCAACACCACGCTTCGAGGAGCTCATGAACAGTTTCAGAGTATCCAACAAATTCGCCGGAGGGTTGTCCAATAGATTTTACCGAAACTTGGTAGTATGTTTTCGAGAACAAAACCTTTGTTTTGAAACAGTATTTTCTCACATTTGGCTTAGGCATGCGTGAGGGAGTCAGTGAGGGCTCGAGAAGTGGGAACAGAGTCGTATTCTCATTCATATCATGTAGACATTCGTTGTGACTGCGTATTTTCAGTGTGTTTGGTTGCTTACAGATGTGCATTCTTAGGGTGAGGAGTAACCCATGAAGAAATATCACTACGCATTGTCACCCTATCAAGGGTAATTATTCCAGGTACAGTGTGGATGTTCCGTGGAAGACGGTGTTTCATTAGAGGTCGTTTGAGAAGAAAGCCGAATTGTGGCTTTGATATGTAATTTGTAAAACATGTATTATAATTCTAAATTTTAATATATGTTGTATTAAGAGTGATGTAGTAACTCTTTAAAACTATGGTAATATAGTTGATGATATTTTGGTGAGTATGATGTGTTGGCTAATGTGGCCATTTTTACTCATGACATGAGACACAGTATTCCAGAAGTTGATTGTATTATCAACTGATCTGTGTGGATCAGCGTTACAATAAAATGTTAAGATAACTCAAACTTTCACAATTTTCATTTAAAAGATTGTCAACTTTAGTCTTCCTAAACTTCAATTTTTATCAAGAGTTATATTGTGTGTATATATATATATATATAAATTAATAATTAATTTCCTTAATCTCTATTTTTAGCTCTGATTCTTCAAAGTTCAATTTCAAAAATCTTATAAATCAATATAAATTATCAATCATTATCTTTATTACTTTTATTTAATTTTGTCTCTTTCTTTTCTAGTATGTCCAAAATTTTGTAGAACAATTGATAAATTCATTTTTTTATTCATCACTCAAGTGTTCAAATTAAATGAAAACCCATTGTATGCCGTAACAATTGGTATCTCTCAAAAAGTCCAACATTTATAAAAAATTTCAATAACACTCAAATAAAACTTCATGTCTCTACCAACTTATCGTCCATCCAACTCATATAAAAATTTTCCTTGTAATGCTTAATTAAAATATCTCCATCCTCCTACCTTTAGAAAAGTTCCTCTAATACAACCACTTAACATAAGTTATTCTATAAATTTATAAATAAAGGACATATTTAAATAATACTTCACAATAAATCAATACAAACACAGTATACTCAATCAATGTCCTATTTTCGAATTTTTATATGAATAATCAAATAATCTTGAATTAATTGTAGCAAATCCATATAATATAAATTTATTAGAATATAGATAAAACAAATTAACATAAAGAGAAAAAAAATCCTTCATGATATACATTCCAAATTCATTATATTTAATTTTCTAAACTATAAAATAAACGAAATATAAACATGATCTAAAAATATAAACGGAAACACTAATATATATATATATATATATATATATAATATTTTTAAACAGAAAATTTTATTTTCTTACTTTTTAAAAGGTGTAGGGACAAATAAAAATAATTTACCAATCGAAACAAAAGTGTAAGAGAAAATTTTCAAAACAATTCTTCTTTCCATTTTAAGTATGAAAATCCGTAATTATTAAACAGCAAAAAGTTAAAAAGGAAAACTTCAAAAGATTATCTCTTTCGTCTTCTTCAAGTGAAACAAAAATAAGATTCAATATTTTATCAAAAACAAAAATAAGAAGATTCAATAAAAGATTTTCCAACACTTGCCTCTCTCTTCGCTTGAAAGTATTCAATCCTTGTTGTGCTTGAAGTTCCAAAAATAAAATGGAAATGGAACGAAGAATCAAGAGAGGGAAATGAAATGTTTGGATGGGAGTAGCATTTTGGTGTGAGGAGTTGTTACGATAATGGCAAGTTACCGGTAAGGACACATGTCTGATTAACGGGGCTTAATTTTGCGCGAAGTCTCACACGTGTCACCCGATTGCAAGTGGAAGTCAGATGCATTAATGATGAAAAGACCACAATGATAGCTTCCCCAAAACTATGATGACTTAGTATTTTATTTTATTTTTAATCACACAGCCAGGATTCTCCTTTCATTTCTAATTTTCTATCACAAGTGCATTACTTCTCTATCGGGTCCCTCTCATCTAAGTTAGCGGGCACCTCTCAATATATATATATATATATATATACTCTTGTGGGAAATAAGGAAGGTTCTAATTTTTTTTAAGTTGTGTTTTTGACTTTAAAGTTGCATCCGATTTTTTAAGACTTTAATTATTTTTGATAATATATAGTGTTTATTTTTATTTGCTGGTGCTTAACAAAAATAAATAAATAAAGTCTATTTTGAAGAAATATATAAAACGTTGATAAAAGTTTATTTAATTAAAATATACATGTCATACTAAAGAATATACAAGGTCATATATATATATATATATATTTAAGTGACTTAAAAATCGATCACCTTAATGTTTATAATACCCTATATATGTTTGGAATTACTTTAAGCATTATCAGAAGCTTAAGTCAAAAATAAGAAAGTTAAAGAATTTATTTTATTTTTTTTAAAATAAAGGTTAATTGGGCTTACACAAAAATAATCCTTTTGCCGTGGTTTTGTGACGCCTTCACTTCCGAGGGTCCCGTTGACGACCCGTCAACCCGTAGAATTCCCTTCTTAGGTCATCTTACACCAATATCTTGGTACCAAACCGGTACCAACTTCTCCTGGACACTGAGTTACTCTTGGTACCAGACCACACAAGTTCAATTTATTTTAATTGAACTTACTCAAGTTATTTCCTGAATCCCAAGTATGACGCCCCAACTCCAAGGTGTCCATTGACTACCCGTCAACCTCGAAATCTATACGCCTCGACACGAGACCCAAACTGAGTAAAATGGCCACTGGGCCCATACACCAATAATACTCACGTAAACATATACCCAACTATATTCCAATAGTCCAAGAGTTATTTCATTATTTAATACAAATACATATTAAAATCTACAATTTAATACATATTATCCAAAAAACATCAAAGCCACAATCCCATTTCTTCAAAATCGGTCTCAAGATGAGTCGCCTTCGAATCCGCCCTCGCATCAAAAAATATTCCCTCGACAAGGTGAGCTATCGCCCAGTAGTGGAATCACCCTAAATGGGTTACTTCCTACCTAAGTGCATATGCAATGATCAAATATAAACACGCACTCAAGGAAATACGTGATCCTACTTGAATGTCTACATGTCATCCCCATGTCTCAAGTCCTCACCGACTCCCTCACACTTGCCTAAGCCATGTATGAGAAAAATAATCATTTTCAAAACAAAACATGTTGTTCTTGAAAATACACTACCGAACGTCGGTAAAATATAAGACTACCCTCCGAGGCGAATGTGTTGGAGAACTTTCCGAAACAAGCCATGGTCCCCATCCGAAATGATCTCGCTTGACTGCCTCCCAACCCCATTCTCCCGAAAAATCATCCCGTGAAATTCCTTTTCGCAACCATGTCGCTTTTCTTGTTCTTCATTCCATGCACACACACCCAATTTCTGTGTTACCCTAAGGCATATGAAAATGCATTATGCCATTTCAACACAATTTATATAACACATGCAAATATATCATCATGCATATATTGACATAAATTAAATCACAACAACATGTTGTATTACTTCTCAATCCATTACACCAAAAATTAGCTCACATGGGCTAATTAACAAACATGAGTAATTCAATTTGAATTACTCAACCAAACACATTTTCTCACAAAATATTTCGTGAACACTATTCACATGAACAAAGGAAACCTCGTTACCGCTCACGCCAATCACCCAACATCGCTCTACTTCAGGAACTCAAAATCCATGGCTACTTCCGCCTCTTGTATACACATCAAAACATGATTTAATGCATGAATCAACACCTAAGATGCCCAAACAGTCTATGCACTGTCACTTACTTTCCAACCAGGCTCCTATAATTTCCAACTATTCGGTCCCAAGATTTGGGACCAATCAAACGGCCCCTCACAGCCTCAAATCAACTCAATCATTAACAAAACACGTAAACAAAGTGTAACTTTGTAGGATAAAACTCCCTACCTCACCTGAAAGCCTGTCAAACTCCAAGAAACCGGTGTCCACGCATTGCCCTCACCGCGTAGAACAGCTTTCCTTCTTGGCCCGAAGAAATCCGACGGTCCGATCTCCCGGGATCTTAGAGAGAAGTCACTCACTCTCTCTCTAAAAAATCACAAAAACCTAGCCTCTGCATCTTTTTCTCCTCTCCCTCACGTTTTGTTCTCTTTTGAAGGAAGAAGATGGTCACCGCTGCTATTTCCTGGGCTTTTCCTCATTTACAAATTCCAAAATGCCATCTATGTCCCCTTTGCTTGGATTTTGACACGTGGCACAATCTCGGTCGTCCGTTTCCATTATTTCTCTACTCATGCAACATGTGTCACAAAAGTACATATTATGGTTGACTTTTGTCCCACCACATGTCGTTTCACGATACCCAATACTCGGCGCCTCGAAAAACGTGCAAATTCCGACTATCTCGGAATTCGACAAAATTTGACGTGTTAGCTAGATTTCATGAGACGATTCCAACGGGGAAGTCCGTTTCATCATCCAAGATCTAGAAAAATTTCGGATTTTTACTGAAATTATGATTTTTCCCTTTTCGAGAAATTAGATTTTCTCGGGGTTTCACATTCTCCCCTCCTTAAAAAGAATTTCGTCCCGAAATTCTACACACATACGCATCCAACCACATGCATATGTAACCTTACCCAACTCCAAGACCGTGTCGGGTATGACAACCCGATGGTTGTCAACTCATCCATGTCAAGAATGACATCCATATACCGAGCCCTTGCCGGCTCACCAACACTCAATTCAATTTTCAATGGGGTATCCAAATCTCGAGTCACTCCCGACTCCTATCACTTAACTCTAAGTCTACGTGATAACCTGACCGTGTGTTTCCATCTCGAGTCACTCCCGACTCCTATCACTCAACTCTAAGTCTGCGTGATAACCTGACCATGCGTTTTCATCTCGAGTCACTCCCGACTCCTATCACTAAACTCTAAGTCTGCGTGATAACATGACTGTGTGTTTTCATCTCTCGGGCAACAAAACTTTTCGGCTTAAACTTCAAGCCTCTTACATTCACGTAACTTTGATATCTCCACTCCGTCTCTTACACCCAATACGTAAATTCTGATAACTCCACGAGTCTCTTACACCCAATACGTAAATTTAATGGCTTCCCGCCCTTACACCCAATACGAATTTGGAATGGCTTCCTGGTCTCTTACACCCACACGTAAATACCCTCGGATTTCTCCACTGGGCTTCTTTACACCAATAATGTAAATCTCAGATACCCTGGTCTCTTACACCTACGTAAATTCCGGGACACCTCCTCAAAGTTCTTACACCCACATAGACCTTCCGGGATACTACCGCGGTCTCCTTCACCTTAACCTGTGCTTCTCACCTGGGGGGATTAACTACTCTCTTGCTTCGCCCCAACACACACACTTACTCTTCATTTCGATTCAACCATGAGCTGCCTCACTGACGAGCCCCTAAAGACAAACTCAACCCACACTCACCAAGAGTGGTGAATGTCCATACCGTGCCACCACACCCGACTCGACGCTATGTCTCCGTGCACCCACACTCGACTCAATGCGATCCCCCTGGGGTCCACTGCGATGTAATCTTAGAGACTTAACTCACAATCTCGACCTATCCCACAATCCTCACCCTACCTCAGTGGAAGAACATCCACATCTGGTTTCTCTAAAGGCCTCAACCTCTAAGCCCAAATCCATCACACAAGATGCAATAATGAATGAGTATAATGCATCCAATTTAAACACCACTCTATTTAACAAGTGCAAGAGTAGAAACGCACTTACATATCCACGTTTCAGATGCCACCTATAAGACCATGAGACCTCCCGCCCCTAAGGCAATCTCGTCTCATACGCCCAGTCAGCCGACGTAACACATATCGCCCATCCTACCCGACCAGAAGTCCCCGACCGTGAGTCTCCGTACCTAACCCTCGACTCCACACCTCCGGCCCCCTCCGCCCACCGTGCCGAAGGTGCTTATATAACACCCCGAAACTTAAACTGTTCCTCCGAATCTGCACTAGGGTGTGGAGGACGAACCGTATACTCCCTGCTCTACGGGCCAACCAGATTGCGTCACAAATCCCCGAGATCTCGCCTCTCGGGGCAATCCCGCTCACATGCCGAGGCCACGGGCGTAAGGCAACATATCATCCGCCCCGCCGACTAAATGTCCAACCCGCCCCGGGTCCCGAACTCGGTGAAGCGTAGGTCTTCCTCACGCCTCTTCCCGAACTAAGAAGGTTGATCCTCCCTGCTACCAACACCCGCATCCCGAGTGCTCGAAGCATCCTCGACCTCATCTCATGGTCGTGGGCCGTCCCAACCATGAGTCCATGTCCCAGAGGCGAAGTCCTACGATCCGCCCTCAATGGACAACTTCAAATTCCATTCTCGAATCTCCTAACCCAACCATGTCCGCGGGCCACGTAGTCATCAAAGAAAAACAGCCCATGAATCTAGCCACATATTCCATCACAATCATCATCCCCTCGCTTTCGGCCTCTTAGAACTCCCGAGCCCGTGATACCTCGCAAAGATTCGGAAAATATTTACCCATGAACAACTCCTGAACTCGCCCATGTCATCGTCTAGATCTCTAGAAGTTCGCTCAGCTCCACCATACTGGGCCTCACCCCAGCTTTAAATGAAAGGCCTCGATCCCGTAGCGAGGTAATCTCCCATAGCCTCTAACACCTTCTATCTCGCATGAACCAATGGTCTGCCACCATCGGATTTCCTCCCCCTGTGAATGTCGGAGGATGATGTGCCCTAAACCTCTGAAGGTTACTAGGACCTCCCTGATTACCTCATGCACTAGCATGTGCAACGGCAGCAACCGCAACCCCTACAACCTCAGCAAAGGCCTGCTGATCAAAAGCCGGTGGCTGGTCAAATGCCGGTGGTGCCTGACCAATACCTCGTGGACGACCTCTACGTCCTCGCCCTCGACTAGCCATCTACACAATTCAATGGCAAGTTAATTTCAATGCAGTATCTTTAAGGCATAAACACAGGCCCGAGACACTATTCATATACAACAAACATCTCATAAGTCCCTGCATTTATAAGCAATGCCAAACAATTAATTCAATATTTCAATCATATTTAACATCAAAAATTTTATTTTTGAAATTTTCATTTTTATAAAATTTTAGCTCATTTTATTTCATTTTATTTGAAATTTTTTTTTTTTTTTTTTTAAATTTTCAGGAATGAAGGCTCGCGAATGCTTGTCCCAAAACAAAGGATCGAACAAAGGCACCGAACCCAAAACCGGGGGTTGGGTCTGGCTGTGCACACCACTGACCAGGACGCGCACATGCGCCTTAGCCACGCCCCAGCCACGCGCTGGGTCCATGCTCGTGGCCCCGCTGGGCCGACCCAGGCGTCACCGCCTAGCCGTGCTCGCAGCTACGTGTGAGCCAGAGTCGCAGCCGCAAGAAGCGCACGCCCCAGTGTTGGTGAAATGTGGCTCGCCGCACGCCAGACGCAATACACCCCTACCGCCACACTCCCTCTCAGTCACGATACACTTTGGTATTAAGTACCTATCATCTAAGCGCTGCCATTCTCGTCACGATACAAAATTTGTATCGCGGACACATTCTCCCGCTCTATCAAGTTTTCGAACTGTCACGACACAACCGAGTGTATCGCGATACGCCACCAAAGAACCCAACTCCACACCGCCACGATACAACTGCTTGTATCGCACACGCCCCAAATTCTTCATGCCGCTTCCACCACGATACAAAGCTCAGATCGTGACACTACACTTCCCCTGCCGTCATACCGCTAGCCCGCGCACGATACAATGACTGTGATCGTGACCCACACTATGCTCAAAATTAAAGATTCACCAATTTTAAAATCGCTTCTTTTTCGTTTTTCACACACTTTTTTTTTTCATTTCTTTCCAACTACTAGAAAATCACCCAAAATACATATACATATATTTTTTTTTCCTCATTTCCCAGTACATCAAATAAATTTAGAAAAACTTATTTTATTTCTAATTTTTTTTCTCCAGCCACACATATTTTCTGAACACCTAAAATATACATACATACATGGTATATATATATATATATATATATATATATATATATATATATATATATTTCCACTTTCCAATAAACCAAATAAATTTATTCAAATTTATTTTATTTCTTCTCTTTTTCCAGTTTTACACACTGTAAAACTCCAAATATTTCTTCAACATATTTATGTGCTAATCATTAAGCACACAATCACTCAACACAAAACACTCCCTGTTATAAACATCATTCACACAACAATTCATCAATCACCAAATCACAGACAAAACACATAAAACACATGCATGCAATGTTCTAATCCTGTCCCGTGATTGTCTAGGTAATCACATACCTAACCCTAACATCGAGCCACCCTAAGTGGTGATGTTCTTACACCTTAATGACTCTAGCCTAGACCCAAGTCTCCCAAGCCCTAGGTAATCGTATACCTAAGCTCTACACCCACCGAGCTCCCGAGGTAATTGTTTACCTTTGCTCTAATACCATGCTGTGACGCCCCAAATCCGGAGTGTCCGTTGACTACCCGTCAACCTGCGGAAAATCTATACGTCTCATATTACGAGACCCAAACCTGGGTAAAAATGACCACTTGGGCCCATACACCAATACTCATCAAACATATACCTAACTATATTCCAATAGTCCAAGAGTTATTTCATTACTCTTAATAAAAATACATATTAAAATCTACAATTCTAATACATATTATCCAAAAACATCAAAGCCACAATCCGGCTTTCTTCAAAATCATCTCAAGATGAGTCGTCGAATCGCCAGACCGAAAAATATTCCTCGACAAGGTGAGCTTATCGCCACAAGAAGTGGAATCACCCTAAATGGGTTACTTCCCACCTAAGTGCATATGCAATGATCCAATATAAACACGCACTCAAGGAAATACGTGATCCTACTTGAATGTCTACATGCCATCCCCATGTCTCGAGTCCTCACCGACTCCCTCACACTTGCCTAAGCCATGTATGAGAAAAATAATCATTTTCAAAACAAAACATGTTGTTCTCAAAATACACTCACCGAACGCCGTAAATATAGACTACCCTCCGAGGCGAATGCCGAGAACTTTCCGAAACAGTCATGGTCCTCATCCGAAATGATCTGTTGGACCGTCTCCCAACCCCATTCTCCGGAAAATCATCCTGTGAAATTCCTTTCTCAACCATGTTCGTTTTTCTTGTTCTTTCATTCCATGCACAAACACCTAATTTCTAGGTTACCCCGGTGCATATGAAATGCATTATGCCATTTCAACACAATTTATATAACACATGCAAATACATCATCATGCATATATTGACATAAATTAAATCACAACAACATGTCAGATACTCAATCCATTAGCACCAAAAATTAAATTACGGGCTAATTATCAAACATGAGTAATCCAATTTGAATTACTCAACCAACTACATTTTCACAAAATATTTCAGGAACACTATTCACATGAATAGTGAAAAACCCCGTTACTGCTCACTACCAATCACCCAACACGTCTCTACTTTGTGAACCCAAAATCCCTGGCCATTTCCGGCCTCATACACATCAAAACATGATTTAATGCATGAATCACCTAAGATGCCCAAATGCCTGCTAATCGTCACTTACTTTCCAACCGTGCTCCTATAATTTAACTATTCTATCCCCAAGATTCGGGATTCAATCAAACCGTCCCTACGCCTCAAATCAACTCAATCATTAACAAAACACGTAAACAAAGGTAACTCATGTAGGATAAAACCTCACCCTTCAATGGATTTGTTGAAACCCAAGAAACCGGTGCCCACGCACGTCTCTCACCGCTGTAGAACAACTTCTCCTTCTGGCTCGAAGAACCACCATCCGATCTCTCCGGATCTTGAGAAGTCACCACTCTCTCTCTAAAAATATCACAAAACCTAGCCTCTGTATCTTTTTCTCCTCTCCCTCACGTTTTGTCTTCATTTTGAAGGAAGAAGATGGTCGTTGCTATTTCGTCTTTCCTCATTTATAAATTCCAAATGCCATCCATGTCCCTTGTTTGGATTTGACACGGCACAATCTCTACTGCTCGCTTCCATCATTTCTCTACTCATGCAACATGTGTCACAAGAGTACATGTTATGGTTGACTTTTGTCGCACCACATGTCGTTTCACGACACCCGATACTTAGCGCCTCAAAAAACGTGCAAATTCCGACTATCTTGAAATTCGACAAAATTCGACATGTTAGCTAGATTTTGTGAGACGATTCCAACGGTGAAGTCCGTTTCATCATCCGAGATCTAGAAAATTTTGGATTTTTACCGAAATTACGATTTTGCCCTTTTTTGAGAAATTAGATTTTCTCGGGGTTTCACACCAAGATTCTCGTGAAAATCTCATCCCCAAGGTTACAAAATAACCATCACCTTAAGAAATCAAGAAAATCCGACTGTTTAGGAATTCGATGAAAGCTTTATGGGTAACTAGATTTCGTGAGACAAATCCAATGGTAAAATCTGTTTCGTCATCTGAGATCTAGAGAATTTTCCAGGCTTCCATTATGGTAATTTTATTATTTTTGGCCATTTTTTCAGAAAAATTAAATTTTTCCCTTGCCTTATAGTGTCATGGTCCCTGCTTTTGGTGTCCAATTTTTGCCTTGGTTGGTTAGGTGGGTTAGCAAGGTGACACCCCAAACCTCGGTCCTGCCGACCAATCGTCAACCTTACAAACCTGTGTGTCTCATATCATGAGACCTATACTTTAGTAAAATGAACCAATGGTGGCCCATCATCCATACTCGTCCATACTAAGCATAAGACCATACATTCTATAGATCCAAGAGTTAGTTACATCACTCTTAATACAAAACATATATTAAAACTAGTTCATTCTAATATATACATAAAACAAGAATTTGCTCACGTCCGCGCCGGTCTATATCCCTGCCTAAGGAGCGCTGTCTCGTCAGACTTGTCCCGCACCTTAAAGGGGGTCCCACGACGGAGAGAGCTAACGCCCAAGAGAGATAAATCCTAAGGCGGCTATTCCCACCCAGTGCACGTGCAAGGATCATTCACGCCAAACCAACAACCAATCCGTGCATACATGTTATCCTATCATGGAAAATCTACATGCATGTATGAGACGACACTCTACATGCCCCAAGTACCGAGTCAACCTCCGACCCACTACCCAATGCGGCGCCAGAAATCAATACTGAGTCATTCCAACTCCCATCTCACAACTCCATAGTCTATGTGGATATTTATTTAATTATTTCAGGTTCATAAGTATACCGTGAACTTTTCTGGGTCTCACCGCGGCCCTACACCCTATTACTTTTCGCTTTCACCGGTGGATACGCCGTTCAACTGTAAGTTTTCTCAGTTTTTCACCCGAGGGGGTATCTATCCCCTACTTGCTACGCCTCGACACATTTCATTTTCCATTTTCACACTGTGGAACTAATCGACTTCATCCCATTCCCAAGAAGCCCACACGATTCAACACCAAACGCAAAGGCCAAATCAATACCATGAACACACTTTCATGTAATGTGGTGTTACCGCACACCAATGAAGGAAATTTGCGCCACCGCACTCAAAACCCATGACCAATGTATTTAAGATTCCTTACATGGACATTCTACACCATACACTATGTGTGTGCTATGAACACTCATGTCTAATGCACACAACATTTTATATATTTAACATACATGCAGTCATGTTAATATTCCACATATTCAAATCAATACATCACATAAGCATGCACTACATCTTTTCTATCATTCAGTTCATTCATGTCAACACATCATTCAAGCATGTATTAAAATAATTTCAACCATTACTTAGGCAAGTAATGCCCTAATTCATGTTCTCGCCGAGACATAGTATGTCACCATACAACCCAATGCATATAATTATTTCCATCTTTATCACATAATTTCACATGCCCAAGATGTCAATAATCTGGCGGTAATAACACACATTACCATTCGCCATAAATCCTGCCATGCTTCGTCTAAGGAATAACTGGACTTAGTCCGGGAAACCAAGCTAGAATACCACACAAAATATCCAACACGCAATTCTTTGCTCAGGCCATATGCAGTCCCAAGCATTTCGTTTACAAACCGGTTCCAAAAACAGAAGTTCCGGAAACCAAAACGGACCATTCCTCAATTATCCGCGTGACCTGGTACCCCAATGTCTCACCTCTGGCGCTCTTGGCTGAGAATGAGGTTTATTGTTCTAGACTCAACGAGTTTTCTGTAGAGTCCAAGAACGCACGAGTTCGATCTGGCAGGCCGGTCGCCCAAAGTTGACACGGCCGATTCACAAGGGCAAAGCGCAAACTCAAGCACACCGCTTGTTACCTGCCTGGAATGTGTTACCTGTACAGCCAGTGCCTGTCTTTGACAGTCCCAAACCCCGTAAATCGGTGTTTGACCATCACACACAGCCAAACAACCACACAACATCCAAATTCCGCCGTAAAACCTGACGAATCTCGTATGCCACACATCGGTCGCCTTGCCGCAAAACAACCAGAGGAAACCTGGCCGCCGTAGCCACGCTCCTGCCCTTGCCGTCCTGCCCGCCACTACACAACACTCCTTCCTCTTCCTCTTCCTCCCCTTTCCTCTTTTTCTCTTTTTTTTTTTTTCTTTCCTTTCTCCTTTCCTTTCCCTCCCTTCCTCCTTTCCTTTCCTCCCCCTTTCTCTTCTCTTCCTCCTCCTTCTCCTTCCCTCCCTTCCTCTTCCTCCTTGCCGCCTCCACGACTGGCTCGGGAGCCCCTCCCTTCCTCCTACCAACTTGCCCATGTGAGTCCTTATATAGCATGGCAAGAGCCATGATCGACACATGGTACGCTACGTGCTTCACAGATTGTGACACATGGTCACATGTGTCACCACATGGTTCAATATGTCATCCACATGGCTCGCCATGTCATCCACACATAGTCGCCAGCGTGTCACCCGACACAAGCTCTCGAATACGTGAAATTCGACTATCTCTAATCTGCTACAAACGAATTTGACTGGTAGCTAATTCTCACGAGACGATTCCAATCTGCAATCCATGGTCATCCGAGATCTAGAAAAATCCCAACTTTCTTTGACTATTCCTGCAGAAACTACCGTTGGGCTCTCTTTATCCTCAAAAATTTAAATTTAAAATTTTCAATGAAGTTTTATACGTAGTTTTGAGTTTGTCAGTAAATGCGCAGTTTATTAGTCAGGCCGACCTATCTAAAGCTTATAAGAAGGTTATTTGGAAAAAGACAAATTAGAGCAAGTGGAAGGGAGAAGAAACAACCACTAGCAGATTGTGGTGAGGGCTCGGTGTTTGAAGCTTAGAGAGAAAGAGGTAATGCATGGTTGCATGGAGATGTACTCTGCATTTGAAGGTTCAAAGTTATGTAGATAGCAAAGTATTTTAATTAAAAAAAAAAGTGGTCTTCTTCATTAATTATTTATTGGTTATCTGTTGTCTTTGTGGGTTTCTTGAACTCACCACACCACCTTCATTTTTATTCATTTACTATAAAATATTTTAAATTCTTTATTATTTGATTTTTTCAATGTTTTAAAAACCAAACCAATAATTGAATTGAAAAAGTTACCAATTCACAGTTTAATGGTCGGACCGATGGTTGAACCGCGATTAAACCGGTGACATCATAAATATAATTTATAATTATAAAAAAATAAAATACTTTTAAAAATTATATATATATATATATATATATATATATATATATATATATATATATATATATATATATATATATATATATATATATATATATATATATTATATCTTATTATTATTATTATTATTATTATATTTACATATAGGAGGTAAACACAAATATTCTTTTCATTTTAATTTCATAGCTAAAAGTTTAAAGATCAGGCCTTGCCCTCTAAGTTTCTTTCTTTTCACTGGATTAATGTAGTTTTATAGTAAGGGGCATTCATTTTATTAATATAGTTTTTATTTATGAGACATTGATTCAATAGGTTTAACATTTACATAAAACTTAAAATTCTAATTTTCTAAAAAGAAATGATAATTTTACCAAAATCCTAATTTTCTAGATCTCGATGACTTAAACTTACTAATGTTGAATTGTCTTGCTAAATTCAGCTACCACGTTAATTCTCGTCGACTCCGAGACAAATAATTTCACATTTTTCGAGGCACTGTTTGAAAGCCATATGACAAATTACAGAGCATGCGTGATGCGGACAAAGTCACTTCATTACATGTGCCCATGTGACACATGTTGCATGATTAGTGAGAGGATGAAGATAAATGGCTTAGATTAAGCCATGCGTCAAAAAGCCTTTAAAATCAAACTAAAGGATAAGGATGGAATTAAGTGAAAAGATTAAAATAAAGATGCACACATCTTCTTTCTCCATTTGGTCGCTTGAACGGGCAAAGGAGGGTGAAACTAGTTTTAGAGAGAGAAAGTGCAACTTCTCTCTCTTAGATTTCCCGCCGACCGCTACCGCCTGCCAAGACGCAAAGTCGATATACGCCAAGGGCTACAAAGGTGGATATCAATTTTCAGGAGTTTCGACAACTCCAAGAGGTAGGGTCTTTTCCTACTGGTTTATCTTTGGCTAAGAGCCATTTTAATGGATAGGATTTGCTTGAGGCCTGATGGTTGTGTTTCGCCTCAAAATATTTGAACCGAGTGAAGAAAATCCTTGAGCCAGGCCGCGGAACAAGGCCGAGCCTAAGGTTTTATCACACGTGATTTTCAGGTTATTCAAGGGATTCAAAATGAATTACTTGAATTTTTTATTAGCCCATGAGCTAATTTGATTATTGCTATCAATTGAATAACATGAAGTATGTGAATTAATTTTTGTTAATATATGTATAAAATAGATATAGTATGAGAGTTGTTTGGAAATGGTATACGTATTCCATATGCACCGGCACCAGGAATGTTAGGTGTGGAGTATGATATGAAAGAAAATGAAAGAAAATGAAAATGGTCATGGAAAGGAATTTCAAGGAAGATTTTCCTCAAGAATTGCCTTGAGAGGTTGTCCAACGCTTCATCTCTGAGGCGCACTATTGACTACTTTAGAATTACCCAAAGAATTCACCTCGAGGTCATTCAACAGATTTTACCGAAATCCCTGTGAATACGCTGAGAACCCGTCAAACAGTATTTCAAGATCATTTGTACGTAGAGGGAGCCTGAGGACTCGAGACATGGATCAGGCATGTATACATTCAAGTAGACTGCGAATTTTCAATGTGTTTCCGTTTCCAATACATGTGCACTTAGGTGGGGAGTAACCCATGTAGAGATTATCACTATTTGGGTATCATTTCACCCCGCTGAGGATCATTATTTCGTGCATGGTGTAAAGTAATAGATTTTCCTATGCCTTTCATTGATAGAGTTCAATATATACAGAGTGATCGAGAGTCTAATTTAAAACATGTTAATGGTAAGGCTAAAATTAAGCTAATGTTTACAATTACATAAAGTTAATACCAGAAGGGGCTAAAATTAAGCTACTGCTACAATTACATTCAAATATAGAATTAATGACGTAACATGATTCGAGGTTGTGACATGTGCTTCCCTTATACGCCCGCAGAAGATATCGAGCTTCCATCTAAGAAGACCAATCTTGTTATGTAGTACTCAGGCGCCGTCTCGACAATGGCTTTGCTAACAGACGCCTATTCGGGTCTTGCGTATGCACATGTTTAACTTGGAGGCTTCCTTTATGCACTAAGTCACGCACAAAGTGAAGGTCGACTGGAATATGTTTCATGCGCAAATGATCGATCAAGTTAAAACCGGTGATGTGTGGCCCGAGGTTATCACAAAGGGCTGGGAGATTCTCAGATCAAAATACTAGTTCTTGAGAAGAGCTGGCAACCATTGTTCTCTGGCCGCATTGCTAAGGCCCAGTATTCAGCCTCTGTTATGGATCGTACAACGGCTCGTTGTTTCTTTGAGCTCCAAGAAATGGGATTAGAGCCCAAAAAACTGATATAGGCAGAGGTTGACGTGCGGTCATCAACATTTCCAACTCAATCGACATCGGAGTATGTTCTTAAGGCGGGAAGCGCCGATGGATTTGAATACGAAAATGGTTTGCTTTAAGCAGCAAAGAAGCCTACCGCCGTCCAAAGATTTGTAGTCAGTTTCAGGCATAAAACCGGAGAAAGTTCGGTTTAATCGTGAAATGATGCCCGACGTGTCAAGGAAAGGTATCGGGCGGCCAACTATTTTACGAAACTCCTGAAAGCCGTCCACAGCCACATGGGACATCAATCAATTGAAGTCCGTCATGCACACAGCAACCCTCGATGCTACTATTGATTCCTGAAGGTGTATATGCTATCATACATGTCTTTTAGTAGAATCGCCTCAAGATCTTGTGTCTTTCAAGAAAATAAAAAGGCGATGAAATTCAACAAAGATATTATTTTTGTTTGGTGAGATGATGAACTTAAATTAAATTCTTGCAAAGGTTTGGAACATAAAGAGTATCATCACGCAATGTAAAGTTCTGAGGAGAGTGCAAAGCCAAAGAACCAATATGTGAGATCGCCAAACCTAAGCCATCAACAGAATTACTCGCGGGCTCCATCATATATTCTAATGAATAGATAATTGAAAGATCACCATGATATTATGAGAAGCAAATTCGAATCAAGTAACCAATTTTTTATCCATTCCATTAGATGCTAAGAGCACAATTTATTGAAACATTCGAGAATGCAATTGAGGATGATTCAGCAATGTGGCCCAACCGATCACAGCCAGCATTTCATACCGGTAATGCCGATTGGAATAATCGGGCCTCCCAGAGATGTTATCGAGCGAATGCACCATCACGTTGGGCCCATTAAAGTTTCTCGCTAAGTTGGAACCTAGAGGCCCACAGCGTAATCATGTTTCTCAAGGACCACGATTGACTCTCTCGTGCGTAATGCTTCGCCTTCATGAAGTCAGTATACAACCGCTTGTCAGGCCGCGCTTCCAAGAGCCTCGTGATATGCATCATGTCCAACTGTATAAGGTCGCAGCAACTCCTCAGCACAATGATTCCATTCTCTACCATCAGCGCCGCGATCTCCCGAAAACTGGACTCTGCCATTCAACACATAAAAGTTAGGTCATCATCCGAAATTAAGATGATCAATAATGGCTATTTCATCATCCATGCCTTCACAACATGGAGGTATTATGTGATTGACCGAGTTCATTGATTAAGGTGAGTTCCTTTAATCGCAGATAGCTCGAAGTTCGGGATCGCTAGTATATAATTTTAAATTTCATTCAAGCGTCATGAGAGGTCCGTGTTATAGCAATACAAGGACGGGAGGGAGATGATAAAATAGCACTCAAGATAAGCTTATCCCGCGAACCCAGCTGGTCTCAAGGCAGCCATCACTACGGAATCAATGAAGAGGGACACCGAAGGTGCCTCGACATAGTCGAATAAATCAGAACTAATGAGGAGTGTCAATCGAGCACGCCATTAAGGAAAGGTGTGGAGTTAACTTTCATTGATTCAAGGTTGATGTTGAGTGCAATGAGTGATTTATTTGTTACTAAGGAGGTCGGGTGTGAGATTAAAGTTTGGATTTTGATCTGAGGAGTGAAGACATGGCGTGGACTCGATCTGACTGTTGTAGATCCGTGGCTCCGATACCATGTAAAGTAATAGATTTTCCGATACCTTCATCGACAAGGTTCTAAATATATACAGAGTGATCGAGAGTCTAATTTGGGTAAACATATAATTGTGTTAAAATTGCCATCGTTACACCACATCTCAAATATGTAATTCACGACGTAACATGATTTGAGTATTAGACATGCTTCTGCTAGCTGCGGAGGTTCAGATGACTAGTGTTCACTAGAGTCGCTGAGAAGAAAGCCGACATATGGCTTTGGTAGATAATTTTTGTATAACATGTATTAAAATTATAATTTTAATATATGTTTGTAGCTTAAGAGGATATCAACTTTAACTATGGTAATATAGTTTATATATTTTTAGTGAGTATTTGGCGTATGGTAGCCCGCGGCTATTTTTATCATGTGGCCGGGTCTCATACGAGACACATGTTGTCCGCTGGTTGACGGTCAACCCGACTCCCGGATTCAGCGCTACATTTCGCAGAACACTGAATTTAACTAAAAATTTACCTGAAATAGCTCACAAGTAAAAGATATCATGACCTCAAAGTGTCTTAGATATGTCTTTCAATGTTGTGATCTATGCATGAGCCCCACATCCGACTGCTCTATCTATGCATGAGTCCATTAGACTGCTATAAAGATGAGAGTAGATTTAAAAATAATGAATCCATGTCGCTATGTTTGAATGTGGTGTGGGCGATGATGATGTGACATTTATCAAGAGCTCTATATTGTTTCTAGGTGCTCATGGACCTTAGAAAAGATGCAGTCATCTTTAAAATTGAAGTGGGATTGAGCCGCCGGTCATTACTTAATCACTGCTCATCCGAAACAAGGTCACCGCTGTTTTGACGGCCAATTCAAAATGGTTCTAGGAGAGAGCCGAATCTAAAACTGCTGCTGAACGCCGGCTGTCCGTCCGATTTTTAAAACATTGGATTTTTCTTTGCATTCCTTATATAATGTGTGAAATGAGCTTTGTTCCAAAATAATTTTTTAAAAAAGAAAGTTTCTCAATGTAACACATGTTTCAAAATAATGTTCAAACTAATATATCCTTGTTGCATAGGATAAAACCGTAGTAGGTGACTACGGTTTAAATTTCTTTTAAATAGTTAAAAGCATGCATAGTCATATATCTACGGTTTTAAGCTTAAAGTTAAAATTGTGATTGGTGACTACAGTTTTAAATTCTGTAAATGATTAATTTTAAGCCTAAAATTAAAGCTTCACCAACCACGCTTTACCTATTTAAAAAAATTATAACCATAGTCACCAATCGTGGTTTTTTATCCTAAAGTAAGTAAGGAACACTAGTTTGGACATTATTCTAAAACATGGGTTACTTTGGGAAATTTTCTTTTAAAAAAGATTATTTCACTTGTCCCAACTATCATAACAGAAAAACATATAAACATTATTAGTACAAAAGAAGTACAACTTTATAAAACATTTCAATTTAAGCCACACTAACGACTATAAAATTTAATAGTTATTATGTTATGATAAAATAAATCTAAATGAACGCTTTTGCTTAATTTATTTGATATGTTTTTCGGAAAAAATAAAATTTTAAATTAAGTAGTCAATTGATCCTTTTAAAAAATAAAACTTAAGATAGAACGATGAAAATTTAAAAAAAATTGATTTTTGCAATCATGATTGATATCAAATGCTGTTATTTTTATAGAGAGTGCTCTTGTAAATTTTGCAAAGTTTTCAAACTTGGACTTCAACTTAATGGTTTAATACTTACATATTTTCAGTGGGGCAAAATTGTAAAACCCGTGAAAATTTAAATTTAAAATTTTCAAAAAAAAAGAGGGGGCAAAACGGTAATTTACCGAAATAGTCCGGAGAAAGTTGAGATTTTTCTAGATCTCAGATGACAAAACGGATTGCACCGTTGGAATCGTCTTGCGAAATCTAGCTACCGAGTCGAATTTCGTTGAATTTCGAGATAGTCGGAATTTACGATTTCAAGACAACTGCAGTCAAGCACACATGGCGGTGCCATGTGGATGACACATGGAAAGCCATGTGAGTGACACATGGCAAGCCATGTGAGTGACACATGGCAAGCCATGTGTCACAATGCATGGAAAAGGCATGCCATGTGTCAACATGCATGGCAACCTTGAAGGCTATAAAAGGGGAGTCCCAATTCAGTTTGTGGGGGGGCAGCAAGCTTCAGTTCGTGGGAGCAGCAAGGAGAAGAAGGAGGAAGGGAAGAGAGAAAGGGAGGAAAGGAAAAGAGAAAGGGAGGAAAGGAAATGAGAAATGGAGGAAGAAAAGAGAAGAAGAAATGGGAGGAAGAGAGGAAAAAGAAAGAGGAAAAGGAAAGAGTGTTGCATAGTAAGCGCATCTGACCAAGAAGAACCCTGAATCAGGTCGCAAGAGGTGTGGTTTCTCCTACTGTTATTTTACGCCTAGAGGCCACGTAATGGCCTAACGGTTTCGCCCCATTTCAGGGCGAATTTAAGATGTGTGTGGTTTGGTTGTTGTTGTGTGATGGTCAAAGACCGGTTTTATGGTGTTTCAGGACTGTCCGAGGCCGAACACTGTGTTCTGGGATGGTAAAATCCCGAGTAGAATGGCAAATGAGGGTGTGCCCAAATTTCCGCACACCCTTGTGAATCGGACGCTGCCAACTCGACCTAATTATGACTTTCAGTCCGAACCCGATTCACGCTTTTCGACTTACCGAAATCTCGCCGAGTCTAGAATTTAATAAGATAAAGTGCTCACCCAAATGTAGCTGAAACATTGGGCTGGTCACACATTGAGGAATGGTCTGTTCCAATTTTGGAACTTCGCTTTCTAACCGCTTGTAACCGAAATGCTTGGGACTGCATATGGCCTGGAGCAGAATCGCGTTGATGTTTTGTGGTATTTACAAAAATAATTTCTTGACTAAGTCCGTATTATTTCCAGGCCATGACCGGATTTATGGCCTGAATGACTAATGTGTTATTGCCATAAATTCAATGACATAATCGAAATAAATTATGTGGATATATGTGATAAAGATGAAATAATCATATGCATTGGGTTGTATGACTGACACACTATGCCTCGGCCTGGGAATATGAATTATAGCATTACTTGCCTAAGTAATGGTTGGAATTATGTTAATACATGCTTGAATGATGTGTTGACATGAATGAACTGAATGATAGAAAAGATGTAGTGCATGCTTATGTGATGCACTGATTTGAATGTATGGAATATTAACATGACTGCATGTATGTTGATGTTGAACTGAATATATGGAACAAGTCAGGTGCATTAGACATGATTATTCATAGTACGCATAGTGTATTGGCGGTAGAATGCCCATGTAGAGGTCTTCATACATTGGACACGGGAAGTTTGGAGTGCAAAGGGCACAAATTGCATTGCATTAAGTGTGTGGTAACACCGCATTACATAGGTGTGTGTACATGGTAATCGGGTTTGGCACGCATTCGTGCGTAATCGTGTGGGCTCGGGAATGGGACGAATTTAATCGAAAGCAGCTGTTAAATGAAAATGGAAAACGAATAGTGTTGAGCGTAGAAAGTAGGGGATAGACACCCCTCAAGTTAAAAACCCGAAACTCGTTAGACAGATCCATCTAGAAAGTCCTAAAAATCTCCCTGAGGGTGTAAGAGTCCCACAAGGGAGACCCGTAAAGCCTCATGTCTGGTGCCATCGAAACGATTAAAATAAATACCATGTACTCACGGTTGTGAGATGGTAGTCTGACTCGACTTATTGATTTCCTCGCACTTGAATCGGGTGGTGGGCCTGAGGTTGACCCTAAGATGAAGGGGCATGTAGAGTGTCGTCTCACATACATGTAGTTTTTTTTTTGGCGATAGACAACATGTATGCACAGACATCAAGTTACAATGTTTGACTGTAAATGATCATTTGAATGTGCACCTAAGTGGGGGAGAATTTCAGAGGGGATTTATCTCTACTGGGCATTAGCTCACCCCGTCGTGGGACCCCCCTCTTTCAGCATGTGCAGACTCAAGGCCCTAGAGGCCGGATTATGAAGCAGGCCGACCCATACCTGATTCATGTTTTGTGTATATATTAGAACAAAACTAGTTTTTAATATATGTTTTGTATTAAGAGTGATGTAATAACTCGATCTATCTAAATGTATCGCTTTTGTAACTCAGATACTGAGTACTTTGATTTACTTTACCCTTACTGGGTCATTTTCCATCTCATGTATGGCTCCCATGATATGAGACACACAAGTTCGTTGGTGCTGATCTGCGGGTCAAGACCCCGGTTTTCAGCGCTACAAAATATAGCATCGGAGTTAAAAAACCCTAGGATCTAATGAGAAATTTTTCAAAAAATATATAAGGGTGCAATGCCCCTAATGGGCAAAAGATCCGCCTTCCTAAAATATATAGAAATTTAAATATTCAAGAAAATCTAACTTAACATCATACTACACATAATTCATATGATCATTTTCCATAACAGTCTTACTTAAAAAAATAAAATGGGGTGAGCCACGTCAAGGCGGGGTGGGAACCCGTTTAGCTTTTATTTTTGTTTTTATTTTAAATTTTATTTATTATTTATTTCTAATATATTAAAAGGAATATATTTCATCAAAATAAAATAATTATAAAATCAATTTTTTTTTAATATAATCAAAGTGTGGGCGAAATAATAATAAGATAGTCGGGAACCCACTCCTAAACTCCTGAAACCGGCCCCGAGTTTGTGAAGAAAACTAACTTGTTAAAAATTAGATTACACTTAAACCATACCTATCCTATGAGAGGTGAGAACCCAAAAAAACCCGTCTCGTTGTCATCCCTACTTCAAACATTAGATTTACATTTTTTTTTTAAATTATTTCTAACATTCCCATTTCATATAGTGATCCTTTATTTTCAATTTCATTATTCTATTTAAATGTCCTTAATAATAAAACATGATCAATAATTAAGAGTAGATATGCCTTTGTTCAATATGAAGGCATCCAAGTAAAAAGTATTTGAGTAGAATAGTTAATAACAATGTTGTAAAAATTGGACTGGTTACTGAATTGAAAAAGTTCACGATTCATGATTGACTAGTCGAACCGGTGATCGAACTGGTGAAGTCATAAATATATAATTTATATTTTACTAAAATTAAAAATAATTTAAAAATATGTACGTAATATTAATAATACTTTTCAAATAATTATTTATTGATTTTTAAAGCAATTGTATTAATATGCTATGTCAAATAAAAGGAAGACAACATAAATGTTGAACATGTTGGCGTATAACTATATTCATTATAGAAATCATAAAAATCCTATTGTTGTATTAAGAAAACTCCTATTTTTGGATCTCTTGCCCCACTACGCCCTTATTAAAACAGAATGATGTACCAAAATAATGTTTTTTGGAAAAAGAAAATCTCAAAGCAATTCATGTTTCAAAATAATATTGAAACTAGTGTATCTTGCCATGTCAACTAAAACTATAGTCACCAACTACGAAATTAGGCTTAAAGATAAAATAATGGTTGATGACTACGGTTTTAAAAAAAAAATTAAATGATTAAAATCATAGTCACGAACTAAGATTTTAATTTTAAGCCTAAATTCGTAGTACCAGCTATGGTTTTAACTATTTTAAAACCGTAGTCATTAACTACGGTTTTGTTGATGTGACGTAGAAACACTAGTTTAAGCATTATTTTGAAACATGTATTATTTTAAGATTTTTTTTCTTTTTCAAAAACCATTATTTTGGGACATAGATCATTGAAACAGGTGTAGTTTAATATTAGTCAGGATTAGGATGAACTTGAATTTAATGTTTAAATCACATCGGATTGAGATTAGGTTTGTAATAATATTACATGTTTTGTCCTATTTCAAAAATACCAAAGGCCTTAATAGGAAAAGTGGAAAGAAAGCCAGTCAAATCATAGGTATGCATTTGAAAAACCATATCCATGAAATGAAGTTATAAAGAGAGGAAAAAACAAGCTAACAATCTCTGAAATTTCAAGACTTCTTTTTTTATTTAAAAAGTATAGGAGCAAGGGCTAGGGCTCTCCGCCCCCTACCACTTCTTTTTATTTTAACTTCTTTTTTTCTTTTTCTTTTTTGTCTTTTCCGCCATTTTCAATCACATCTCGCCTTGACACGTTCCACTTTACCGAATACTTCTACCAAAAGAAAATAATTTTACCAACTACTAAAGGGTGGGGCATTCGAGGTAAGGCTCATGCCGAGAAATTATGATACCGATAAATTTAGAGTTTGGACTTCTCGAGGAAATGATTACCCAGAGTTGTTTATAAGTTTGAGATATAGCCAAAGTAATATATGCGTGTAAGTTCTAGGAAGCTTCCCCTCGGGTGCTTCTTCCTCATCCACTTCAAAAAATAGAACCTTACTTTGAAGCTTTTGAAAATCACTGCACCAAATAAATTCTTGCCACCCGATCCATTAATCAAACCCTTAAACACTATTCAAAACCACACAAACCCACCAAAATTTAAAAAAAAAAAAAAAACACGTACTGGAAAAGCAAAGTGACTCTTCTTGGTTCTTCTTCTAGAAATGAAGAGATTGAGAAAAGAAGGCTTTAGTTCATATGGAAGCCCAAGAGCAGCAATCAAAGCAACCATCTTTCCTCAGAAATCTCCAAATCTCTGTAACATAAATTCAAAATCAACCAATAGCATAAGAAAGGGAAAGATGTATTTACTTTCAGGGAATATTTGCACATAGATGATAGGGATGGGAGGAGGAAGCGATTGAGAAGCTATTGAGCATTTCTTAAGAATCAATCGCTGGTTTTTCTTGAGAAGGCGGTAAAGTACCCACATCGTTGATCATTCAAGAGACTCATTTGATGCCGACCTAAGGAGGGATACGACCGCAGTAAAACCTTAACCCTGTTGCCTACCAATATGCTGGGAGATCTTGGTGTATAGAAATTAGGGTGCTGGAGCTATGGATGAGAAGCACTAATTCACTTTCGTATGACTCCACATGGATCTCCTCATTCTTCTTGGTTTTTTCTTTTTTCTTTTTTCTCTCTAACTGAAGTTCATTATGATATGGATTATTTGAATGATTCATGGATGGATTCATCTGGGATCAGTTTCATATTTGGTAGTTTGGTTACGTTTTTGTTGATATGCTTGTTTCACTTAATTTCATCTGTTCTAATCTAAGCCCTTGATTGAAACATATTGAAACCGGGTTTTTATTGGGTTTATTTTGTTTCACTTTCATCCGTCTGCTTCAGGTATCTCCATTGTGAGAATGCAGCAAAGCTTCGTGTTGCTTATAGCTAACTGGGAAGGAAGGATGAATATGGTTTCCAAGCTTCCAAAGCCTTCTAAAACTAGGTTCGAGGTACAATTAGGAGTTGGAGTTTCTCTTCAATGGAACTATCATGACGCTACTTTCTAATCTAAGAATTCTCTATCTAATTAGTCCATTCCCCTTTTATGATCATAACTTTTAAAAATGAGGTTCAAAGATTAATGTTTAGAATCTTAATCAGTATTGGGGATGCATGTCATCATCATGGAATGGAATGCAAAATTAAGGTATATATATATACATATGCAGGCAAGCTACAAGAATGAAGAGGGTTTGGTTCTAATTCTATAGTTGCAAATCATAAGACTGTAAGGACATCCATTAATGCAACCTTTCAGCAAGTTCAAGGAAGCTAGGTTAGTCTGGCCTTAGGCTTCCAAAACAAGGGGTGGTGGCAACACCTGGCGCAAGCCCCTGTAGGTGGGCCGCCAGTAGGCACTAGGTGAAGTCGCATATTGAGAGACTTTATCCTTTGACACTTTTTTTACTTACATCGATCAATTTTGATAAAACTATTAAATCTTTTAATGTCTCAGGTTTTTAAATACACCACCGAGTAAACTCAGGCCTAGGAAATCCACTATTTTTTTCTTATGGTTGTTGAAGTGAGCCTACTAAAGGTTTTTTTTAGCATGAACGGCCTATCCTCTTGAGAACTACCCATAAACATCTTTCATATGTTTCTACCTTCTTATGACCATAGGTCGGTTGTTAGCATGTTCCGAACTTACCAAACTCTAATGCTATCAACATGTCAAGTCTATGTTATCATTTTTCTTATATATTTTAGCAATGTTGTTTGGTCTATTTCCCTATTTAATTTCATGAATATAGATTCCTTAGTTGATGCATTTTTGTCAGCATATAAATATATAGTTTTTGCATGTTAATTCATATAAGCATAAATCGTTTTTTGTTTGTCAATTAGAATTTTTATTTGTACCTTTACCTGAAATCCTTCTTCCTAGCAAATTGAATGATTACATCTAATATTTCATCATGGTAAGCAATTATACAGTAATCTGCTGAATTTTGGGGTTAGTTTTTTTCCAAGATTTAAAAAAATTATTACTTATGTATTCTGTAAATGACGGTCCATCGAGAAAGAACTGGAGGCTATACTCATACTAGAGCTTGCACCGCATCCCCTTTCATAATGGTTGTTTGAACATCCTTTCAACAACTCTTGCTTCCTTTATGTATAAGGTGTTACATAGTTTGATTGTGCAATTGGGTCAATCGACCCTCTTATTATATTGACAATTCGCGACCGTAGATAGCTTATGATGCAAAGATGAGTCACAAAAATTATGGAGATAAAGTATTGCCTATTTATGAAAGATGGTTTTGTAGTCCTTTTCAAGAAATGTAACTGTCAAGAACTTAGTTGTTTTTATTTTAATTTTCTTAACAAAAGATGGATATTTAGAGCCATACCGTTGAAAATGCAAGATTTGGAAAGTCATAAATGTGTCTTATTTCCCTGACTGCGATTAAAAGTTCCTGGATTGTGCCTGATTAGTCAAGGTGCTTGCAAGCTAGCCCGGACGCTAGATTCGAAGCAAGCCAAGAGGTATGTGTCACCCTACTTTCTGTATTTGATTCATTTGTGTCCTGATTTCTTTAGTAGAGGTTTATGATTTTGGATTATAATGTATGACAATATGATTATACTTAAAATTCATTCATCATGTGTTGATTGCTCTAAACTAACTTGGAATAAGGGATCGACCATTTTATTGTAATTATTGCAATTCTCTCGCAATGATGTGAATGTCCGGGTTTGGTTGATCGCAAAATTCTCAAGTTTCAATAGAATGCTGTTATGTGCATGCAGGGTGGGAAAGAGAAATCATCTTTGCGGAATGGTCTTAAGATCGATTAATTTCGTCACCAAACGGAGTCAAAGGGAAGCGCGGTTGTCTTTTCAGGATAAAAAATATTTTTGAAATTTTTGTACATTGTAAACAAAAAATAACAAAATAATCGAAGTAAGTCCCTTTAATCATTAATTCTATCTAAGGACAATAGATTCTTCTTAATGGATTTCAAATGAACGAAAGGATATTGTAGCAAAAGCAAGTTTACCGATATAGTATGGCTGGTATTTTAAGAATAACTTGAAAGAAAGATATTTTTTTTTGTGTTGTTTTGCCAGATGTCAGGTTTGAGGAAGTTGGTGTAACTCCGTTATGGAAAATCGTTTCATATGTGAGAAGCTAACATAATTAAAGTCTGGTTGCGACACCTTAAAGGGCTTGCTAACGATGTCATGGACCTATTATTTGAATGCAATATCGCTTTTCCCCAATAACAAAAAAGAGAGTATAGGTTCCATTAAAGTATAAGTTTGATTACTTACAAAAGTACATCAAGCGAGACAAAACAAATTTTTAGTGAAGCCATGCTGTGACATAATGAATATGATATCAGAATAGGCAAGTACACAATTAGGGTTTCCAAGAAACAAGGTTTGATTGTGTTGGCGTCGATTTCTACTGATGCCGCACGGCCACTTTAATTGTTTGCTGATCTCGCACACCTTTAATGCCGCTTTGTACAATAAAATAAGTTGAATCCTAGGTTTTTAGTATGAAGTACATAGCGAAAAGAAAAGTTACATTTCTATCAATAAAATTCTTATGGTCAAGGCCTTAAATTAGATATAGTATGGCCTCGAGCTATATTTTAAGGATCACTAAAGAAAGCCATTTTCAGTGTTGTTTCTTATCGTCATGATGTTTCATTTATATCAGTTATTTCTTCTGATCATAAACCCTCTTATCATGGCCTCGCATGGATCCTAACATATTCCTATCAAACTCTGTTTCTGGACGAGGTATGGTATGGTATATTATAACATTATACCATGGGGATGTGGTATATGGTGTTATTCAGTTCGTCTTTCTCGAATACTATATATGCCCGATAATGTTTTTTGGTATGTTCCTTACAATCATATGGCTATAATTTAGTAGTTTCCTTAGGGTGAGGACGTATTACTAAGCTTGGTATATAATCTAATAAATGAATAGTTCATTTGAATATTAGCCCCATTATCGTCTCCTAGGATGCACTATAAATATTGGTTTTAAGAGATCCGTCATAAGAATGTGTAAAATAACACAAATATATCAACCTTAAGAGGTTGAATATTTACACTTCAAAATGCCTTTAGGAGGTAAAATCAAAAGTGTGTTTGAGGGGTAGTGTATTCAAGGAGTTTTTTGGCCTTACTGATTATGAATGACCTTAGTGATATCCAAAGATTGGAGAGTGTTGCCAATAGAAGTGATAGCAGGAAAAACAAGGAAAAACATGAGGCAATAAAGGCTTTATAGTAGAAGTATATCAAAAAGTAAGCAATAATAGGTTTTCTCATTGGATCTTTATTATACGAGAAGTAACCGACATAGTGAGCTATAAAATAATTGAATAGTACTAGCTTGGATTTCCAACTTAAGTTTTGCTTTATCATTCCAAATAGGGAAAAAAAAGCTCAACTTCAACAAAAGAAACTCAAACTGCATTGGTGCCTAAAACTATGTAAACTCACAACTCATCGAATGTTATATTAGTTTGTTAGATTAGAGGTCCAATTGATAGAAACGAGGGTAGATTAGAATAGAAATGCTCGGACGCTATTCGACATGAAGTGGAATTTTCGAAATTGAACCGAACGCCCTAAGGAATAATGATTTTTCTTATTATATCCAATGGAGGTTTGGTAAAGGAATTATAAGAAATTTCAGTTCTATGACTTTAAACTGATATTTCAAGAGAATAGGAGATTTGGCGAATAGTGTGATTTCCTGATCGAAAAATTTGGAGTCATAATGAAAGTTCTTTCTGAATTGAGTCGAAAAATACGAAAAGGTCCGAATAAATCATAAACACTAACGAACCGAAATAAAGTTAAACTGAAATTACTGGGATAGCTTCCAAAGATCCGAACGTAATTGTGTAATAATACGCTATTGTCCTGATTAATCGATTTTAATATGATTTTAAATCGATTCAAGTGATTTCAGAGCCTGAAATTCAATGTGAAGGATTTAGTTAAAATATTTTATGTTCAAATTTAAATATAGACAACCATAGAATATTTTTGACATATAATCGATATAAAAGCAATATAAGGTGAAACTGAGATAAAAGCTGCTATAAGGGAGATATTTTATTATGAGAGCCACTAAAACTTTTCTAATGACTAAGTTATGAATAAAATAATAGGTTAGCTGACGGTATTCATTAATGAATTGTACTGAGCTTTATTTGGTTCAGCAATTCTTGCAAGTATGAAAGGGGCAATTTTGGAAGAGTTAGTCAAAATATAATTTAAGAGGTTAAGTTGTCTCAAAAGGAGGAGAACCTGCAGGAGAGAAAGGAGGAAGAAAAGAGAGAAAAGAAAGGAGAGAAAGGGGAAGCAAGAAGAAAAGTGAAGGCCAAGTATGAGATGTGATTTTTTCCTCATTCAAGCTCTTCAAGTGATCTGCAAGTGAATCAAGAGAGGAGCTATGAAAACCAAAAACAAGTAAGTTTTTAATGGTGGGAAAGTTGATTTTTATGTTTTTCATACCTAATGATTTGATTTTCTTGTATGGATGTTAAATTAGTGGCATTTAGGTTGAATGATGATGATTTTGGAGATAAATCGAGAAAGCCATACATTAATTAGGTTTTGACAACAAGCAGTAATGGTTAGGTTTGATAATGCATTGTGTATGATATGTTGAAATTGGTTAGTGATTTATTAAATCGGCGATAATGCATGGGAATTGGTTAGAAAAGAAATGAAACTGAGGCAAGATCATGCTGTAAAGTAAAACTGAATGCTGTAAAATTTCTGTAAACCTGTTTTGTATTTGGCTATAGATTACGTTAGAATCATCCAAATGAATTGATTCCACTGGTGGGGAATCATAAGAGATAGGCTACAAATGTATAGAAGGGACCAAGAGCCAAATGTAGCTCTAAGGCTCCCAACACGACTGCAAGGTGAGCTCGTGTAACTACTGATTTTGCTATGTTTTGGGTATGGTTGTAGTGTTTTGGCCATAAGTGGAGTTGCACTATCCAAATTGAGTGATTCAAAATTTGCAAATAGACTTCTAGGGGAAAAATTTATCTAAAGGAAGTTCATGCAAATTGTAAATCCTAAAGTGCTATAAAATGAAGTTCAAAGTGAGCTATGTGCAGATTTTGTTCTGCCAAACTGAGTATTTGTTGTGATTGTGTTATATGGTTGATGGCTGAGACGGAATTTTAAATTGAAAATTTAAAGAGATGTTAGTTTGATATATCAAGAACTGATCTGAGAGTTTCATAAATTGGAAGACCATTTGAATAATTTTTGAGTCAAAGTCTATAGGGTATGGTTGGAAAAGGTTGGCCAAAATGAATGAGTTTTTAGTGCTTAAGGTAATTTGTTCATTTGGCTTTAAATGAATGTGTATGGTGGATTAAAATGGTTATGATTAATGTATAGTTGTGATTTTTCGGAAAAGGGTGAAAAGGATGACTTGACGGGAACCGGAACTCAACGGGAAGCAAGCGTGAATTGAGCGGTGAATCAGGAGTGAAAATGATATTTTGAGAATTTAGTTTTTAAAGTGCGAATGGTTTTAATGTTAAACTGAAAGTTTAATGTAAATTTTATGTAAATGCTAAGGCATAAGGAAATGTTTTATATTGCATTGTTTTACTCACTGTCGCATATATTTATATGTGTATTAAATATGTATGATATGTTAAGGTATTGCGAAAGTTTAAAAAATGTTTAAAGTATGCATATGCTTAATGATAAAGTAAAGGATTTAAATGTATTTATAAATGTATTTTAAAGAAACAAGGCATCGATGGTTACTCAAACCCCTATGACTGTTATGACCGATATCGGCCAAGATTTCAAGCGTAAGGATTAAGAGGGTAAAGTTATAGGTTACTAACCGAGGGAGGGAAATAGTGTCTAGAGTAATATCCTTACATCGATAAAGTACTATGACTGAACCTCATGCAAAGCGTGAGTTTCCGCAGCCGTAGTGGTTAGTGACTGAATGGATCGCTCTCACCAGCCGCATATCTCGAACTGCTCTCGGCAGTAAGCGCCCTCTCGTTCCACGTAAAGAATGAAAGAAAGAAATAAAGAAAGAAAGTTTATATAAATGCTTAAAGCATAAATGGATTTTAAATGCATAAGTATTTCTCTCGAAAGAAAGCTGGCATAAATTTAAAGCATAAATGGATTTTAAATGCATAAGTATTATGAAAGAAGTTTAAGGCATAAATTTAAAGATAAATGGATTTGAATATAAGTATTTATTGAAAGAAAGTTTAAGGTATAAATGTTTGTGTTTATAAACTGATTTTAATGGTATAAGTATTTATGGAAAGAAGGTTTAAGGCATAATGTTAATGTATAAATGGATTTAATCAGATAAGTATGTATTATTTTGATATGTAATCAAATGTTATATAAATGAAAATACGTTACTCACCGAGCTCGCGAATTTCACTTTTCCAGCATATGTTTCAACAAATACAGACTGGAAGACAAAGTACGGCAGAGTACCCTCCGCGGCAAGGAGTCGAAGCTATCGAGGAGACGACGCATGTGACCGCATTGAAAATAATTTGCATATTGTATATGCGAATATTTTTGTCATGTTTTGATAAAATTATGCATGGAATCGGGTTATTGTTTAAATGTTTTGATGACGGAAAGAAATAAATGTATATATATGTATATCAGGTTTGATCGTTGTGGACGAGGAGTCCCATGGAAGTTGATGAATTGAAGTTTGGGAAGTGTTTTTAAAATGTTTTCATCGTGTTTTGTAAATTTGGGAAAGTCCAAAAACAGAGGGATCTTCCGGCCGATTTTTCGAAAATCTGTCAGAAAAGAAAAGAAAAGAAATTTTTTAAAGACTTCGCCCAGATGGTTTTTAAAAGATAAGGAAGAATCAGAAGGGGTTCGCTTCCACTGATTTTAATTTATAGTTTTAAGGAAAAGTTTCTATATCCGCTGAGTGCGCAGAGGTCCCTCGCTCTATGAGGTTAACCGGCCTGATCCTTCATCATGGTAATGAGCTTAAGTTTTGAAAATGTTAGCAAAGATCGAAAATTTTTATTTTTATATGATTGTTTTAATGTTTTCTTTAAGATTTGGGGGATTTATGTGATTTAAAATCATATGCATTACATGACATATTAATTTTAATTCATTAAAATGCTGCCGAGGCTTCACCACCCACCAGAGAGGAGTTCCCAGGCGTGAGTACCAATTAACACCGAGGAACATGTTTATGAGTCTCACAGATGTTCCTCCACCAGCATCGCTAGGCCGCCACCGCTCCCGAGGTCAGAAGAGTGACGATACCTTTAGAGCAGATGGTTTTATGTTAGCCACAACATTTAATCAGCCCGTGAGCCGAAGCCGTGCTGTCCATCGAGAGGGTAAGGAATTAGAGGCAAGGAAATTATGACTAAGATAGAGATCCCGAAAAGGCATGGTCGGGCTAGAGGGTAATGAGATGGTTAATTGAAATGCATGGGGTTTAATTTAGTTGGCGGAATCAATGACATTATGAATTGTTAATAGTAATTGTCGAAGAAAATGGAAGAAATTGAAGACATAATGATGAATGTAATGTGTAGATTTTGCCACCCTAGAAAAGTATGGAAAAGTTGATTGTTAAGCAACAGAGTGATTGGCTGAGGCTGGGGAGTTTTCGCGTACTTGATATTATTAGATATCCATGACTTTGATAAGTTATATTAGGCATGGATTTACCATCTAGATATTATGCTATGTGTGATTGTTATACGAGGCGTCATAAGCAGAGTATGAGGTTATATACAAATACGCAAATAAGATGCATGGGATGTAAATACTTTTAAAGAGACAGAGTCTGGCATACTGAAGGATAATGAACACAGTATACTGATAATAATACTTCTATATTTCCAAGATCTTCTGTGTATATATAAAAAAAAAAAAAAAAAAAAAAAATGATGAGATTGTATATTGATTCTGAGAGTTAGTTTCCTCCTAAGAGTAGAGAGCTGCGAATCAACACCCAGCCCATGAGTTGATAGTCTTTTGGAGGTGTCAGTGCGGGAGCGAGGGTAGTACGAAAATGGATCTGGCTCGATTACCATCAATTAAAGATTAGGTCGGAGGATGTTCCTATGACAACTTTCAAAACAGTATAGGCATTATGAGTTCTTAATAGTCATGCTAGTTGGACTAGCATATCCAGCCGCTTTTATGGATCTGTAAGATAGGATCTTGACATATTTAGATGGAGTTTGTTATGAAGTATTCATTGATGACATTTTAATCTATTTAGCGACAAACAGGGTGTCATGAGGAAGCATCTAGTAAATTCTATTTACTTAATGCTTTTAACAAATAAATTCTAGTTACGGTTAGGCAGTGTTGCCTTTCTAAGGCATGTGATTTCGATGAAGGGGTTTGTTGATCTCGAAAGATTGAGAAAATTTGAACTGAAAACCACCTCTGAATGTGACAGAGATACAAAGTTTTCTAGGTTAAAGCGGTATTATCGGAAGGTTGTTAGGGATTTTCAAAGTTAGCGGATCCTTTGACTAGGTGACAGGAAAAGATGAAAAGTTTGTATGGTAGAGAGCATGTCGAAAAGATTCGATGGAGCTAAGGAAATTTGGCCTTAGCCCTAGTTCTTACAATTCAAGTCGGGGCAAGAAGGATATCTGATTATCTTAGCAGTGCGCCTAGGCAGAGCTTAGGGGTGTGTTAATGCAACATGAAAATGTGATAGCATATGATTTAAGGCAATTAAAAAAAGCATGGCGAATTATCTAAGACATAACCTAGAGTTGGTTGTTGTAGTCTTTTTTTGCTATATGGAGGCATTGCGTATGGGTGCATGTAAAATTTTTACGAGATCACAAGAACATGTAATATTTATTCACATAGAAAAGTTAAATATGAGGCAGAGAGTGGGTTGAACTCATTAAGGATTATGAGTGCCTTTATTGAGTACCATCGAAATGTTAATGTGGTAGCGTGCTCTTAGTAGGAAGCCTACGGGTTCCATATCTCACCTAAGGCTGTGTACCTCTAGATTTATGGAATTGAGGTCTTTAGGTGCGAGACTAGAATTGGCAGATATTAGTCTGTACTAATAGACAAGAGTAAAGAAATTTATAGACTCAAGATCTGATCTGATTAGAATTGAAAAGGGAAAGTGCAGGCGGTTAAAAGGATTTTAGTGCGGGCGCCTGGTATAGTGATGATGAGTCACGGAGGTTATGTATTGCTAGATGTGGGAGATTAAAGAAATAGAATTATGGGAGAGGCTCACTCCCTACATGGCGATGCATCGAAACACTAAAATGTATCATACAAGAATACTAAAGATGGAGGTATAAAGAAAGATGTTGCGAATTTATTTCTAAATGTCTCATTTGTCAAAAAGTTAAGGTTGAGGCATCAGATTTGCGGGGTTCTTATAGTCTCTTCCGATCCTCGGTGGAAATGGGAGAGAATCATGATGGATTTTTATTTCCACTTTGCCGGAGTGAATTTATGGCTGTGATATAGGTGATTGTGGATAGATTGGCCAAATGGAGTCAATTTCCTACCTATGGAAAATAGTGACTTAGTTGAGAAGTTGGGTGAGTTGTATATAAAAGAAGTTATGCGACTTCACGGATGTGTCCCGAAGAGCCATACGAGACATTGGAAGTTATGCTCAGGCTTGTGTGTTAGAGTTTAAAGGAAGTTAGGAAAGGCATTTACCATTAATGGAGTTTTCCTACAGCTAATAGATTATCATGCAAGCATTGAAATGGCGCCTTATGAGGCCTTATGGAAGGAAGTGTAAGGACTCCATTATATTTGGGATGAGGAAGGGAGAGAAAAATTTAGGTTCATAAATTGTTCGAGCTACAACGAGATAATGTTAAAGTTATCGGTGATAGATTAAGATAGCTCAAGACGACGGAAAAGTTACATTAATAGCAAGGAGAGATTTAGGAATTTGGAGTGGGATCGGTGTTGTGAGGATATGCAGGAAGATTGTTTATATTCGAGAAAGAAAGGGAGAAGTTAAGTCCTCTATATGGGACTTCTTGAAATTATAAAAAATAATTGGAGAGTAGCGTCTTGGATTGAGATTTTTGAATTGTCAAAATACATGACATATTTCATTTCTAGCCAGTATATGTGAGATTCTTCACATGTGTTAAAGATCAGCCAGGTTGAATTGAAGAAGATTTGGCGTATGAAGAAAGACCGGTTCAAATTGTTGTCGAAATGATTAGGTTCTTTGAAACAAAGTGATTCCTTTAGTAAAGGTGTTGTGGATGAATCAGGTAGAGAGAGGAGCAACATGAATTTGTCGGGACGAAATTTTTATAAGGAGGGTGATTGTAAAACCCAATACTTATTGAATGTTATAATAATAGTTTTGAAATGATTAAGTCCCGATATTAAACTTGAGGTGATTAAATTTAGAGATGCTCAGGACGTCATTTGGACATGAGTGATTTTCGAAAATTGGCAGATGCCCTAAGGAATAATGATTTTTCTTATTATATCTTGAATGGAGGTTTATAAGGTGGTAGAAATTTCAGTTCCTATGACTTTAAGCGATATTCTGAGAATAGGAGATTTAAGTGGATAATAGTGATTTAGGATAGAAATTTGGAGCTGTATTTTGAAATTTTGGTGAACCCGAAATACGAAAGGTGCGGAATAAATCATAAAGAAGACTAACGAGAAACTGAAATAAAGTGTGAGTCCGTTTGGATAGTTTCGGGTGATCGAGCGTAATTCGGGTAATAATCACCTTTATTAATAGGATTCTAGATTTTAATGATTTTAAATACGATTTCGGTGATTTAAGGCAGAATTCAATGTGAAGGATTTAGATTAAAATATTTTTATGTTCAAATTTAAATATAGACAACCATAGAATATTTTGACATATAATCGATATAAAAGCAATATAAAATTGGCGAGATAAGCATTTCTATAAGGAGATATTTTATTATGAGAGCCAATTAAAACTCTTAATGAGCTAAGTTATAGATAAAATAATGAGTTAATGGATTTTGATTCATTAGAATGGATTGATAGGCTTATTTGGTTCAAGGTAATTTTACCAAGTATGAAAAGGGCAATTTTGGAAAGTTAGTCAAAATATAATTTAAGAGGGTTAAGTTGTCTCAAGGAGGAGAACCCGTAGGAGAGAAAGGAGAGGGAAAGAGAGAGAAAAGAAAGGAGAAGGGGAAGCAGAAGAAAAGTGAAGGGCCAGAGTATGAGATGTGATTTTTCTCCTCATTCAAAATCTTCAAATGATCTACAAGTGGAATCAAGAGAGAGGAGCCAGGGAAAACCAAAAACAAGTAAGTTTTTATGTGATGGGAAAGTTGGATTTTATATTTTCATACCTAATGATTTGATTTTCTTGTATGGATGTTAAATTAGTGGCATTTAGGGTTGAATGATGATGATTTTGAGATAAATTGAGAAAGCCATGGATTAAGATTAGGGTTTGACAAATCAAGTGAGTAATGGTTGAGTTTGATAATGCATTGTGTATGATATGTTGAAATTGGTTAGGGATTTATGAAATTGGTATAATGCATAGGGTGGATTAGAAAAGAAATGAATTGAGGCATAAAGATCATGGCCTGTAAAGTAAAGAATGCTGTAAAATTTCTGCTTAAAACCCTTGTTTGTATTTTGGCCTATAGATTACGTTAGAATCATCCACATGAATTGATTCCAATTGGTAAGAAATCATAAGAGATAGGACTCTAAATGTATAGAAGGGACCAAGAGCCAAATGTGGCTCTAAGGCTCCCAAATACGGACTACAAGGTGAGCTCGTGTAACTCACTGATTTTGCTATGTTTTGGGTATGGTTGTAGTGTTTTGGCCCATAAGTGGGTGCACTCATCCAAGTGAGTGATTCAAAATTCTGGGGTAAAATAGACTTCTAGGGAAGAAAAATTTATCTAAAGGGAAGTTCATGCAAGTGTAAGCTTAAAGTGCCCATAAAATGGTTCAAAGTGGAGCTATGTGCAGATTTTGTTCTGCCAAACTGAGTATTTGTTATTGAACCCATGTTATATGGTTGGGGGCTTTAGGGCGGAATTTTCCCAAATTGAAAATTTAAAGAGATGTTATTGATATATCAAGAACTGATCATAGAGTTTCATAAATTTTGAAGACCATTTGAATAATTTTTGAGTCATAAAGTCCATAGGGTATGGTTGGAAAAGGTTGGCCAAATGAATGAGTTTTAGTGCTTAAAATTTAATTTGTTCATTTGGCTTTAAATGAATGTGTATGGTGGATTAAATGGAAGTTATGATTAATGTATAGTTGTATTTTTCTTGGAAAGGGTGAAAAGGATGATCGGATTGGGAGCAGGGAATAAACGGGGAAGCAAGCGGAATTGAGCGGTGAGTTGTGAGGTGAAAATGATATTTTGAGAATTTAGTTTTTAAAAATTATGAATGGTTTAATATTAAGCTGAGTTTAATGTAAATTTTATATAAATGTTAAGGCATATGAAATGTTTATATTGCATTGTTTTATCTTGCATCAATGCATATATTTATATGTGTGATAAATATGTATGCATATGTTAAGGTATTATGAAAGTTTAAAAATGTTTAAAGTATGCATATGTGTTTTAATGATAAAGTAAAGGATTTAAATGTGTTATAGTATTTTGAAGAAATGTTTTAGTGGTTGCCCTAAACCCCCTATAGTAGTATGGCTGATATCGGCCGAAGTGCTTTAGCGTGTAAAGTTAAGAGGGTAAGTTATATGGGTTACTAACTGAGGAGGAAATAGGTGTGCAGAGTAATATCGCTTACAGCGTGATAAAGAGTACTATGACTGGAACCCTATGCAAGCGTGAGTTTCTCCATGGCGTAGTGGTTATATTGGAATCTTATTTGTCCCTGCCGTCGATTACCGGAAGCTGACCAGTGTGTTTATTCTACAGGTTCCATATCGGAAAGAATGAAAGAAAGAAATAAAGAAAGTTTAAGGGCATAAATGCTTAAAGCATAAAATGGATTTTAAATGCATAAGTATTTGAAGAAAGTTTAGGTATAAATTCTTAAAGCATAAATGGATTTTAAATGTAAGTATTTATGGAAAGAAAAGTTTAGGCATAAATTCTTAAAGCATAAATGGTTAATGCATAAGTATTTATTAGAAGAAAGTTTAGGTATAAATGTTTTAAGCATAAACTGATTTTAATGGTATAAGTATTTATGGAAAGAAGGTTTAAGGCATAAATGTTTGTGTATAAATGGATTTTAATTGTATAAGTATGTATTATTTGATATGTCTTGAAAATGTTATATAAATGAGAAATGTACCTCCACTGAGCTCGTTTAGCTCACTCTTTTTCCATATGTTTCAACAAATATTTTCGGGACACGAGGCAGTGCATCGGTAGAGAAATGCCCTCTGTGCGGTGAGTCAGACCTTTATCGAGGAGCGCGCATGTATTTGCATTGAAAATAATTTGCATATTGTATATGTGGTCTTTGTCATGTTTGATAAAATGCCGCCGTTGAAGAAGGTTTAAATGTTTTGATGATTTGAAAGAAATAAATGTATATATGTATATTGTGTTTGATTGGGTTGTGAGTCTAATGGAGATTGATGAATTGAAGTTTAGAGTGTTTTTAAATGTTTTCATCGGGTTTTGTAAGTTGGGAAAGTCAGAAAAGCAGAGGAAACTACAGCCAGATTTCTGGAAAAATCTAAGTGTTGGAAAAAGAAAGAAAGAAATTTTTTTTTAGCGCCCTTCCGCATTATTTTAAAGATGTGTGAAGAATTGTAAGAGGTTGCTCCGGATTTTAATTTATGGTTTTAAGGAAAAGTTTCTATATCCGTTGGAGTGCCGGGAGGTCCCCTCGGGTTCATGAGGTTAATCCGGGTCGGGATCCTTCAATGAGGAATCCTTTCAGTGATGGGTCTTGTAGGAGCTTTATTGAAGAATCCACTGCTAAAATATTAAATTTCCCATTTTTATTTTTCAAAATTGGAATTACATCAACTCATTTCCATTTCAAGTTGCCAAAATTTGTTACCAAGGACATTTTTGCATCCTAGGTATTTGAGGCAAAAGCACGTATCTTGATGTTCTTTCCATAGATATCAATATTTGGAGTGGAATAAGTTGCATATATGGATGTTGAGACAAATACCTTACTCTAACTGTTCTATCAAATTGGTAGCATTGTCTTCCAAGACTCCCTAAAGCTATGAACAAAAGGCCTTTCTACTAAAGTAACCTTCCCTCAAATTCCTTCCGTTCTTAATTCTACCTATTATTTCTCTTTGGACATTTAATGTTAGTACCATTGTTTCACAATGCAAGTGTCCTTGCTACATTCCCATAAAGTTAAGTGTCTACATGCATCAAATACATAAAACCCAAAAAATCACAATATTTGTTCTAACTTATCATTTTTACTAAAAATTGGAATAAACTAAAGTATTGACATGTAGTATATGTGACACTTATATCACACCCTTTGTCTAAGTGTAAAGCGGAAGAACATTCATAATTCTTGATCATCATCCCTATTATCCAAGTCTCATGCCAAATATCAAAGAATTTGATCCTTGAGAATGACATATATAATTTGGAATTTAAGTAGATTAGTTAGAGAACTATTTTCATTGCTAAAAAGTTATTTTCCTTTTTCTTTTGATTACGAATGATAAAAACTATTCTTGAAGTTAAAGAGATCCTTAATTTCTTAAATTGGCTTTTAAATACTATTAATAAGTAGCTTAAAATAAAAATATACAATGATAACCATATGATTGCATTTTGAAATTTAAATAATGCCACTTTTAATTATCAATGGTTTAAATGATAAAGAAAAATCTAATGATTAAAAGCGTAATGGATTGGCATGACATATTAGAGAGAGAAAATAAATCATAAAATAAAATTTGGGAAATATCAAATAAAATTCAAAATTTTAGTTTTCTTATTTTCTAATGTTGATAAAGTCAGGCCAACTCGATGTTCTAAAGTATATGTTTCATGAATTATTTATAATTATTTGATGTTGAAAGATTTTTTTAATTAGGTTTTATATTATATATGTTCTATAAGGTTTACCAAAGTAATGTATTATCATCTTATTATCGATAGATAAATTTCGTCGATTGATACTTTGTGTAGGTACCAATGGCTTCGATCTTCTCTCTTTGTATAATCTTTCCTTGTGAAACATAGTGATGGGATTTGTTCTGGGTTTCAATGGTGAACAATGAACTCAATATATTGAGTGGACTTAGCCTGTGTTGAGTGAATCTATGTGATTTACCCTATTCAGAGAAATGTTCTGGGTGCTCGTGCTTAGGAGAACTAAACATAATCTTGGTATATCATGCGAGATTTATGTGATCTCATTTCCTTTGTTTGTTGCGGGATGTGGAGTTTAGATCCTTATCTGGTATTTGCATCAATATCGGTCTTGTAATTTGTGTAAAAGTTATCATAAATTCCTGTTTTGATTTATCATAGAATCATATGTTCAAAAACTTCTTCCAATTTCAAGTGGAAAAAGAGTATTTATGTCATATCACTGACCAGTATCTTCCCCAAAAATCTCAGCAGAATGACCATTATAATTAAAGCTCATGTGTCTTAGTAATTGCATCTAAAAGCTTATATTATATTTCGACTAGGAAATTTATTTCCTTTGTGGAAGGCTGATTTCTCTACAATTTTAAATCACCACAATTTTTAATGACAAAAGTAACCTTTTACTATGAATATATTTTTAGGAAAAAAAAATGACTTGTCATCGATTTTTATCAGTAAATAAAATATGTAGTTATAATTTTATTGTAGAAATTTTATTTATTTCTATAGTGGGTTAAATTATTTATTATGCTTAGAAAAATTCAATTGTACTTAGAAAAAATCATGGACTTATAGCAAAAAAAAAAACTCACATAAACTAATTTTACTAAAAAAATTAAACACAACAAAATATTCTCTTTTTAATCATAAATTAATTTGTGCCACAACCTCAACTATGTTATAATACCTCTAGTAAGATATTTAACTACATGTTTTACATTTCTTCTCCTTCTAACTATTTAATTTTTATTGCCTAATACAATTCAACAAAAAACATCAATGGAAAAAAGGGTAAATTTGTCCCATTGTCATCATTTTGTAATAATTGCTTTTGGGTTTAGGATTTTTTTGGTTTACATGTAGGCATTTTTAGTTTACTCCTTAGTGTGTGTGTGTGTGCTGGGTGGGTGGGTGGGGATGTCGCGACCAGTTTGAGGTGCGACCTGGCACTGATTGAAAGTGGAAATTCGTGACCCATTTGAGAGTCCGAGCGGACTGTTGGAAGTGGTACAGAAAGCAGTTGTCGCGACTTTGTTTGAGTTCACGACTTGGATTAAGCTGGCAGAAGTCGCAACTTTGGCCAAAAAGAAGCTGTTGGTTGGGTTGGTGTCACGACCTAGGTTCTTGGTTGCGACGGGGGCAGGCGCAACAAGGTCATATGCGCGCCACGACCCGGCTGATCATGCCTGTGTCTTGCTGACCTACCAGGCATTCTTGGCAGTGTCTTTGTGACTGTGTTCTAGGTGTGCCTGCCTTGTGTACCACAACTTCGATTTTATTGGTGCACTATTTAGAGATCCTTTGTTTGGATCCTTTAATTCATATAGAGTTCCAAAAAAAAAATCTAATTTAAATTTCTTATGTATGACTTAATATATAGAATGTCTACCTTGCATTTACTCTAAATGCATTGAAGTGGTGTGTGAAATTTTTTTTGATTGTCTTGAATAATTAATCTCAAGTGTATTTGCACATTCGGTCTTCATAGAAATTCAATGTTACCATTTGACATGTGTAGATGGCAAGTGGAGGTACGAAGAGTAGGTGGATGGGGCAATGGCCAGGGTGCCTGACCTTGGACCAACAAACTCGCTGAGCTGTTAGTGCGGAGGCGACATGATTGCATAAGCTTGTGCGGTGGTGAGCGGGGGGGCGAGTCAAGCGACCTCAGCGTTTGAAGCACATTGTCCTCCAATGGTTGGGGAGGAATGGACTCTGGAGATCAAGGCATTTATGATACAGAGGAAGAAGTAGATGTTATCTGAGGCATCCCGGGATATGGTGCGGTACTAAGAGGAGGGTCAATCTTCTTCCGGTTCGAGAAAAGAAGCCAAGAGCTTCTGGTTATAAGGACCAGAGCCCGGTATAGGGCCAAGGATGAGCTAGGGTTGCCAGACGGGAGGACAGATGTTATGTTTCGCTCTGGCTTAGCCCGGACATATGAGGAGAAGTTGCCATAAGGTAGGGATCCGAGGTTTGGGGCCCAGTCTGTCAGGTCAGTATGGGACGGGGCAATCTGATTTGTTTCTCCACATCCTAGTATGAGTAGAGGAACCGATGCTCCGATCCCGGGGTGTCGCACAAGCGCGAGTGCCAGCGAGACCCGGGCCACATAGGCAGAGCCGAGGCGCGGTCGGGGTCGAGGGGCGGGACTTGCGAGACGGGATTCGGACGGCGGGCGGATGGCGTGTTTCAATTGCCATCGGCTGGGCGTATGAGGCGAGATTATCGTAGGAGGCTAATGGAGTCTAAAAACTCATTTATTTTTAATCCATTTTTAAGGTATATTCTGAGATAATTGTTGATTCATATGCAGAAACACAGGTAATTCTTAAATTTAATTTGCGAGAGAAAATACACAATGAAGCGAAAATCAATGGCCCCGGAAGAATTCGGCTGAGAACATAAAGGAGGTTGTAACTTGAAAATGATGCGACAAAGGGCTCGTTTGTTCGGTTATTTCAGTCACAACATCACCAAGACCGGTTAATGAGGTTGCGACCAAGAGCGTGTGGTTGATAGAAAGAAATTATTCAAAGAAGGCGAGCCCAAGGTGTGACCTTGCGTCCCAAGGTCGCGACTTTGATATGTTGATTAAGCCACAAAGGAGTTGTTGTAGAAATGAGGTTGAAACTAGTGCTTCAATGAAAACCTTATTCTGGAATTACATGACGTGTATTTAGTCACGACATGGGCTAGTTAGGGAGTCACAACAAGGAGATCTGAGGTTGCAACTACAGAGTTGTGGGTGGAGATGGGGTGCTGACTATCTGCCGGGGAGTGTGACGAGAAACTGAAAGCTGACGACGGGTCGAGTTAAATTGAGAAGTTGCAACCACTTTGTTCAGGACCTAAGAATTAGCGACCAATCAGTCGTGACAAAGCATTACAAAAGCCATGCTCGTAACCTAATATTGACTAGTCGTGTATGAAACCTCACGCTGAAGTCGTACCAAGAAAATGGAAATTCTGACCACTTAATCGATCGAGAACATCAAAGTCGCGACCAATCAACTAGTCAGCGACTTTGAATACTGTGAGCATCAACATCCGGTCGCAATTATGTTTAAAACAACGAGACAGCTTTGCAGCGAGAAAGGAGTAACGTGAGGTTGCGGCGTCATATTAGTCATGACGGTTTAAAGGCAAGGGTTATCCAAAGTAATTGCGGAAGCTGGTGTGAAATTCGCAACTGGAAATTCGAATCAGGCGAAGACCCGAAAAGGAGGTTGCAACCTAAATTTAAAGTCGTGACTCGAATTCTAGTGAAGAGATGACAATGAGGTTCTGCGGCCCAGTGAGACTAGGTCGTGACATCAATTCTTGAGAACAGCCCAGGCGAAGAATTGCGACCCACGATTGGAGTTGACCCTTCAATCATGAAAATTTGCCCAAAATCCTGGTCGCCGTGACCCGGAGTGGATAAAGGAATCAGTCGCGACATCAGCCGGGAGTCGCGACACGAGACGATAATTTGGGCTTTCTTACGGGAATTCTACTGGATCTTTGTGCATTCGACCCGTTTCTTTTGACCAGATATAAATAAGCCCGGTGTTAGAATAGTAAAGTAACCTGCTTTTCACTCGACACAGCGGAAGAGGGTTCCATTGTATAGTTTAAGTGAATTTTCTTTTCTTTTCTTTTCTTCACGGATCTGAATTAGTGACTGTGAAGCGATTGAAGCTGGATTTTTATTTATATTTTCTTCTTAGTACTTTGCTGAAAATTGTGAAATCTAGACAAATTTAAGATTCATTTCTTCTCAATTTAATTACGATTACAGGTGGATGTACTTGATCGATGCTCCATTGGTAATTGTGATCATTAATTAGAACAGCTCATTGGATTAAGTTACCAGATTAATTCTGATCTTTCTTGCCAAAAATCTAGAAATTTATTAGGTTGTGATTTATTTCACTTGGTGTTGTTTTGAGATCTATAAGTTTAATGGTAGCAGTGCCAAGGTCCCGGTTTAAGGAGTGTATCTTACTCGATTTCGGGATGCCATCTGCGTGACCACCGAGTTGGAGTTCACGATAGGTGTGGCATTCACTTATGGGTATGTTAGACTACCATTGTTTGACATTGGCCTTAAGTTCTTGCAGTAATCCATTAGCTCCTGTTGAAGTTGGAGGAGTATTTAGCAATATAAATAATCAGTTCCTCAATCAGGGGCTCCCAACCTGTATTAGTGAGATCAATCAGGGAAAGGAAGAACCAATAGATGCGGATGAGCCACCAATTAAGTGGTAGAACTTTTAGAAAATCTACGAGAAGAAAGCGAATCTATGATCATCCAAAAATGGGTGTGATATTGAGGAAGAAAATACTGATCTTGCAAAGAGAATCATAAATGCAATGCTTGGTTGATCTTGACTTCAAAGAGAAGCAAGACTCTAACCGATGAATATGGAAAAATCAGCACAAACATTTAGAGCAATCTTGGACCAAATCAGTCCATCTGATAAGCAGGCAATGTACTTTCGTTGGCAAGATTGTGTTTCATTTGCTGTCTTTGATAGTTTCGTTTCTCACGAGACAAATTCGGTCCGATGTTTGTTCTTATATTGTGGATTTGTTTTCATGTTATTTCAGTTTTATATTTTTTAGTTAATAGTCTAGGATCTTTATTTTCTAGATAAAACTTTTCTCAGTTTTGAATTAAATAGCACATAGAACCTTGATGGTTGGGGTTGATTTCAGGTCTTGTAAATCTACGTAGATGACGATACCTGGACTTACATTCGGATTTTACTACTTGTGACCTGTGCACTTAGTGTCATAGACTAGACCCATTTTAAAATCCACAGACACCGAGAGAGTTTATTTAATCAAGCAAGTTTATCAAAGTGACATGGGTTTTTGCCAAGAGAGTGTAAGGCTCTTGTAACTATATACAATTTGAGGGGTTTTAGTCTATAGAAAGCGAGCAGTTTTATGGCACGTTGCTGGGGATTAGGAAAGGATTGAATGAGTCAATATTAACAAAAGAGGGAAGCCTAATTTGGACATTTTTCTAAAAATTTTATAAAAGAAAAAACCAATCACGACTTTACAAGCGGTGGTATGCAAACCAACGGGTAACAAGCCATGTTGAAAATAATTTTTTTTAGGTTCCACTAATCCTATTAATCTGAGTGTTTCAGTTTCTGGAGATCCATAATGAGGAATGAGTTGAGGACACCATTGCAGCAGTTGTGAATTGGAAAGAACACTGGAAAGCAGAAGACTAAAGAGCGAGAACACAACCATGGGATGAAAGACCAGACGGAGGAGCAAGGACAACAACCAAAAGCCTCTTATAGGCGGCCACGATGGAGAATTTCTGGAGGCCTTGACCCGGGAATATCTGCAATCAAACTGACCTCTTTGTTGATGCAAACAACGGCGAAGCCGGCTTGATAACAATGGTGCGATCGAGTTCAGCCGCAGCTGAAGACTGGCGAGCACACGAGTAGATTTCGAGATGGAAAATACAATGAAGTTGAATGGAGTGAGGCGGAGGTGATAAAGGCTAAATCTCTTCCCATTTTCCTTAAGAGATATAGCGGCCACATGGTATAGTCATTACCATATGGATTCCAGTTGATACACAGGAAGAGTGGTGGAGCATGTAGGCGGGTTCTTTCACACGTCTCTCACTTACTCTGCGAGAAGAGAGATCATAGTGTTCCAACGGGAAGATGAGAGCTTCCCACACCTTTTAGGAGAGATTCAAGAGTTTCTTTGAAGAGGTGCTTGATGCATGGAATTGATTTAAAAACTCATATGGATATAGTGTATCATGCCTTAAATGATACATCTAAGGGCATCATTGATGCTTCATGCTGTGGAGCATTAAAAAAAAAAAAGTGTTGAAGAGGCTAGCAATATGAAGGCTCCATATGAGTTTTCAAGGGGTAACAGCAGAGGAAAAGGGGTCATGGAGCTGAGTAAAATGACGGCTATGGAAATAAAGTTAGATGCCATCATGCACGGGATGGAATGACGGAAAGAAAAATGCACACGCTGCTCATGAGATAGGAAGCGATGGAAAGAAAGCGATGAGAAGAAGTCTTGAAATACCATGAGAAGAGGACTCTTATATGGGGTTGAGAGGCTAAATGCATGAATGAGCCAAGGTTATAATTTCAAACCAAACTGACTTGCCCACATTCTGGGTCAATGCTTGAAGAACCATGAGAATTTTCATATGGTGGAGGCGGCCTGGTGAGCATGGGCCAGAATCCTCAAGGATATCAGCGACCACGAGTTCAATGAGCATCAAGGGGTAGAGGCAAGAATGACTATCGGGGGTGGGAGGAGGACTGTCATTTGAAGGAACAAATGTTGCGAGTTCATGGGGGGGATGAAGTGCTACACTTCCATGAGGAACAAATTGTCGACTTGGAAGCTTTCAAGTCTGATACTCGAGTGTTTTAGAAGAATACAAGTGCCTCACTGAAGAACTTGGAAACACAAAGTAGAATGGAGTTGACCCTTAGTATGTAAATCGAGCAAGGGTACATTACATTTAGTGACACGGGAAGAATCAATTTGCATGGTAGTTCGATTAAAGTGAGAAAAGAAATTGAAAACCAATGGCAAGAAGAAAGGAAAGAAGAGACTAATGCGAGCAGGAAGAAGTAGAAAGGAGAAGAGAAAATCATGCACAGAAAGACCTACATAAGCAAGAAGAATCTGGTGAACAACTGAAGAAGTAGTGAGCGAAGCTTGAAGGAGAAGGTACGGTGATACCTCTGATTGCCATTCCCAGAGCTTGACAAAAGGGAAGGAAGCGAGTTTTCTAGATTCTTGGACATCTTCAAGAAGATGATCAATATCCCCTTGCGGAGAATTAATCAACCAAATACCTAACTATGCAAAATTTACGGAGGAGATGCGAAGCGAAAGGAAAATAGGCGAGGAAGGAATAGTGAACTGGCGCTATCACAGGTCTGGAGTTATCGACAAAAGCTCGAGGCAAAATGAAGAACCCGAGGCTGATTTCACCATTCCACTGCTCCATAGGGAAATATGAATTCAGAAGACCTTGTATGATTACGGTGCTAGTATAAATTTGATGCCTGTCGGTGGTCTGGCGGGATTTGGGAACTTACCCGGCGGCAATCACGTACAAATGGGCGACATATCAATGGCACAACGGAGAGGTGTTCTTGAAAGATGTGCTTGTCAAGGTGGAAAATTCATCTTCCTTACATGGATTTTGTGATTATGAAGATGGAGGAGAAGACACGAGTTCCTTTCTTTTGCTAGGAAGACCGCTATTATGTGGAGATGCCTTAATAGATGTGCATAAAGGTGAACTGACTCTAAGGGTGGGGAATGAAGCAGTGCACTTTAATCTTAATAGGAGTTTAAAACACCCTGATGTAGATGCAGAAAGTTGTATGGCTATAGAAAACAATAGTCTTCTCGGTGTTGAATTGAATTACATTTGTGCTCTTGATATTCTATCAATGAAGTGAGATGAATTTTGATATCTTGAGAGTATTGATTGTGAAATGTTGCCTTCTAGTTTGTATAACAAAGAAACAGTCTCGAGAATGAATGAAAATAGTCAAGATGATGTATCACGACGAGGGCGAAAACTACGGCGGAAACTAGTGCGGAAGGTTCAATATTGAAGAATTGCCAGATCATTTGAAATATGATTTTCTTAGAACTGAGAAAAGAAAACCAGTCATCATATCAATTTGCATTGGCGAATGCGAAGAGCAATTTCTTTAAATTATGAAAGTACAGAAGCTATTGCTTGGTCGATTGAGGATCTTAAGGGTGTCAGTCCTCCATTTTCATGCACCAAAATATTCTTTGAATGATAATGCAAAAACTTCTATTGAGCATCGAAGGCTAAACACGTGATGAAAGAAGTTGTCGAGAAAGAAGTTCTGAAATGGTTGAATGCGCGAGGTTTTATATATATATATATCGGATAGTTCTTAGGTGAGCCTAGTACATGTGGTTCCCAAGAAGGTGGATTCCACTTTGTCATCATAAATGAAAAGAATGGGCCAGTTCCTCACAAGGGTGACGGGATGGAGGTGTGTATTGACTATAGAAAAACTAAATCGCAGCAAAAGGATCATTTTCCACGCCTTTCATTGATCGAGTCTTTGGATAGGTTGCGGGACACCCTCACTTATGTTTTTCTCGATGGATATACGGATATAACCAAATTGCCATTGCACGAGGATGGGAAAACCTACCTTCACATGCCCATTTGGTACTTTTTGGCACTAGAAGAATGCCATTTGGTTTGTGTAATGTTCACAGTACATTCCAAGGTACATGATGTCTATATTTTCTGATTTGGAAAGTTATGGAGATCTTCATGGATGATTTCACGATTAATGGATCAGGTTTTGAATAGTGCACATAACTTGGGAATGATACTTGAAGGTGCGAGATAAGTCTGAAAACGAGATTGAAAAATGCCAATTTATAGTAGAGTTGTCTTGAGGCATATGATTTATGTGAAGTTTGTAGAGTGGACTAAGCAAGTTTCAATTATAAGAAATTTGAGTACCACCCTGGCAGTCAAAGGGTCAGAAGTTTCTTAGGACATCTTTGGATTTTCTGAGAAGATTTATGAGATTTCTCAAAATTGTTGCCCAGACCACTATGCAGATTCTTTACGAAAAGATCTGAAGTTCAATTTTGATGAATCACACTTGAGAATTCTTTAGAGATCAAATCCGAGACTAGTTGAAAGCTCCATCATGGCAAAACCGAGATAAGGCAATTTGGAAATCATGTGTGATGCAGTAATTTCACAATGGGGCTAATATTAGGGCGAAGAGTGAAAATGTGTTAAGGCCATATCTTATGCCAATAAAACCTTGATAGCTCGGGGAAAATTACTCTTTCTTGAAAAGGAGATCTTGCTTAATAGTATTTGCATGTAAAATTTGACCATACATTTTGGGGTCCGTGTTTATTATACGCAGCGATAAATGCGATGAAATTAAATATCTAATGGCAAAGAAATAAGCCAGCAAAGCCCGAGTATTCGATTAGGTATTATTCTGAGGAATTTGATCTATAAATAAAAAGACAAAGAAAGGTTGTGATAATGTGATAGTTGATCCACTTGTCAAGAGTGGAAAAGCACGAGAAGAAGAAAGGGAAATAGCGGAAGAATTTTCGGATGAGCGGTTATTCAGGTTGTCCCTCGATCACCTTGGTATGCTATGTGTGAACTTCTTAGAATGTGGAGTGTGCCACGAGGTGATTACCGTGGAGAAAAAGCTAAGGACGGCGGCGGGTACTACATTTGGGATGACCCGTTGCTTTAGAAGGAGGTGATCGATCCTTCGGGAAGATGTGTACACGAGAAGGTGGCCAACAAGATTTCTGAGATGTCATGCATCACCATATGGAGGACATTTTGCGGGAGATAAAGCGACCCACAAAATTCTCAATCGTTTTATTGACCTCTTATTTTCCAAGAACTATTTGAATGGGTGAAGTTTGGGTGATCTCGATGAAGAATGGGAAATATCGACAAAAAGGCATGAAATTCCCCTGTGAGGTATCACGGTGAATTGCAACTATTTGATGTATGGGAATGGTGCATGGGACCTTTTCTAGCTTCATTTGGAAATATATACATACTCCCTGGCTATAGATTATGTATCCAAATGGGTTGAGCGACAACTTGTCCCAATGGTGCTAACACGAGTTGTGGGATTTTCTGAAATATTCTCAGCGGATTTGGGACACTGAAACTATAATCAATGATGGAGGAAGCCACTTTGAAAATAAGGTGTTTGACAAACTCCTTGGGTAGATATGGTATGAGCACATTATGAGCTTAGCTTATCATCCTCGAACAAATCGGCCAGTGAAATTTCCTGACAAAGGAGATAAAGAAAATTCTTGAAAAGACTGTAAGCTCCAGCATAAGAGATTGGTCTCTGAAACTTGATGATGCACTCTAGGCATACAGGACTACTTTTAAAACTCCCATTGGAATGTCCCCATACAGGCTTGTCTTTTTGGAAAACCTTGCCACCTTCCTCTTGAGCTAGAATATAAAGCTATGTGGGCCATCAAGAAGCTAAATTTTGATTTCAAAGCTCTTAAAGAAGAGGCTACTCCGGCCTAAATGAATTAGAAGAGTTGAGGTGAAGCCTATGATAGTGCAGAATCTACAAGGATAAAACAAAAAAATGGCATGATCAAAGTTTTGAGGAGAGGAATTTAGCGGAGATCAAGTCACATTTGTTTAACTCCAAACTAAAACTCACTTTCCGAGAGCTTAAAATAAATCAGTGGACCCTATCTGATAATGTCAAGTATAACCTTTAGGCGGTGGCCTTAGAACCAGCAATCATAGAAATTCAAAGTTAATGGTAAGAGATTAAAAACCTTTACCTTGGAAGAATGTGCAAATGGAAGAATGACTCCTAGTTATGAATGAGAAAATTTGAAGAAACAAAAATATAGTAGCAGCAAGTCCAGCTAAAGACTAAAAATTGAGCATCTTGGTGGAAGGCAATCCACATCAGTTTGTTTTAAGTTTTCCCCTTATTCTTTTTGTGTGAAAGTTTTTAATAGCTTTGTGTAATTTATTCATTACTGCTTGAAGATTAAGTTTTTTTTAGTTTTGCAGGACAATAAGAATGTGCAAAGGAGGAACATCTACAATCAAACTTCCAATCTGCAAAAGAGACAAAAAGGGGCAGTATACTCTTCTTGAATTTATTTAAATTTTGTCTCCGATATAGCATGATTGAAAGTTTGGGGGAAATTTTTTTGTGCTTCAATTTTGAATCTGATGCATAGTGAATGGATTCGTTGAACATTTGAATGATAAATATGAATTGAATTGTATTTGTTTGAGTTGGATTTGGTGATTGAAATTCTTTATTGAATTTAATTGTTCGAGGACACGGAAATTTTTCTTGGTCATGATAGTATCTGAAAGTCGCAACCAAGATAGAAATGAATATAATTAGGATCAGAAAAATTCAGGTCACGACATAGATTTTGGAGCTTATCTGATTCGTTGTAATATCAATTCATAGGTCGCGACGGCTAGACATTGAAGCAATAAGTTAGAGAGCAGTCGCCTTGGTGAGTGAGAGGTTGTAGGCCACATCACGGTAGCGACAAAATTTTAGGTTGCGACTAGAATTATCAAATCTTAATAAAATTAGGTTTTAAACCCCTTTCATTTTAGGCTTAGCAACATTAAAACTGACATTTAGTAATCATTAATTAGAACTGAAATTTAATGTAATGACCCCAGTAGCAATCATGATATTGAGAAAAACTTTCATTCCAACTCTTCCACTTCTGCATCCATCGTTTTGAGTCTTAAAACCTAAAACCGGAAGAAGCGAACCGATTACCCTCCACAAATCTTTACTCATAGCGTAAATGAAACTGACGTCGTAAATCTTAATAAGCGATTGATAAAATTATCGTGAAAGTGTCGAGCGGTAGAAAGAGGTTGGAACCTCAATCTGGGGAAGGAATCAATGTCAAACAAGGAACCCAGCCAGAGGAAGAAGAGTAGGCGGTTACACAAGGGGCTGCAAAGAAACAAAGGATAAATGAGCCTTGAGAGAAAAACCTTGGGAAGGCGGCAGACTTCATTTTGAAAAGCTCACGAATTGTGGAGCAGATCTTTGACAAATTAGTGGGTGAAAGGGGTTTTGGGAAACTGATTTCCCCGTTTTCGGAGGTAATAGAGAAAAAAGGTTAGGGATTTCTATGAACACAAGGCGCCAAGATTTTCTGCTCTTGCCAGGGAGTTTTATGCAAATATGGTGGGCATGAAGGAGGATTCAGTCTATGTGAGGGGTGTTTGGGTACCTTTCGGGCATAGACGGATCAATGAAATGTTTAAATTGAGGGATCTCAAGCACATGTCGAAGTATAAGAAGATGGTAGAAAATCCCAACTATGAAAAGATACTGAATCTGTTGACTGTAGGAGAAGGAAAATGGGAGGCCACGAAGAAGAACCCGCTTCTGATCAGGGGAGCCCTCCTTTGAAAGCAAAGTCTGGTTCTACTTCATCTACTCTGTAGTGATTCCCACTAAACATCTTTGCTCAGTCAAGGAACAGGAGGCCATCATTTTATATGCCTTTTTGAAAGGATATAAAATGAACATAGAATCCCCAATTGAAGGTCCATCGAGAGGCTACCACCCGGTAACAAGAGGTGATCCTCACCTACCACCATCAGGACTTTGTCTGTAGCGTTGTTGAAGGGAATGTGGGAGGAAGAAGAGAAATGCCTGGTCTCCCCTCTGACCCTAACTGGAGTGACAAGGGGACCCAAAGGAAAAAGAGAAAGAAATAATGGAGGTGGATCTTTGACGAGAAAGCAGTGCCATTGAGAGAATGAGACAAGAGAGATGGAGGCAATACCAAAAGATATCCATCCAACAGTGGCAGAGGAAGCACATTTCAGGATGAGCCCTTTGAGCCATTCCTATTCTGAGGTACAAGAGTACTTGCCTTCGCAAGCAGAAGGATCAAGGAGCAAAGAAGATAACATAGAAATTATGGAAATGCTCCGATCAATGAAGAGGGAGATGGAAGAGAGAGAGCATAAATGGGAAACTGACAATGGATGAGAAGATTTTAGAAGGCGGCTGAAGAAGGAGCGATGTGGGGTAAAATTGGAAGCTCAGAAGAAGAGTGGAAGAGGGCGCAAGAAGAGAAGAAAAAATGCTTGGAAAAATGAATGCAAAAATGAGGCATTTACAACAATCAATTCAAAGAGAGATGTAGATCTTCTAAACATCTCTTTTGAAGAAGAAGGAAAGGAAGAAGACAATGAGGGTAACATGCTCGCGGAAGATTGAAGGTTTCAAATGTCTCTTATAGAGAAACGATTCAGAAAAGAATTTGAGAAATTAATGAAGGATAGAATCGATTAGTTGGAATGTGAGTGTATAGAAGAAAAATACGATTGGAGAGCTTGGACTTGATCAATAAGAATTTGTCAAAACTGCTAGAGTGTATTTCGAGTTAGAAAGACAGTGGGCTCAGTGAAAAGCAAAGCACTCATCGGTGCGGTGCGGCTAAACGGTGAATATATGCAAGAGCAAATAAATCCCCCTGCATTCAAGAAAAAAATCTGAGATGAAATTTCCTAAGTTTGATCGGCTGCGGTTTTGATGTAGACTTTCTCTAACAGTATACCTCCAAAAGCTAGCTACAAAAGAAAGAAAAGGAACTGAAAATTTTCTAAGCGTGTTCTCAATACGTACATTCCCACAGGAATTTTTAATAGAAATCCATTGTGTTCATCTAAATTGTCCTGTGTTTTATTGCATTTTCATTTGATAGTTACCTTCTTTGCTTGTTGGATTGTGTTTACATTGTTGAAGGAAAATTTGATTATGAATAATTATGTGTTGTTTAATGGATAGTTTATATTTGGAGAAATTGTGTGTTTGTGTCATTTCACGGTAATAATGCCAATTATTAGAACCTTGCTGAATAATGAACAAATAATAATTTTCTGGAAATAAAATGCGAGGAAAAATAAGTGCGCGTAGACTAGTAAATTGGAATGGGAGTAAGCGAGCCTTATTTAAAAATCCGGTTTAGATTACAAAATTGGAAAAGGATAATGTTGAAGAACAAATAAAATGATTGAAAGTGTGTATATAACTTGAGTAAATCGATCCTGATCTTGAAGAGCAATACACTTGGTCAACAAAACTCATGAAACTTTAAAATTAGGAACATCTTACGGGAAATTCATGATTAAAAGAGTTCATGATTACACAGAACTTGTTAGGTATTGATTGAGGCGAAATCTTGGGTAAAAACGACCCGACAAGAAGTGATAGAGGCCATCCTTGCTTGGTTGAGCTTTTCAAGCCTACCCTCGATATATGCTAAGGCATACCCTCTAGTTCCATCCGCTGAGCGAGCAAGCCTTGATTTGTCTTCAAATGACAGCAACTAAAAACACAGATCGCTACTTTTAATAATCTTGCGACAAAAGGCAATTATCCGATTTCTGGCCTGAGAGAAAGGTCTGCGTAAAGGAAGAAACAAGTTTGGGGGAAAATATTTCCATATATTACAAGGTAGGAGGAGAAGAAACCAACCTTGCCGAAAGATTAGGGAAAAGAAGTAGAATTGAGAAAAAGAATAAAAGTTTTGTCTTGTGGCTATCTCCACGCTTTGAACAATTAAGCTCGTAGGGGTGTTTTAACACACACAGTGCCACAATACTGATTAGTATGGGAGTTGCTGTAGTTCTCTAAGGTGATAGAAAGCTTTAAGAAGACAAAACATTGCCATATTCCCATTCTTAGAAAAGCGAAGCAAAGTTCTAGAACAAGGGGCGGCACATGATAAGAAGGTGCGTGGCAATCAAAATTCCATAAAGATTTCAAAGATGCCTTTGGAGCTGAGATTGAGAAGAATCTACGATTACGAAGGAAAAGGATAAGAAAATGAAGGCAATCGGGTAGAAGAGAGTGAGCGGGTAATTTGCAACTTAAATTTCCATTACATCTGATTACCTAAACCCATTTACCTGGCTTGAAGGAACCCTCTTTGATTCTTGAAGGTTGAAACTATACACATTAGTGGAGATCAATATGAAAACAAGCCTATGGGACATGACCAATTTTCACAAAGGAGACTCGAGGAAGATTAACTAAATTCGACATGAAGATGAAAAGATTTGAAGACACACACACACACATAGAACAAGACTTGTTGAATAGTGCATTTTAAATACATGGAGCTAATCAAGGGTGTGATAGGAAGTGGGGCTCATTCTTTTTTTTTCTTAAATTAGAGCGAAATTTAAAATGATGTTGTTGCTTTCTCCTATTTCAAAGTTAAGAAGGTGGAATAAGAAAAGACGTAAGTGTGAATCAGAAAAATGTCCTTAAAATTTAAGCAATTGTTTTGAGGACAAACAGAGATTCTTTCTTTACTGGCAGAGACAATCAAAATTTTAAGTTTGAAATTTGATGAGTCTAAAAACTCATTTGATTTTTAATCCATTTTTTGAGTATATTACAAGATAATTGTTGATTCATATCACGAGAAACCTAGGTAATTTTACTCAAATTTAATTTTTGCGAGAAAAATACGTGACGAATCCGAATGAAATTGGAAGAATTGACTGAGGAACGAGAAAGGAAATTCGCAACTTCAAAATGGAAGTCGCGACAAGGAGCTCACGTTTGTTCGAGTTATTTTCCAGTCACAGAAACATCCCACCAAGACCGAGTTAATGAGGTTGCGACCAAGAAGGAGTGTGGTTGATCTGAAAGAAATTATTCAAGGCATAAGCGAGGTCGCGAAGACGCCAATCCTGGAGTCGCGAGCTTTGATGCTATTGATGAAACCGCCAAGGAAGTTCTTTATTAGAGGAAATGGGGTTTGCAACTAGTGCTTGATGAAAACATTATTCTGGAGTCGCGGCCAGTGTATTTCGAGGTCACGACATGGGCTGAGTGGGAGTAACAACAAGGAGATGAGGTTACAACTGAGAGAGTTGGAGAATCGAATGAGGTCGCAACCTATTATCGGGTCGCAACAAGAGCACGAAGGCCGGGCCAAGCGGGAGTCAGTTAGGAAATTGAAGTTCTGACCACTTTTTGTTCAAGGACTGAGGGAGTGCGACCCGATCAACGAGGTCGCGACACAAGAAACTAGCGAACATTACAAAGCCATGTCGCGACCTAATATTAAGATTGCGTAACATGAGGAGCCTCGCCCGCGAGCCCGTACCAAGAAAATGGATTCACGACCATAATCGGTCGAGAGACCTCAAAGGAGAGTGCATGACGATCAACGAGGTCGCGACACAAATACTGAGCATCAACATCCAGTCGCGATTTATGTTTAAAGCAACGAGAGATAACCCTACAACCGGAAAGGGCTAACATGAGAGATTCTCCCAACGTCACGTATTGAGGTCACGGTTTGAGGCAAGGGGATGCTCCAAGCGATCGCGCGATATTAGTGTGGTCGCGAAGAAGCTAAATTCTACGAGCATATCAAAATGAGAAGACGGAGGTTCACGACGTAAGAGTGAGGTGATAGTGACTCAGAATTGCGATGAAGGAATGACGAGGTTGTGACGTGAGACTAAGGTCGCGACATCAATTCTTGAGAACAACTGAGCCAAAGAGGTCGCGACCACAATTGAGGTCGCGACCACTAATCAACGAAACTACTGCGAAACCTGGTCGCAACTAAAGAAACCTGGTCTAAGCGAAGCTGGAGCGAGATAAAGGGATAAGATTTCATAACATCAACTTGAGTCGCGACACGAGGCAGTGAGCCCCAGGCTTTTCTTAAGGAGGAATTCTACACGGATCTTTGTGCATTAAGAGCGCATTTCTTTTGTGGATATAAATGAAGCGGTGTTAGAATAGTAAAGTAACCTCTAACTTTTTCACTCTCGACACCCAGAACTGGGAGAGAAGAAGGGTTCATTGTATAGTTTATAGTAGATTTTCTTTTCTTTTCTGGATCTGAATCGGCGAACTGTGCAAAAACGATTGAAGCTAGATTTTTATTTCTGTTATTTTCTTCTTAAAATTACTACTTGAAAATTATGAAATCTAGACACATTTCTGGAATTCATTTCTTCTCAATTTAATTGCGATTACAGTGGATGTACTTGATCAATGCTCCATTTTTAATTGTGATGCAATAATTAGAAAGCAGCTTAGCTGGATTCGATTTACCGTTAGCTACAGTCTTTTCTGCAAAAATCTGGAAAGACTTATTTGGGTTGTGATTTATTTACTTGGTGTTGTTTTTTAATCTATAAGTTCTCAATGGTATTAGAATACCGAGTTTAAAGAGAAGTGTATCTTGCTCGATTTCGGGATGCCCTCTGGCATTGACACATAGTTGGAGATTCTGATAGTGAGCATTCACTTATGGGTATGTTAGACTACCATTGATGAGAGCTGGCGAGCTCTGAAAAGTTCTTTTTGATAAATCCCCGTTAAGCTGCATGGTGAAGTTAGAGGGGAGTATTTAACAATATAAATAATCAGAGATTTCACCTCAATCTAAAAGGAAGCTCCCAACCCTGTATTAGCTGAGATCTAATCAAGGGAAATGAAGAACCAATAGATCTGAAGGATGAGCCACCAATTAAGTGGTAGAACTTTTGAAAAAATCCTGAGAAGGAAAGCAAAAGATCTGCAGTCATCAAGAAATGAGTGTGAAGTATTGAGAAAGAAAAATACCCAGATCTTGTAAGAAGATCACTTAAATACAAATAGCGGATTTCGATCTTGACCGAGAGAAGCAAGGGCTTCTCACAGTGAATATGGAGAAATCAGCTACTGACATTTGAGGCAATCTTGGACAAATCCGAGATCCATGATAAAAGCAGGCAATGTACTTTCGTGTAGGAATTGACTGTTTCATTGTAATTCTTTGATAGTTTTCGTTTCTCACAGGGAACAAATTCGGTCCAATTATTTGTTCTTTATATTATTGGTTGTTTTCATGTTATTTCAGTTTATATTTTTAGTTAATAGTCTAGGATCTTTATTTTTCTAGATAAAACTTTCACTATCAGTTTTTAGTCTAAATAGCATAGAACTTGATGAATTTGGGGGTTGTTGATTTCAAATTCTTGTCAATCTACGTGGGAATGATACGGACTTGTTCAAATTTTACTACTTACATGACCTGTGCACTTGCCGGTGTCATAGACTAGACCCATTTTAAAATCACGAACACGAGAAAATTTATTTAATCCAGCGAGTTTATCAGTGACATGGGCGCAAGAGAGTGTAAGGCTCTTGTAACAATGTGAATTTGAGGGTTTTTAGTCTATATGGAAAAAGGCAAGCGAGAGGCGAGGAGGTCTCATGTGCTGGCGGTTGAGCATCAAAGCGGTCGGATATGCGAGTGCGTTTACGCTCTTACGCCTTGTTGGTAAGTAGCATTTAAATTGGATGCATCGTATTCATTCAATGTTGCAATTTCTGTGATAGAATTGGGCTTGGAGGTCGAGGCCTCTAGAAAATCGTTGTATGGATGTTCTCCCCTAGAACCTAGGGTGAGAGTTGACCTAATAGGTCGAGATTGTGAGTTAGAGATGTCCAAGATTCTGCTCATGGTGGACCCCCGGGATTGGGGCGTCACAACATGGCATCATTACATTTATGTGCATGGTGACATCGCGTCGAGCTAGGTGTAGGTGCACGGTATGGTCATTCACCACTCTAGGTGAGTGTGGGTTGAGTTTGCCTTTGGGACTACGTCCAATGAAGACTCATAGTTCAAATCAGGAAATGAGAAGTAATTAATGTGTGTTGGGCGAAGCAAGAAAGGGGCTTTTAATCCCCTCGGGTGAAAAGCCTGGAATTAGGGTGAAGGAGACCCACGGTAGTATCCGAAAGGTCCTGTATGGGTGTAAGAGACCGATGAAAGGATATCCACGGAATTTACATTGTGGGTGTAAGAGACCAGTAGAGATATCCATAATTTTTGTGTGGGTGTAAGAGACCCGTGGAGATATCCAGAATTTCTGTGTGGGTGTAAAAGACCCATGGAGATATCCAGAATTTCTGTGTGGGTGTAAGAGGCCCGTGGAGATATCTAGAATTTCTGTGTGGGTGTAAGAGATTCGCGGTGTAAGCCATAAAGTTTAGTTGCCCAAGAAAGGAAACACACGGTCATGGTTATCACGTAGACCTAGAGTTGAGTGATAGGAGTCGGGAGTGACTCGGGGTTTAGTTACCCATTGGAAATTGCATTGGGTGTTAGTGAGCCAGCAAGGGCTTGGTATATGAGTATCATTGGTACTACCAGTGACAAATGTCACACTTGGCATAGGTAGGTGTGAGGGAGTCGGTGAGGACTCGAGGCATGGGAAGAACACTTGCCCATAGTGGGAGTGATCGCTGGCCAATGATTATCGAGGCGCGAGTATACATATGGCACCACGTGAGGTAACATATGGGAGAATGCTTGCGGATCACCGATATGTTGGGCCAAGGTGGGAGAAACTCCATCCGGCCACGGTCCTGATCTGATTAGAGACACCTCGAGAAGGTGAGCTTGATACGGCCGCATCTTCTCCGCGGCTCGGGCCGGCGGAAGAGCCCCATGCGTGTACGGGCGTGAGCCCGGCAGAAGTTTGAGGTTGGCGATCACATCTTCTTGAAGGTGATGCCCTAGAGAAGAGTGGTCGGGGTTCGTAGCCGGAAGAGCTGTCGCCCGAGGCTTATTGGAGCCCTTGAGATACTCGAGAGGGTGAAGCCTGATGGCGATACCGATTAGCTTTACCGCCTAGCATATGTGTGTCCATGGTATTCCGTCTCCATGCTGGGAATACTTTAGTCCGGCTTCGTGTAATGGATTGTGGAGAGATTGATGTCGACACCAATGGGACCTTCAAGGAGGGACCAGTGTGCATTATGGATAGCCGGGATTAGGCTTTGCGACGCAAGACCGTGAGGCTAGTGAGGGGTGCTATGGCAGCCTTAGGGTGGAGGGAGTCAACATGGGAGGCGCGAGGACACGACGGCGAGAGACCTATCACTCTTGTTTAGGGATGAAGGTACATGGTCTAGTCGTTTAATACTTAAATGACTAGTTTACATGCATGACATAGTGCACGTTGCATATGCGTGTGAGTTGATGTGGTTGCGTGGAATTTCGGGATGAAATTCTTTTAAGGAGGGGAGAATGTAAAACCCCGAAAAAATCCTAATTTTCTGAAAAATGATAAAATGGTAATTTCGGTCAAAATCCAGAATTTTTCTAGATCTTGGATGACGAAATAGACTTCATCTTTGGACTCGTCTCGCGAAATCTAGCTACCACATCGAATTTCGTGGAATTCCGAGACAGTCGAAATTTTCATGTTTTTCAAGGCAACAGGGGTAATGCGGGACACTTGGCACATTTTGAGTTACTCACAGAGTGCCATGTGTCATGTGCAGAATTAGTCAAACATGAGCTCAAGTGTGAGCCATGGGTGGACACATGGCATCATGCCATTAGAGGAAAATCCAAAGTTGGTGGATAAGAGGATAAGGTGTAATCCAATGAGCCACTTAGAATTGGACATGTGGCATTGAGATGACAAGTCTCTTGTCCCAATCTTGACCAAATGGGTTGGGAGAGGAGAAGAGATGGGAGGGGAAGAGCAAACCGTGGAGAAAGAGTGAGATGTTGACTCTACAGCTGCTCTCTGGGAATTCCAGCGATCGGGACCGCGTCGAGATAAAGTTGCTCCCCACGTGAGGCTACCACGTGGGTACCCGGTTTGTGGGTTTCGACAGCTTCAGGGAGGGGTAGAGTTTCTCCTACTCGGTTTATTTCGGTTTAAGAGCCTTGTTAATGGATTTGGATGGTATGAGGCAGAAGTAGTGGCAGTTTAATCGATCTAAAATTTGGGACCATGTCTTTAAAATTTGGGGTATTTTTGAATGAATCTCGGGACAAGTACGGACATTATTGGTCCCATATGTGTTACATTGTTGTGTGGTAAATTGTGGTTTGAGTGTTTAGGGCGAAATGGTCGTGAGTTTCGGTTCTCAGTGGGACAGATATTTGGAATTATGGGCAGTTTCGGACAGCCCACATACTGTTTAGGGACTGTTAAAATAGCCCGAGTCGATAGTTGGACGGAAATTGTCCATGTATGTTGTTTGCAAAATATTGCTTAGAGTGAATGGCTTGGAATTGTGTAGAAAAGAATTGTTAATACATGTAATTTAATGTGTTAACATAATGTTTGAATTATATAAAATATAATTGTGTGTGAGCCATTGGATATTAAGGAGTGTTGAATAGCCCATGTGAAGGCTAATTTTGATATTATTACTTTCTGAATAAATAACATGTGGTTAAGTAACCCTGAATTTTTGTTAATAATATGTATGCTTAATTAACTTGTAATATAACATAGTTTTTTTGTGGAATGTAGGTGAATGTTTGGTGTGCCATTACATGTGCATGTAGGTGGGGAGTAACCCATGTAGGAGATTATCACTACTAGGCATTGCTCACCCCGTCGTGGGATCCCCCTTTCAAGTATAGGGAGTGTTAGGGAAGACGGCGCTCAGTAGAGGCCGCTTTTGAGAAGAAAACTAATATGTGGCTTTGATTGATTATTTTGTAAAACATGTATTAGAATTCTAAATCTTAATATATGTTTGTATTAAGAGTGATGTAATTAACTCTTGAACTATTGTAATATAGTTGGTTAGATTTTTTGTAAGTATTGATGTATGGGCCTAAGTTGCCATTTTTACTCATGTATGGGTCTCATGATATGAGACACACAGGTTTTTCTGCGGGTTGACGGTGGTCAACGAGACCCCGGGATTTGGGGCGTCACAATCATCATCTTGTAATGGTGTTTTTCGATTTTTTTCGATTTTTTATTGGTTTACATGTAACCATTTTGTTTACTCTCTTACCACCCACATGAGGGTTTAACTCATCTTTGATTTTGTTCATTGGTTGATTGACAGATTCCTTATACAAATAACATCTTTTATATAGTTTTTCTTAATAAATTGTGACTTAAATAACCTAATTTTATATAATCTCTTGTTTAATTATTTTTATTCTTACGATAAAAGTTTATGTAATATCCAATTTTGTCACATTTCATTTTAGGTGACACAATATTAGGCTTAAAGATTTATTACAATCCAATAGTTATATTGTAGATCGATGTTTATCGAGCTAATTATATAAATGGTACAAACTTTTATACTCTCGATGATTGTGTTAACATATCAAAGACCTTAATCTATGTAAAAAAATGGAGTCTAAATCAATATCTTGTTTTTACACAGAGCATTCAATCCCCCATAATGTTTTATTAATAGCCCACCAAATTTTTATCGGCACCCTGAATGCTGAAATGTCCCGATAAGTAGCTAAGCATCTTAAATTGAGGGAATACCCAAAGTTTAAAGGGTTTGTTTTAACTTTCTAAACTTTTACTTAAATGCTTAAATGATACACACACATATTATAATTACGGTCATGTTCCACACTTGCGACGGTTACGTGTCTAACGAATGTCTTTCTCTTCTTAATAATGGGGGCATCTTCAGTATATGAGAGCGAGGCTTATACTTCATTTTATAAGTTAAACTTGTGACAAAAAGGCCCAGTACTTATTGACATAGCAAGATCTTTTGGTAAAATCTTATTTTAGACAATCCAAACTTTCTCATATAATTCAATTGTTAAAAAAAAAATACATATATGGCTTAATTAGTGTATAATTGAAGAAAATAAAAAAAATATATTTTTTAATAAATAAATTGATTGTAAATGTGATGCCTCGATCCCGGGGTGTCTCGTTGACAACCCGTCAACCTGCGGAATACTTGTATCTCATATTATGAGGCCTATACATGAGTAAAAATGGCCACTTGAGCTCATACATCAATACTCATCAAAAATATATATCAACTATATAACAATAGTTCAAGAGTTATTACATTACTCTTAACCAAAACATATATCAAAATTGAGAGTTTCAATACATGTTATACAAAATGAATACCAAAGCCCTGTCCAGGCTTTCTTCAGCGGTCTCTTGTAGGCGTCGTCCTCCTGTGCACTCCATGCACGGAAATAATGATCCTCGTGAGTGAGCAATGCCCGGTAGTGATAATTTCCTACATGGGTTACTCTACGCTAGTGCACATGTGTGCGACTGATCACACTCAGAAGCCAGTACATGATCCTAGCGAATGTCTACGTACTTGATCAGTGTCGGGTCTCCCATGAGCTCCTCCACATACAAACCAAATGCGACAATGCAATTTTCGAAACAAAATTCTTTGTTCTTGAAAACACACTACCGAGTTTTGATGAAGCCTATGTTGGACTACCTCGAATGATTCTGATGGATAATTTTTCCGAACAGTCATGGGTCCGCCTCCGAGATGAACTGTTGGACCACTCTCCAAGACAATTCTTCGGAAAATCTTCCTTGAAATTCCTTTCACAACCATTTTCATTTTTTCTTTCAATTTCTTTCATGTCATGCACTTACACCTACCATCTAGGGTGCCCCGGTGCATATAGAATGCGATATACCATTTCAAAATATTCATGCTAATAACCACATTATATTAACACAATTAACTCACATAAATCATGTTATTTAATTTACAACAATAACACCAAAATTAGTTCACATGGGCTAATTAACAAATCAAGCAATTCACTTTGAATCACCCAACAACACAAAAATCACACAACAAATCACGTGAATAGTGAAACCCTCGAGTCGGCATTGTTCAGCCACCTGGTAGATATCTACCGGTTCAAGGGGTTTGAGATGAAAAAACTCTGACCATTCAGGCCTCAACAAATCCCCATCCATAAAATGACTCTAAGCCAAAAGAAATTAACCAAGTAGAGGAAAAGTTCTCTACCTCTTGGAGTTGTTGAACTCCACAAATCGATGCCACGCGTGGCCACGCGTGGAAACGACTTTGCTTTTTCTCAGATGAGAGCGATTGTCCGACGTAGGGAAATCTAGATGAAGTGCGCTTTCTCTCTTTAAAATTTGAATCTCCACTCACTGCGTTTTGCCTTTGGTGGAGAAGAGACTATTTCTTTTTGTCTTTATTCACTTAAACTAAATTCCATCTTTGTCCACTTCAACGATTTTGACAAATGGCTTAATCTAATTCATCTCCATCATCTCACTAATCATGCAACATAATATAGTGATTTTATAAATATGATGTTTAATCATCTTGTGTCTCTCTAAGTAGTTTCATTGATACAGTGCCTTACTCAGCGTGAAATTAGACTATCTGATTCATTGATCGAAGCGTGGTAAGTGGGTACGTGAGTTCAACGATCAAATCCAGTTTTATCATCAGGATCTAGAAAAATTCTGACCCGAAATGCAGGTTTATACTTTTTCATAAGAATTTGAATTTTTCGTTTTACATTCTCCCCTCCTTAAAGGAATTTAGGTCGAAATTACGTACGATCCACAACAACATGCATGTCTGGCGGTGCTATCTCTGCATATGCGAAGCTAGTCATTAAGTTTTAAATGACTAAACCACGTACCTTCATCCACTAAGCAGAAGGGATGATGGCGCATCGTGTCATCGCTCCCGCGTTGACTCCCTTCACTCCCGCGGTGTTGCCATAGCGCCCTCACTGGCCTCACGGTCTTCTTTGTCGTAAAACTACGATCCGGTATCCATAATTCCTGCTGGTCGCTCCCTGCGAAGGTCTCATCAGGTGTCAGCCTCAATCTCTCCCCCGATCCTTTACATGAGTTGGATGCGGGTGTACCTCCCGGAGCATGGAGCGTGAAATACCTCGTGGACACACGATATCTTGGGCGGTAAAGCCAGCCGGTGCCGCTCAGTTTCACCCTCTCAGTATCTCGGGGAGGGCCCCGATGAACCTCGGTGATAGCTTCCGCGTTCATAGAACGACCACTCCTCTCTTAAGTCACCTTGAAGACCTGATCTCGGCCTCGAACTCCTAGGTCGACGTCGCACATCAGCATAACTCTTCTGTCGGCTCTAAGCCGTGAGAAGACGCTGTAGTATCAATCTTACCTTCTCGGAGGTGTCTCTAATCAGATCAGGACCAGTGATGGAACTCTCTCCCACCTCGGTCCAACATATCGGTGATCTGCATGGCCTCCACGTACATTACTCATATGGTGTCATCGCCTCGCGATAAGCTGTTGTTGTAGGCCGAATTCCATAAGGAAAATGCTCTTCCCGACTACCCTTATGATCCAAGGCCGTTTCGCAACATGTCCTCTAACACAGGTCCTCTCGGCTGACCAGCATCTGTGCGGGTGGAAAGGCGTACGTAGTCGGTAGGTGGTGCGATGCGACAGAGGGAGCTCATCGGTGGCTTGGCCCAGGGTGCCATCCCATGTGAGTCATAGAGATGGGTGAAGTACGAGGAGTGTAACTTCGATCTTGATCTACAACCCTCACGAAGAGCAATCCGTGCTTTCAAATCAGGAAAAACATCCTCATACTCGCGAGACTACCGAGGTAGATCTAAGTCAGTCTCACCTCATCCTGCAGGAATTAAGGCTAGCTAGCCAACCTTGTTGTCATGACACTGGGCTCGTACCGTCTGGGGCAAAATATCATGTTTGTCTAAGTGAAATACAACAAAGTATGATCTTCTTTGTGTAGGCGGTAACCCTCCTACTCCTGATCGATGGCGATACATAAAGGCTGTCAGTAGATCCATCCCAGGGATGACGTCCCGAACTTCGACATGTCCATGACCCTCAAGTCCTTATGGGTAGAATCCACGGACCCTATCCTCGCCCCTAATCCTAAGGGAGAACTCGCATTACAAGGGGCTCCTCAAGGCCTCAACCTCTAAGCCCAACTCTATCTGGCCCGATGCGGCCAGTGAATGAATCTGTACACAGAATCAAATAACACTCTTTTCGTAGGCGAGATAGCAAAAAGCGTCTAGTGTATAACTATTTTTATACTAAACATTTCATATAATCCATGCATTTCATAGGTAATGAGACAATAGTCTATATATTAAATCATGTTGACAAAAAAATTTATTTTATTTTATTTCATTTTAAAAAAATTTTTTTTTTTTAAACCTCGTGAACAGTGCTCAAGAACAATGTCGGCATTGACTGAAGCAGGTGCACTTAGTCATGTAGTCGAGTGCAGTGCCACCCTTGGCCCAACCGGCGCTCGCGTTGTGTGATGGCGGCGCCCAGCGGGCGCAGTATCGTGACCCTCCGTGAATTAGCCGGCATCGCCCGTACTTGACCGTGTAGTGGCGATGTCGGCCAGCCCTTGTCGCGATACAAAATTACGCGGCGTGATTTACCGGCGCATTGCGGCGTCGTGTCGCTGGCCTTACCGTTTGTGTGCCAGCGGCGCGCGTACTCACCGTGTCGTCGGCCGTGTCGCGCGTATAAGCGACAGGTCGCCCCGATACGATCTGGTTTGTATCAGCGACTCCCCGCCCGGCCAGTCGAGTGCGCCACGCTTCGGCTGCGCGCATGCCCTTGCGGTCGGCCAGGTGTCTTGGTCGTATCGTGGCCCTCTTGCTGCGCGCCTAGCCCTATATCACGATACAATTCCCTGTATCGTGACCAGTGACCGGTGGGCGGTAGCCCATCGAGCCTCCCCACATTTTTTTCACATCATTTTTCATTTGTTCCACCCTGGAAGACCACAAAAAAAAAAAAATTTATTTTATTTTCATTTCCAATGAAACAAAATAAATTCATTAAATTTTTCCTATTTCCCACCTGCTTATCAAAACCTCATTAAAAAAAAAACATTTCACCTCGACCTACATTTTTCCTATGTGCTATTCACCCGACACCTTGATTCACCTGTCACATTACACAACAATTCATGTCATACCCACCATTCATCAAAATGCACAATGGATGCATGATCCCAACCCATTTCCCATCAGTCACAGGCGACCGTGTTATACCTAAGCTGATACCAGCTGTGAAGCTGGTAACGAGGACTAAACTTATGGATACCCGAACTCGAGCTCCTAGGTGTCGTTTGCCTAGCTCGTGCCTGCAGGCACGTGACCTTCAGATCTCGGGGTATCTCGTTGACAACCCGTCAACCTACGGAATACCTGTATCTCCTATTATGAGACCTATACATGAGTAAAAATGGTCACTTTGGCCCTTCGTGTAACTCATCAAAAATATACTATCAGCCCATATATGATAGTTGAGAGTTACATTACTCTTAACCAAAACATATCAAAATTGAGAGTTTCAATACATGTTATACAAAATGAATACAAAGCACAATCAAACTTTCTTCTAAGCTTGGTCTCTTGTGAGGCGTCGTCCTCTATTACCTCTATGCACAAATAATGATCCTCGACAGGTGGCAGTACCCAGTGGTGAATTTCCTACATGGGTTACTCCCCGCCCTATAGTGCACATGTCATGGCAAACAATCACACTCAAACTAAATACATGATCCTACTTGAATGTCTACATGCCCAATCCGTGTCTCGAGTCCTCACCGACTCCCTCACACATGCCTAAACCAAATGCGAGCAAAAATACAATTTTCAAAAAAAAAATTCTTTGTTCTTGAAAACACACTACCGAGTTTTGGTAAATATATTGGACTACCCTCAGTAAATTCTTTGGATAATTTTTCCGAGCAGTCCTTGGAGTCCGCCTCCGAGATGAAGCGTTGGACCACTCTCGAGCGATTCTTCGGAGAAAATCTTCCTTAAGTACTTTCACAATCATTTTCATTTTTCTTTCAATTTTAACTCATGTCATGCACTCCTACTGTATTACAAGGGGTCTTGTGCGCTATGGATGCGATCTATGCCATTTCAAATATTCAATATAATGTATTTACATGCATATATTAACACAATTAACTCATAAATCATGTTATTTTAATTTACAACAATAACACCAAATTAGTTCACATGGGCTAATTATGATCAAGCAATTCACTTTGAATCACTGACAACACAAAAATCACACAACAAATCAAGTAGAATAGTGAGAGCTTCTCAAATTAGGCATTGTTCACGGCCACACAAGTAAGGATCTCTTCACTCGGTTCAAAGGGTTTGAGATCGAAAACACGGCCATTCAGGCCTCAACAAATCCCCATCCATAAAATGACTCTAAGCCAAAGAATTAACCAAGTAGGAAAAGTTCTCTACCTCTTGGAGTTGTTGAGCTCACAAAATCGATGCTGCAACGTAGCCTTGCGCGATAGAACAACTTTAGCTTCTTTCTCAGTGAGCAGAAGGTCAAGCGCCGGGAAATCTAGAAAGAAGTCACACTTTCTCTCTCTAAAATCTGAATCTCCCACTCACTGCACGTTTTCCTTCCAATTGGAGAAGAAGACTATTTCTTTTTGTCTTATTCACTTAAACTTTTCAAAATTTCATCTTTGTCCCTTCATTTTGATTTTGCCCACATAGGTTAGCCATAAGTCATTCATCTCCCATCATCACTAATCATGCAACATGTGTCACATGGGTACATGTGGTAGGTGACTTTGTCACATCACATGTCTCTCTCTAAGCCAGTTTTCGCTTTGACACCGGTGCCTCGACGTGAAATTGCGACGTCACATAATTATTGAGAGTCGATGTGGTAAATTTAGATTTAGCGAGGCAGTTCAAGCGTGAGAAGTCTGTTTCATCATCAAAGATCTAGAAAATTTTAGTTTGACCGAAGTACCATTTACCCTTTTGAAAATTTGAATTTTCGGGTTTCTTGTAAATTAGAAACAAATATAGTGTGTTATATAACACCATTTGATCTAAATTAAATAATATATAAAAATAGAGATAATATTTAGAGATGAAAATATCACTTTGTTGCAAAATAACCTTAAACAATAAACAAATTTTGTGTCCAAATCTTTATAATATTTTTTAGCAACAAACATTTAAAATTATATTCATCGCTAAAAATAAATATTTTGCAACAAACAAAGTTCATCACTAGATAGCTAATTTTGTTTACACCCAAATTATTTTCAAATTAATTTATTCACAAAAAAGTTCTTCTCGTCAATATGATTCATAACAAAAATTTAAATTTTCGTCTCCAAAACTACATCGTTCAACAACTATTGAGACGATTTCTAAATTTTGTTGCTAATAGATATATTTTGCAACGAAATATTTTTCCCATATTAAAAATTTGTTGCTAAATCACCATTTTCTTGTAGTGATATTATCTACTTATGAATAGGTAAATGGATAGATGGGCATGCCTATTAGGGATACAGATGCTGCAGCATACAGATATAATTGGCCCCGTTGGGTCATTACTGCGACCCCGTTTGGGTCATACAGTATAGTACAGATCGAGATCACGTTCGCGTATTGTGATGGTACCCTCGGGTACATACAATCATTTCCCGTATCCACTTCTTTGGAATATGTAGACATGACACATGTAAAAAGTGATGAAGAGATATGGATAAATGAGACATGAATCATAAACATAGAAAGTAATTTGTAATATATATAATGGAAATATAAAATATATGAATAGTCATTAATACTATGACTAAAATGATATGGAACATAATGAATTAAATTATCTAATTGTGGTAAGTTCATGGATTAATGTATCTTACAAGTTTATAAGATTATATATAAATATATGCATAGCAAGTTGTATGAGTATTAGAATGTGATTATCATATGGTTCTTGGTCATCCATGCGTGGACCTCACTAAACTTTTATACTTGGCATGGGTGTTATCGAGTGTAGGTAAGGGGCTGTGTAGAGAGCAGAACATTCACAGCATCCAATCCCTCGAGGCCATCTCGGTGATAGGTGCTCACCTACAGGTGTTTCTTTTTAATGTTTGATACGAGGCAGGTATAATGTATATAAACTTTGAGTCTGATAGAAAATGATTTGTAAATAATATGTAAGTGATACTTTGAGCATTCCACATAGTGGGGTATGATGATAATTGTGGTTCAGTGTATATGTTAAATTATATGATTATATTTAGAGATGTTTAAATTTCTCGATTAATCATGTTTTAAAGTCTACGAGTTTAAGTAACACCCCTTCCCCTAACACAAAGGTGCCGGGTTGGGGTGTCCTGGTAATTGATATAAGAGCCTAGGTTTGGGCGACTCTGGATAGAGTATAAGATAAAAATGCATATGTAAAGTAATGTGTTGGCCTTATGTGGATATCTTTGTTTTCTGAATAGGATGGATCACCCTCCCAATCCAACAGAAGAAGCGGCTGAGAGTGTTAACCTAAGAAATCAAGGGTTATCCGCTTCGGGTCATTTTGAATCTTTCAAAAGTGAAAGCAATGCTCGGTCGGAGAGCGGGAAGATTTGCTGAGGATATCTGAGACATGAACAGGTATTAGACAATGAAGCTGCCTAAGACTCAGATATACATGGTAACAGGTATGGACGGAGGAATTATAGGATAAGCATGGAAGGAGTCGATAAAGGCTAGGAATCTTGGTTGGAGAGAAGCTACAAGAGTGGGGAAGTTAGATGCCCTTCCGATCATAGAGTATCTTATGCAATCTCACTATTGCAGAGTGAGGCATATGACTAGTGGAAATTGGTGCTAAAAAGTCCGAAGATTCCAAATCCCATGCCTTGGGATTTCTTTGTCCAAGAGTTCAGGGCAAAGTACGTTACAAATATGTATAGGGAGACCAAGTGGAAGCAGTTCCTAAATTTGAAGCAAAGGAATTTATCAGTGGCGGTATGAAAAAAATTTATCTCGATCAAGTATGCTTTGAGTTAGTCCTCATGGAAGCATTCGGTGTAGGCAATATGAAGATGGGCAGATGAGTTCATAAAGAGAATTGTTAGCACCTGTTACTTCTCTTCAACGATGATTTTTACTGGACAGTGGGTAGTGAAGCTGAAAGTGGAAATACGAGGGCAACGACGGAAAGATTTGAGAGATGAAACTTTCTAGAGGGCTTCTTCATCTCAGTAAAGAGTCGAGTCCCAAGCGAGTTAATTACATAGTTACGCCCACAAGGAGAAGACAAGGGAAATACGGTGGTACCTCAGTACTAGTAGAGGTGCTTGACGGGACAGGGCTCGAGTGCCACTCATTGCCATCGGCGACATTTTGGAGTTTGTAGATGAGTTATTGGGAAGGTGCTAGATGTGGAAGCACTAAACATTTTATGGAGAGAATTGTCAAGAGGTCAATGGACAATAGGAATCCTCGGAGTAACAGTGCGGGAGGTCGGCGGCACCCACCCAGTCAGCTCGAGATAAATTGGGGTTGGGAGGGCCAGGCCGGTATAAGGGCGGGAGCCGCGATGTCGAGGAGGCGGTAGATGGATCTTGTGACTTTAGCACCAGCACGAGCATATGCTATGAAGGCTCATGGGGACCAGGAGGCACCAGAAGTAATTACTGGTATAATTTCTCTTTATGGTATTAAAATGCATGCATTAATAAACCTTGGATCTACTCATTCATATGTATGCATTGAGCATGTGTTTAATAAGATAACATCAGTGGAGAGATTGTTATATGATATGCATGTAACTAGTCCCCTGGGGTAAAGTGTTAATGTTAATAGAGTGTATAAGAATTACCCCATAGTTATCTAGGATAGAAAATTTTCAGCTGATTTGATTGCTCTGCCTTTCCGAGAATTTGATTTGATTATGGGTATGGAGTGGCTGTCTAAGCATAAAGCTATACTAGATTATGAAAGAGATGATAGATCTTAGGAGGTGATCGACCCGATCGGAGGTGATAGTATGGGGCATTAGATCCTGGCGCAATGTCGATATAGTCTCTCTATCTGTGAAGCTAGAGGAGATTTCTGAGGAAAGGATGTGAGACATTTTTTGCCTTGATACTTGACTCTAAGAGAGGTCAAGTAGATGTGGAAAAGATTCCAATAGTAAGGGAATTTCCAAATGTATTCCCTGAAGAGTTTCCTAGCATTCCACTTGAGAGGGAGGTGGACTTGTCCATAGAGATTGTACCAGGAACAACCCCGATTTCTAGGGCACCTTACAGGATGGCTCCTTCTGAATTAAAAGAGTTGAGGCTACAGTTATAGGAGTTGTTGAATAAAGGGTTTATTAGACCCAATGTTTTATTTATGAAGAAAAAGGATGGCACATTGCAAATGTGCACTGATTATAGACAGATTAATAAAGTAACAATGAAGAACAAGTACTTGTTGCCTAAAATAGAAGATTTATTTGATCAGTTAAAGGGAGCAGGTATCTTTTCTAAGATAGATCTATGATCTGTGTCATGCTCACGACCCGACTGATCGGAAGCTATTTGATCGGACAGAGACCTTGGACCGCTAAATCCATTTTATTTGCCAAGAGCACATTTCGTATACTCAATTTCAATGGATATTTAATATCCATTTAGTATATATATATGTGTGTGTGTGTGTGTGTGTGTGTTATTGTGTGTGTGTGTGTGTGTGTGTGTGTGTGTGTGTGAATATGATATCACTACTATTTCACATTCATTACTATAAGAAGTATGTATTATATCTCTTCAAGAGGGCCCATAACTGTACTTTAGTACAATATTTATACAAAACGACATTTCTTGCCCTTTTTAAATCATTTACAAAACATTGTTGTTCATGCCTAAACATAAGTCAAAATATACTCTTCCCATGAAGATTTATAGATCTTTGTTTGCAATGCAAAACAATTACATGATTTTTTTTCTTTGAAATGAAATGTATGCATTGAGACGGGGCATTTACTTATACTCCACACGATTTGACGATGACTCCGGACTCTACTGTCTTTGATCTTACCCCTATTCACTCGGTACCTACGCGTGATAAAACAACGCGTTAAGCATTTTCATGTTTAGTGGTTTTATGCATTTTTATCCTCATTTCAATCAAACAAAAAATATATATCTTTCCGAAAACAACATTTTGGCACATTTTCAATGGTCAATGCAATAAACAATATATATGTTAATTTTTCATTCAAAACTCAAATTATGCATTTCACACATTTACTTATAAGTTTGCCCTTAAACGAATTTAACCATGACTTTCGATGCATAGGATAACGAAATCACCGACACGGTCCCGCTTGGCTGCGGGTATAAAAAAAAACATTTAATAACACAGTCTGATCGTTAGACTCTTTGACTTATTACAAATTCATTTTTGTACACTACGAGATTGTCTAATGGACACTGGATCGATATGTTCTAAATCATTTTCGTTCAAATCTTGCTACATTGACCCTTATTGGTATATCAATATATCCTTAACTCGAATATAACAAATAACATTCTCTTAAGGGCATTAATACTCAGTCATAGTAAATTACAATATTGTATATACATATATACCCCAATAAACACATTTTGATGCTCATGCAGTTTTCATGGCAATCAATTTCCCAATCACTTAAAACAAATTTGTTTATGGTTAAAAACAAAGCACATTAGCAATTTTTTTCCCATGTAAATCATTTTGGTTTTTGACAAATCATTACAAAATGCAATAAGAAAAGAAATGAGAAGAACAAACCAAAAAGGTTGTCGCTCCTTGACTCCTATACTTGGAATCCCGATCTTACTCGTGTTTCCTTGTCACTAACCCCTAATTCATTACAAATAGAGAAAATATCAGCCGTGCATGTTAGTGTTTTTTGGTTATGGTTGATTTCTACCCAATACACTTTCACTTGTAAAATTTTCTGAGAACAAATGAGCCATATTTTACCCAACTTCCTTCAAGTTCATTGTTTCTCTATAATATATTTATTCGAAATTGGAATCATCAATTCGAGATCCCGAAGCTTCGAGATATGTTCCTAAACAACGGGACTACTCTATTTTCCAAGCATAACCAGATTTTCCGTCATGAGCTCCCCTTAGGCGAATTTCTGGGTATAATGGGGTCTAAATTTGAATAAACTTATTTCAAGTAAATTTGTTCTCCCTAGAGAATCCCCTGGTACACCAAAAATTTGAATCACTCGATTTCGATGAGTGAAACTGACTTATGGCCTAAATACCAAGTGTGCAAAAACCTGGCGTACCAAAAGCAGGTGGGTGCGGAAAGAAATAAAGTTTCCTTTTGTGGCGTATTTACGGGTCCAATGGGAATCAAATTTGAGATATCATATTTCAAGAAATTTTTCTCTAAGTCTATTACCTGAAATTTGAATCAGCAATTTGGATGAGTGTGTTGAAGTTATATTGAAACAAAAACATGAGTTTTAGAAATTTTGGCCGATATCTCCCCTAAAACCCCAACATTTCCTTTAAAACAAGTCTAATCAAAGAAAAGGCTACTTGAACTCTGAACAAACATATATATACAGTAAATTTAACCAAACTTCAGACACAATCAAAGAGAGTTGGGACTGGTTCATACCTTAAATTTCTTGAAGCTTCAAACCCAACTTTCTCCAGTACTTGGCTTGAATAAAACCTTGGAAAGCTTCAGCCAACTAATCTCCTCTTCCCTCCACCGGACATGCCCCTAGCTCTCCCTCTTTGCCAAATGAGAGAACTCCTCATTACAGATCAAATGTGGTCTTAACCCCTTTTGTCTAAGGCCACATTTGAAACTCCCCCGACCCCCCACTTAAAGTTTCCCGATTTTGTTTTAATCATGCCACCATCTATGTTTGACATTCAATATTGTTTACTGCTTTGGCTTATACTCTTCTTCATTTATGACCTTTGCGTCCTCATTTGACAAATTTTTTATTTCACTTACCATTTAAATTCCAAAAAATTCAAATTTAACTTGTGTTATACCCTAAACATATCATTAAACTACTAGGGCTTAATTTGGGGTGCACTAATCCACTATGTGAATTCTCACTTTAAAACGAAAAGGCTATTTTTGGGACGTTACAATCAGGGTACTACCAGTTGAGGTAAAGATCAGCGTCGTCAGAAGACAACGTGAGGACTCGATATGGTCATTCACGAGGTTTTTAGTAATGCCTTTTGGGTTATTTCGTGCAGTAGTAACATTTATGATTTGATGAATAGGGTGTTTCGACCCTACTTAAGATCATTTGGTGGTGTTTGTGTTGACATATTGTGTATTCCAAGATGAGGAAGAGCATGAACGACATCGAGGATAGTAGTGGCCCCCATTACGGCTGGTAAGGGGTGTCGGCGAGATGTCACCTTAGGCGTGGCTGGCGACTCTTTAACCCTTTTCTTTCTGAGTTAACTTTTTGTACCTATTTTCTGAACTCCTTATACACAATTTATGCTAATAACAAAATATTTTACATATACATTATCCATACCACCATAGTGGCATTCATTATATTCTATACACATATACTTGAGTCCCTTTACTTGTACTATTACACTTTCACTATTACAAAACTATACATATAAAATCAGAGATTACGGAATAGTGCGGTGAGCACTATCTACGAGATGGCACATCTTCAGCCGTGTGGATGTCACAATCCACTATGCTATCCTTGTCTTACGCCCACGTACCTGCACGGATTAAAAACCGTCTTGGCACTGCAGCTTGAGTGGGACACATATACATGGACGACCAAATAATGATCGTCATGAAATATCGTATCTTAATCTATTTCATATTATTTCTTATATCATATTCTTTGCAGTTTCCTATACTTTCATGTTCATTTCCTTTCATGTTCATATATTGTGCATGTATCATATACTTTCATATCTCGTATACTTTCATATAACCTATCTTATACTGTCCTGTACTTTTATCTACATTCATATACTTTTCATATACGGTACTTTTGTATACTTTCATCTGTCTTTCACCTATTTCTAGTCTTTTTCATCTTTCAGTTCTATGACTTATTACATTCTATGTACTATTGCATATCATTTCTTATCCACTGTACCTATATCATGTCTCCTTTCATGTAGAATTTTACGCCCATCTTATGCTATTCCTTTCTTACATATTGTTTTATCATATATTTTTCTTATACGATCTTATATTGTCATATGCTTTACATTTGCGTTTTCCTCGACTACTCGAATTGACCTTCCACAGCCAGTTAGAGAGGGAATCTCATCATGTTTGTCATTCCTATATTACTCATCTGCCTTTTCATATACTATATTTTCCTATGATTTCATCTTTGTGCTTTGTACTTTCCATATAATGTCATATACAATTCTTTGTCCTTTTCATATACTTTCATGTACTATGTACTTTACTTCTTGTTCTTGTAACTGTATACTATCATCGCATAGCAGTGCTATGCTTCTCATATCATGTCATATATTCTATACATTTCATTTGCATATACTTGTCATTTTCTTTTAGGTTTCATATCTGTAAATACCTTAGAAAGCGGATACGGAAATAAATTGTATGTACTGAAGGTACTATCCTTTATGCGAGACCGGTGATCTCATCTGTATATACAGAAGAGTGTATCATCGCAGCCAGGGACCCGGTATTACTCACCATCATAATATCTGACCCAAGCATTGGTAGGTATATTGATCAAACCGGGATCTATATCATCGACAAACGGGGCCTCAATATCTGTGCCCATCTTTGCGGCTCAGCGTGTCCCTAGACATGCCTATCTATCCCTCTACTAGGTTCCTAAGCGAGACAATCCATGTATTTTTGTGTTCAGTGTATCTCATATTCCGAATAAGTATTGTTATCGGTAATCATATGCCAATCTGCCATGATTACTTTAATCTGAATTCGTTTTCATATTTGTAACTTCATATCCCACTATTCTCATTATTTCTTTCTTTGTACATGTATATCATTTCATATATGTCTATTCTATATCGCATTCCGTTCATGTTTTATTATTCATATTTCATCTATTCACTATTGTATTCATATCATGTTCTATCATATATTCATCTCATATAATAGCATATAACTGTTTGCATCCATAACCTATCGAGATCATATCTCTGTCATCTACTTGTAACATCTTATATCTTGTTAACTTATATCTTCATGTACTCTATCAGACTATCGTAACTATGCATTTTTCATATATCTTTTAACTTCAATTTACTGTATTTAGAATTCTTTATCATACATGTAACTATTTTCTTATCATTTGTGTATCTCTAGCATGTGTTGTCTAATCATATACTTCTTAATCTCATGTATTTCTATCATATATTCATTTCATATATTCCTATATTCATATCATTCATCTATTCATATCATCTCATATATTCATATATATTCTTATTCTTTATAAATTTATATCCTTCAATACAGTTAAGGACTACCAAAAATCGATCAAAAAAATTTCTAATATTGGTCGAATCTGTAGGACTAAATCCTGCAAACCTATTCCAGCCCGAAACAACATATGCCATTATATGACTTTTTATTCCAGTAGGAAAATTAAATCGCCGTGGAGTTTGACTAAACTCCCGAATTTTTGGTACCCATGCGTAGCTCAGCGTCACGTGGATCAACTATCTTAGTCAGATCAATTCGGCCGTCGGAAAAGTATGAATGCGAGAAGAACCGAAACATAGGATTTTGATTTCTTACTGCAATTCTCGGTGAAATCCCGTGTTTTGTACTCTGCAGTAGCCCTCGTGAGTAGAGCGCACCGTTCTTGTCAGACCGATTAAACGATAGATTTCCATATATCGAAAAGAGAAACAAGAGAAAAAAATAAAAAATAAAATAATCTCCCACGCTCAGTCTCCCCGACGTTTGTTCCCCCTTTTTTTTTAAAATTTTATCCCTTTTTATTTTTTTTTAATTTTTTTGTTTAAAGTGGGACCCACATGTCCCTTTTCTTTCACTTCTTGATCAGTTTAGCTCGAAACAAATTGTTCATCGGTTAATTTCATTTATCTAATTAAATATTCTTTAAATATTTTCCATTTTTCGAGATTTTCTAAAAATCTCGTTTCGAGACTCGCTCACACGATCTAGAAATTAGTAAAATATTAGGCTTGTCTTCGGAATTTACTTGAGTCGACGGGGTAGCTAGATTTCGGGGCAATTGCGGCGCGATCTGTTTAGATCATCCGAGGATCTAGAAATTTCTAGGCTTTCACGAGCCATTCAGTACTTTTACAATGACGAAGTCCCAGTTTTGCCAGCTTTCAATAAAATGTCTGTTTTTTGACAGAATAAATTTTGGCTTATTTTCTACCCTAAACATGGTATAAAGCGGTAGGGTATATTTTGGGAATGTTCTGATGGTTCTCACAGGACTTTGAGGCTTGGTTCATATCTTGTGAGTAAATGTGATTTTGGCTAAAGGAAGTTTTCTTCCTATGCCACATTGTCTCCCTTTGAAGAATTAAGTTGATCCAGCTAAGATTGAAGCTATTGTGAATTGGAAGCCACCTCAAAATGTGATAGAAGTGAGGACTTTATTAGGAGTTAACTTACGATATTATAGAAGATTTGTGAAAGACTTTCTATCATAGCACATCTCACTCACCAAAACGCTCGGAAAAAAATGTGATTTGGAGTGGAATGACAAAGTGCCAAGCTAGCTTTTGAGTAGTTAAAGCAATTGCTAATAGTGAAGCTCAGTGTTGACTATTGACCCAGGGTAAAGAGGTATACGTACGTGATGTGAGGATAAGTCTAGGATGTGTGCTAATGCGAGATGGTAAAGTTGTGGCTATGCATCCTAGGCCGGTTGAAGCTTCATGAGCGGAACCTCCTCATGACCTAGAGTTAGTTGCGGTAAGTGTTTGCTTTCAAAATATGGCAGCACTACTTATATGGGGAAGTATGGGATTTACACAAACCCTGAAAGTCTCGAAGTACACATTGGCTAGAAAGGAGTTGAATTTAAGACGTAGGAGGTGGTTAGAGTTGTTTAAAGACTATGACTGCATAGTTGATTACCATCTTGGGAAAGCCAATGTGGCGGCTGATGCCTTAAGCAGAAAGACAATAGTAGCTTTTTCACTTTAACACAATGATTGGAGGAATAGCAGTGTGGAGATTTGCTTCGATTAAGAGCTCGAGCACGCTCTTAAATAGGATGATTATAGATGCTCAAAAGAATGATAAAGAGTTGCATGAAAAGATTCAGCTGAACAAGAGATGGAGTCGAGTGTGAGTTTAGGTAAAGGGGATAGGGCTTGTGTTAGGAGATAAATTATATGTGCCAACGACGGCAAGCTGAAAAAAGAGTTGTTACATGAAGCTCACAACTCAGTGTTTACCATGCATCCTGGAGGCAACAAGATGTACCAGGATTTGAAACAAAACTATTGGTGGAAATGTATGAAAAGAGATGTAACGCCCCGAAAATACCCTAGATTTTTATAATACTTTTATTATATATTCTGGATATAAATTGAGCCAAACTTGTGTTTTTCCAGGAAAATTGGTAAATTGACAAGTTATGAAATGATAAATTTAGTGAACCCGAGAATTGTGTATGAGAACAAGGGTACAATTTTCATTTAGCAAATAGGACATGAATATGAAAATCATTAAGTGTAGAGATGGGCCACAATACAAATAAATATGTTACAATTGCAAAATTAAAGAGATGAGGCTATAGATTGCAAATTAATGAAAAGTTGATATTATAATAATGGGAAAACAAAAGCGAATATTATTTTGGTCTCCTAAAAAGCCTAGGGTTCACGTAGGAAGAGAGGAGAGAGCCAAGAGAAGGAAGAGGAGAGAGAAGGAGAAGAAGAAGGAGGAGGAGGAGAGAGAAAGAAGATCCAAGGTATGTATGTTAGGATCAAGTGTATTTTGGATCCCTAGGGCTTTGAGAGTATGGAGATTAGATGCTCCCTTTGGTTTTAGGTTGTGTGTAAAGATCACACAAACCTTTGAATTTTTGGGGTTATGAGAGTAAAACCCCAATTGGTGAAAAATAACCATGGAATCATCACATTTATGTGGTTTTATAAAGAATTGGTGGACCTTAGGTAGTGTTCTTGGATTTTCACCTAAGGTTTTGTGTTTTGAGGTTCCAAAGCACCAATTCAAATGTTGTGGAGTTGTTTTTGGATGGTTTCCATGATGTTTCTTGAGGTGTTATGAATTATAGAAGTTGTATGGAGTGAATTGGCATCAAAGAAATTAGAGAAAAATAACAAAATTTAGGTAAATTTCGGAAGGTGTACCAGGCTGTGAACAGTAGTGTGCGGTACACCCACCAAAACAAAAGTGTGCAGTGCATGAGCGGTGGTGTCTTGGGTACACCACAATTACATTTTCTGTTTCGAATGGGTTTTTGTGTTTTTAATGCCAACTGTTTCGTTTCTTATGGAAATTTGAGTGATTGGTAGGTACGTAAATAGACTTCCAAGGAGAGCCAAACTTAAAGAATAGTCGCCAAATTCTAATCTTAAGTGGCCTAAAAATTCCTCAGAGTGGGGCCATGTGCAAGCCAAATTCTGGTTCGACTTTGAACGAACATAGTGATCAGGTTGTTTCGGACGTAACTTGAAGTTCCCGGTGCTCAGGTGGGTGATTCAGTTGGAATAGAACCCTTAGCACCTTGGCTTTAAGTAGTACAAGACCTAGAGTCAAACATGAGTTAAGACCCGGAAAATGAGCAGTAAAAACTGTCGTGTATTGAGTAAATTGATTAGTTGGCATGAAAATGCCATAACTTTAGTTAGGATGTCAGGAAATGATTCCAATTCCTAGGTAAAGTAGACTCATAGAGGAATAAGAATGAGTCTAAGTCAAGAAACGTACCGTACCCTCCCGCGTAGCTTCCGGCTTTGCCTCGGTGTGTCGTTTAATGCGATTGTTGGCAATCACTAGAGTGAATAAATTGCATTTGACTAGGTGCGGGTGAAATTCGACAAGCGACCTAGGATTGATATCGAAAAGAAGCAGAATGCGATAATTGGTCTGTTCTCTGACTCTATCCTTGATTCAAGTATTTTGGTAGTTACGTTAATTATGAATGAGTCACGTGAATCGAGGTACATGAATGGTGTGTGATATAATTCACGTGGTTGGTATATCTTTGAAAGATAATCTGAAGGAATATGAAATGTGATAGTGAAAGCGAATGAAAATGAATGATAAAAGGGCGGGATTCATCAAGCGGAATCCGTCGAATTGTAAACTAAAATATATACGAGATAAACGCGGCCAGGATACCTGGCGGCGTGCGTGCTAAGGCACCGAAATTATCAATGTCCTTGGCGGGGATGCACTAATCGGCCATCCGTCCTTGATGAATATGGCATTGAAGAAATGTCGACTTGGCGGGATGTGCTAATTGGCATCCGTCGTGATGGCGTATGGCATTTAATTGATACCACGTGTCGGGATGCCAAAGCGGCATCGGCATGATGGGAGATAAATTGTAAATCTTGCCGACACATTCTGGGAATGATAATAAGGCGGAAGGATTCATCAAGCGGATATGAAGTGTGTGAATCGAATAGTCAAGGTGAAATAGCCAGCATTGACGAGTCTGATAGGATATTTTTATGTATATGCTTGAATCTCATGAAATGATTTATTTTATTGAAAGCATGAGTATGTTGATATATTAGGCATAGTTTGTGATAAATTCTTAGGAGTTAAATTGAATATTGGAATAGATGTATAGAACCACTAAGCATGAAAATGCTTAGTGTAGTTCAACTATCTTGTAATTGTCAGTAAGCAAAGAAGAGGGACGAGATCGATGCAGTAGCGGGAGTCATAGAGAAATGCGATTGTATAAGTGTATACTTTCAGTAATTTTGCATATGTCTTTTGAACAAGTGGTGTTTTGTAAGCAAAAGAGATAAACCACGAAACTTGATTTTGTGTATCATCTTGAAAAGGGCATAGAATGCTTTTCTTTGTAAATGTATTTTGTTAATGTTTATGGGTCTACCGAATTGCTTTGAAATTGTAAATGATTATGGGCTTGCCTAAAACTGAAACCGCTAATAACATGTTTTGATAAGATAAATGAAAACGTCGAAGTAAACCGGGCTCCGGTTCGAATTGAACCGAGGAAGTTAGTGCGACATTTTGAAAAGAATTTAATAACACAGAAAATAAAATAAAATAAAATAAATAAAGCCAGCGTCCCCAGGTGTCGATTCGGACTATCGTCGGTCGGATCGGACCAATCGTTACAAGAGATATGTGGAGTATAAGTGTTTGGCGTGTCGACAAGTCAAGTGAACACCGGTGCCACGAACTGTTGAATCCCATTCTAATTCCACAATGGAAATGGGATAATATAGCTATGGATCTCGTATTTGGCCTCTCCCTTACGCAAAGGAAGCATGATGCTATTTGGGTGTGGTGGTGAAAGACTCACGAGAAGTCGGCCCGTTTGTACCGATCCGAGGATGGACTATTCTATGAACCGACTAGTTGAGCTATATGTGGATGAATTATTCGGTGCATGGTATTCCATTATCAATTGTGTCGGACCAGGACCAGATTTACAGCCAGATTCTAGGAGTTACGATTGACATTGGACACTCGTCTCAATTTCGGTACAGCTTTTTCGCATGAGCCGGATGGGCGGTGCGAGAGGTTGATTCAAGTGCTTTCGAAGATATGCTTGAGGGATGTGTAATGGAATTTCTTGGAAGTTGGGATGGTATATTAGTTGATGGAGAATTATTTATAACAACCGGGTTATCAATCAAGCATTGGCATGACACCATATGAGGCTCTGTATGGCCGGAGGTGTAGAACTTATAATATTTGGACATAGTGAATGAGCATAAAGTGATTGGTCAGTTGCCTTATTAAAGATACAGAAAAGAAGTTCGATTGTCGACCGAAAGGTTAAAGTTGCTAGTGATCGACATAAATCATATGCCGATTTGAAAAGGAAGGACATTGAATATGAAGTAGGTGATAAAGTGCTCCTAAAGGTATCTCCATGGAGGAAGGTGCTTAGATTTGGGAAGAAAGAGAAGCTGAGTCTGAGGTTCATTGGCCCATATGAGGTTTTGGAGAGAATCGGAAGTGGCGTATCGTTTGGCTCTCCCTCCCAGTTGGCAGAAATTGCATGATGTATTTCGTATTAATACATCTTTACTTGAGAATCTGAGATCAAATAAATATCCTGCCCATCTGAAGGTACAAGTGCATCAAGATTATTCTATGATGAGAGCCAAAGCTATATTAGCTCGAAGTGGCTCAGTTACACAAAATAACAATGATTGCCATTGGTAAAAAGTGTTGCAGAGCACCACGATATAGAAGAAGCAACATGGGAATCAGAAGCGACAATGAGGATTCAATACCCACATCTATTTGATTTAGGTATGAATTTTGAGGACGAAATTCTTTTAAGGGGGGGAGGTATGTACAAAAATTATACCTAACCAGTTTTATGGTATGTTTAAAGTAAAATGAAAGTCAAATTGTGCTTTTCGGAAATTTCTAGGTTAAGTGTGAAAAAAGATATAATCGGAATTTTTAAAGAAGTACAAAGGATAAGTGGTAAATTATCAACTTAAGGACTCAAAGGACATTAAGCTAGAAGATTGTATGTTATTGTATGAATTTTGATAATTAGATGTGTAAATGAAATAACCATGGAGGAACTAAAATGCAGATGAATTAGAACTAAATGCCTTTTGTCAAACATGGCCTTATAACGAGTGGAATAAGACCGGAATTTGTCTCTAAAAATCATTTTTTTTTTCCCATTTTTGGCTGGGGAGCTAGGGCATTCGGGTGGTAGTGTGAAGGACCAAATTTGTTGCTCAATCCATTTCCATGCTCTCCATGTGCAAGTAAAGAGAGGAAAAAAGTAGAAGAAAGGAAGAAGGAGAAGAAAGAGAAGAGAGAAGAAAGGGAAGAGAAGGTTTCAAGAGAAAATTAAGATTGAAACTACCCTAATTTCTCCTTGTTTGTTTGTTGTTTTTGTAGGTTTTGATTTGGGTTGAGAAAAGTTGGTTTTGATTGAGTTGTTATTTTGGTTGTGGTCCTCAATTGAGGAATTTTAGTATAAAGGAAATGTTGGGGTTTTAGGGAAAATACTGTAAAAAATTTCCCCAAAACCCTTAGTAAATTATTTGGCCATAACTTGGTCTAGAGTGCTCTGATTTAGGAAATTCTAGTTGGAGAGGAAACCTAAAACTTGTGACTACGACTCAGAAGAGCCTAAAAGTATTAAGATTACTTTAAACCCTCGAATTTGGGTCTAGAGACAGGTCTTTGGATTACATTTGGCTTGAAGCGATCCGGGTTATTTAGGATATATCTAGAGTTCTGGTACTCCAAATTAGATGATCCAATTGGAGAATAACCCTTAACACCATAGATTCGAATAAGTAGGAGGAACTAGTGTTAAATTTTGGAGTTAAGATTTCTGAAATCGGGTCTCACAATCGAGTACCAATGTAAACCGGGCAAACATTTATGGATTTACCTATGTATTTTGCGAGTAATTCTATTGTCCTTTGATCTGTGAGCAAGATAACATTTCATTTCAATTCAACTCCTCATAACCTGATATAATAGCTTCCTGCATTGGTGGATAATGCTTGTTCTTTAAATACCCTTGGAGGATGATTGCTAGAGGGAATCGAACAGGCACTTAGTGGGGAATGTGAATGATTTGAACCTCAGTATCTAGGGGTTTCGGTTAGAGGTTACTAGTACTAGTAATGTTTGGTTCTGTCCAACTTAAAAGGAATGTTTGAGGCTAGCCACCCATTTGAAAGTCCCACATGGACGGGCACCATTTGCTATTTGTTGCTAGAGAAAAACCTTTGATTTAAATGTTTGATTTCAGTATGAAATGTTTGGATTTAAAATGAACTTGCTATTTGAAAATTGAATATTCTTAAATATGATATCTCCTATTTTTGCAAGAAAACTGAGATATTTGATTCATAACTACATTAACTTACCTTATTGAGCTTCAAGCTCACCCCCGTTATCTACCATATTTTCAAGTACTCCTAATTCTAGCGAGGAGTGACGGATAGGTTGAGGACCGTATTTTAGGATTCGACTTTGAGTTAGCTTTGGATTTGTTTAATGGGTGAATTTAATTTTATTTAGACTATTTAGTTTATGTGTTTATTTTGGAAGAACATGGATTTTATTTTTGACTCTTATGTTTGGTCGTACTTGGATGTTGATTTGGAACATTTTTTGTTAGTATGGATTTGAGATTTGGAGATAGTAGAAAGTTGCGCTTTTGCTGAACATGTTTTCAATAAGTGGAACCAATTCAGTCACAATAAAGGAATGAAGTTTTGTGTCGTTTCGTGGTTTGAGTCTTTAGACTTAAGGTGCAAAATGATGGTCATGCCTCGAGACCGGGTTTCGGGGTGTGACAGAGTGACATCAGAGCAATAGGTTATGATCTTAATGGGAACTTGCTTAGTTTGCCTTCGGGAATAGATAAGTGATGCTTAGTTTAAGTTTCAAGTTGGTCAAGTTGGATTCTTTGGTTTATGATAAACCTGTTTCACTAATTTAGATTGTTAGTTATTGATTTAGTTATACCTTTTGTTGTGTGGGAGGCAATGCCACCAAGGAGGATTTATCTTCCCAATTTAGTCGGTAATGACAGAAGTACCCTCCTGGTGTTGATAAGTGGGCCTTATGAGAGTGCGAAAGGGCTTTTCTACGGATATTTGGGGACTATTGCTTTGGGTTGGTTGAGCGTTGGGGCTCATTGTTGAACTAATGGGCAGAGCGATGCCCTTTACTAGGGAGTAGCTCCTTTGATGATTTTAAGGGTTGGGACCTCGCCTTATTTTTTAGTCCCATCGAACCCAGCCAGAGGCGGAGGCTTGGATAACGAAATAGAAATTTTTGATGTCATTGATGGTGGGTTTGTTTAGGCAAGGCCTCTTATATGGCATTCATGTTGAAATAAGGAGGTTGACCATTGGTAACCCCATGAGCTAGGAGACTGACCAGGCTCGGGGCCCATTACTTGGAGAAGATTCAAGGATGCTTTCTACATGAAGTATTTCCATGATAGTGTGAGAAGATAAAAGATGGGAGGGTTCATTCATCTGGAACAGGGGAATATGCCTGTGACTCAATATGAGGCAAAATTTATGGAGTTATCTCGTTTTTCCCCACATTTGATTGCTATAGAGGTGGATAAGGCAATGAAGTTTCAAGATGGGTTGAAGCCCTACTTGAAGAATAAGATATCCATATTGAAGTTGGGTGTGTATTCAGAGGTGGTGGATAGAGCTCTTATTGTAGAGAGGGATTATGAAGAGCTTTATCAGTATAGAGAGCAGCAAAAGAAGAGGAATAGGAGTGATAGTGCCCATGGTAATCATGTATAGAAAAAGTCGACTCCAAATAGAAATCAGAGCAAAGGGAAGGAAGTGTAGACCTCAGATATTGTTTGTCCTACTTGTGGTAAAAGGCATGGGAACATGCCATATTATAGAGAGACAAGAGCTTACTTTGGTTATGAGAAACAAGGGTATATGATTCAGGATTGTCCAGAAAACAAGAAGCTTATAGTTTGGGGATCTAAAGATGATAATAAATGGGGATAGACAAAGCCTAAGCTATAAGAAGAGTATTTGCTATGACTCATAGAGATACCCAGGCTACTTTTGATGTGGTGACAGGTACCCTTAGAATTCACACTTTATTTGCTAGAGTTTTGATTGATCCTGGTTCAACGCACTCTTTTGTTTTAGTATCTTTTGCTAGTTTGTTGGATATGCATGTCACTACTATGGATTTTGGTTTGATTGTTGCTACTCCTATGGGAGATTATGTTGTGGCTAGTAAAATGCTGAAACACTGTCCTGTAATGATTGGTTATCAGGAGATGTCAGTTGACTTAGTTCTTTTGGACCTCCAAGACCTTGATGTGATTTTGGGGATAGATTGGTTAGCTTCTTATCATGCTTATGTTCATTGTTTTAGGAAACGGGTGACCTTTAGTATTCCAGGTCAACATGAGTTTAGCTTTGAGAGAACCATGCTGGATCAGCCATTGTATTTATTCGGCTCTAGGCTAATTCCTTACTCAAGAAGGATTTTATCAGAAGCTTTTTTATTTATGTAATTTTTATAATGATAATGAGGAGAGGTGGAAGATATACCCATTGTCAGGGACTTTTCGGATGTCTTTCCGATGGTTTTACCGGGATTACACACCATGGGAGGTGGGGTTCACCATTGACTTGGTTCGAGAACGACTCTTATCTCTAAGCGTGTATAGGATAGCTTATATAGAACTTAAGAAGTTGAAGGTTTAGCTTCAAGAATTGTTAGATAAGTGATGAGCTTAAAAGTCATCTCTTTTTAGTCCATTTTTCTGTTTATTTTTCAGTTAAAATGGAATATTTAATATAAATTATGAAGAAACTCACTAATTTGTCATTAGAGGAAGGAAGCGAAGAAAGAAGAAAAAGCGTTGAAAATGCGAAATAAGTGGATAAAAATGCGGTCGAATGGCGGAGCGGAAATGAAAAGAAATGGCTGAGTTGTTGATCAGTTTTGGGTTTTATAGATTAAGTTAAGTTATGATACGAGAATTGAAGGAATTTGATGCGGTCATGTGACGATTAATACGATCGCCGGTGAAGAACGAGGCTAAAGGAAACGGCGTCGCGACGGCGTGCGAGAATGGCGACAAAGAGTTGTCTCGCCGTGACTAGGATAAGAGAATTACGCGACGCGAAGCGCCTTGAAGTATGAGGTTTGGTGATGAAATTGCGGGACTCAGGCGATGTCGACCGAGATTGATATTAGCGACATTGAGACAGGATTAAGGAAGCTGCAAAGAACTAAGTTGATGTCGCGACGTGAGATGAGTCGCGGTATCAGACGTGAATGAAAGCTGAGAAGGAAATGAAGCTGCTGTGTCACGGCCGGAAACGATGCGACATGAAACCATGGTGAAGGCTGACATAAGTTGATGTCGCGACATGAGATCGAGTCGCGACATCACGGCGACGAGATCAAAGGTGCGGATACATAAAGAGATGTGGCGACAAGACATTGATAGCCAGCGACATGAAACTTCTGATTAAACCTACGGTTGTAAGGTGATGTAGCGACGTGAGATGATCAGCGACATCCGAAGATTTATCGATTGAAGGCGCGGATGACTTAAACGAGGTGGCGACAAGATATCGGCGTCGCGACCTTCGAGGAGAAGAACAATTGAAACACCTTTCGCGGCGAAGTAGGAAGAAGATGTCGCGACGAGATTGATGTCGCGACGCCGATGATGTCGCGACAAGAAGCCCGAAATTAGCGACGAGCAGTGACTTAGGCTGGGATACTGCAAAATCCCTGACGGGCCACATTGGGATTAGAACGATTGGGGCCCTAACCATCTGCTTGACCTATCGACTCATTAAAGCGACTTGAAAGCGACCCTGGGCGAGTACGGATAGCTGAAGGCTCAATTTTTTTAGTTTTCTTTTGTTTTCTTTCTTTATTTTTATGTTTCCGTCGTTTTTTGAAGTAGATTAGTTTCTTACCATTATTGTTTGTTTCATTTGAGTGGATGTAATGAGTTTTCGCGAAGAAAGGCGAATATAATTTAATTTTTTTTTTTCAAATTGCACGGAAAGTTGAAGTTGAGACAATTTTAAAGGTCGGTTTATCCGAGTTTCGAAATCTGCCAGTTATTCTTATGATGAGGAGGAATGTTGTAGCGTGTAATTCGATGGTGGGAACCAGAAACCCATTATATGAATGTAACCAGCCGAACTTATCTTTCCTATTGTTATTTCCAGCAATTCGCAAATTTCAGTTTATGAATTTACTTACAGTTTTGGGTTTAAAGTTTTTTTGATCGAATATCGGAGTTTCTTATACTAAATCCCCAAGATTTGTTTCATTGTTCAGATTCCCGAGGAGGTCTCCCGAGTGACACGGAGAAGACATTCTGGAAGCTATAGACATCTCTTTAGAGTATATTAACACACTATTAGGGATCTGTGCGCTTTGTGAGTTTACTTGGATAAATCCTCTCTATTAGTCATTAGGTGGGCAGGTTATCATTTAAACAAACAAGAGTTCACCTCGGTCGGATAGTGAGGCGATCAGGTGTTGGCGAGATGTCAAGGAGAGGGTGATCTATTCTAATTTAGAAGAAGCGACACGGAAGTTGTATATCTGGCTTGACCAATAACTTGGGAGCTAAGGTTTAAGTCACAAAATGGGTATGATGTTGCAAAGAAAAATACCCCAGTTAGTCTGTAAAAGTGATTTATCTAATTTACCCCATGTTCGAGAGAATCGAATTAGTAAATAATGAAATGTGAAGTCTGGAGAATCCAGTGAACTCTTTCATATATAGACGGATTACGGCCCGAGTTATGAAAAATTTTACAAGTTTACGACGAGGAATTGATTCTTCATGAATAGCATTGATCTTAATGTGTTCTACAAGCGATTACTATTCGATTGCCATTCATTTTCCTAACTATCACTTATTAAGCGCATTCTTTATATTCAAGTTTTATTTTTCATTTCTGATTATTTTCAACATGTTCATTTAAATTTTCCAAGCACCTTAATCTTTAGATTCACTATCATTTATGGTCAGTGGTATGGAGCTTTATTAGTCGAGGTAGTTGAGTTTAAAATTCTTGAGATCTACATTGGGATCGATATGCGGACTTAAATCAATTTTGTACTTGTTGACACAATGCACTTGCGGAATAACGAGATCAAAACCAAGCTTTAAAAATGACTTATTCTAAGAGATTTTGGTTTTATATAATATAATTTCCACAAGTTTTATGGCAAGGTTAGCGGGTTAATTAATAGTTCTTAGATTGCATGATGTTGTAAATTTTGTGTGTGTGCTTTGGTCTGTCAACAATAAGGACTTTTCCATTAAACCCGGTGTTTCTGGGAGCACCGGTGTTATTTATGCCAAAGAGAAGAAGGATGGGTCTATGAGGTTGTGCATTGACTATGGAGAGTTGAATAAGGTGACAGTGAGGAACAAGTATCCTCTCCCTTGGATCGATGATTTGTTTGATCAGTTACGGGTTGCATGTGTGTTTTCTAAGATTGATCTTTGCTCTCGGTATCACTAATTAAGGGTGAAGAGTGATGACGTACCCAAGACTTCCTGTCAGACTAGATATGGACATTATGAGTTCTTGGTTATGCCTTTTGGTTAATGCACCTGCCTATTTTATGGACTTAATGAATAGGGTATTCAAGCAGTATTTGGATCAGTTTGTAGTAGTTTTTATAGATGATATTTTGGTGTACTTAAGGAGTAGAGAGGAGCATAAGTACCATTTGAGTATTGTGTTGCAAACCTTAAGGGGTAAACAGTTGTATGCTAAGTTGAGTAAGTGTGAATTTTGGTTGGATAGAGTCTCTTTTCATGGACATGTCGTGACTAAGGATGGTATCTCAGTTAACCTTGGGAAAGTAGATGTTGTAGCAAATTGGAGAAGACCTACCATAGTGACTAAGATTAGGTGCTTCTTGGGACTTACTGGTTATTCCAAACGTTTTATTGAGGGTTTCTCTAAGATTGCCCTACCTTAATTTGACTAGGTTGATGTAGAAAGGAGTTAAATTTGAGTAGTCTGATGAGTGTGAATGCAGCTTCAAAGAGTTGAAGGACATATTGGTGACAACTCCTACTTTGACCATTCCTTCAGGTTCAAGTAGATTTGTGGTGTATTGTGATGCCTCCTATCAGGGTTTAGGTTGTGTCCTTATGCAGGATGGTAAGGTTGTGGCTTATGCTTCTAGACAGTTGAAGCCTTATGAGCGAAATTATCCCACTCATGATTTGGAGTTAGCTACAATAATTTTTGCTCTTAAGATTTGGAGACACTTTCTATTTGGTGAAACTTGAGAGATATACATAGATCATAAAAGTTTAAAGTATTTGTTTTCCTCAAGGGGTGAACATGAGGGCGGGCGGTGGTTAGAGTTACTGAAGGATTATGATTGTATTATTCAATACCATTCGGGGAAGGCAAATGTAGTAGCTGATGCTTTCAGTAGGAAGTTAGTTGGATTTTTAGCAGCAATTAAAGGTTGTTAGAGGCATTTACTAGATGACTTGAGGAGTCTACGAGTCCACATTAGTGTCCATGACTCAGGAGCACTTGTGGCTAATTTTAGAATAAAATCAAAATTGGTTGGGAGAATTATGATTCTACAAAAAGATGACTTGCAATTGGGGCAACTTGTGGATAAGGTTAAGAAGGTGGTAAGTCCGACTTTGTTTTATCTGATGAGGGGGTTTTGAGGTTTGGGACTCGACTTTGTGTCCCAAGTGATGTCGACTTAAGAAGGGTGCTCTTGGAGGAAGCTCATTGTTCTAGGCTTGTCATCCATCCAAGAGGGACCAAGATGTATAAGGACTTGAAATGGAACTATTGGTGGTCAAGTATGAAGAGAGATATTGCTCAATTTGTGGTTCAGTGTTTGGTGTGTCAATAGGTTAAAGCTGAGCACCAATGACCACTAGGGTCCTTATGAATTTTGTTATTGGGTTACCAATGTCCTTAGGAGGTAATAATGCTATTTGGGTGATTATAGATAGACTGACCAAGTCTGCTCATTTCTTGCCTATGAAGATTAACTTTTCCTTAAAGCGATTAGCTTATTTATATGTTAAGGAGATTGTGAGGATGCATGGGGTATCGTTTCCATTGTGTCTCATAGAGACCCTAGTTTCACTTCTAAATTTTGGCGTAGTATACAGAAAGCTTTGGTTACTAAGTTGACTTTTAGCATTGCCTTTCATCCTTAGACTGATTCAGATTTTGAAAGATTTGTTGAGAGCTTGTGTTTTGGACCTAAAAGGTAATTGGAATGATCATTTGCCTCTTGTGGAGTTTGCCTATAATAACAGTTTTCAGGCTAGTATTGGGATGACACCTTTTGAGGGGTTGTATGGTAGGAGATGTCGGTCTCCTATTTGTTGGAATGATGTAGGAGAAAGGAAGCTTTTGGGGCCAGAACTCGTGCAGTTGATAGTTGAGAAGACAGCTTTGATTAAGGAAAGATTAAAGGCAGCTCAAAGTAGAAAGAAAAGTTATGCTGACAATTGTAGGCGAGACTTGGAGTTCGAGGTAGGTGACCATGTTTTCCTAAAGGTTTCCCCTATGAGATCTATGATGAGATTTGGAAGAAAAGGAAAGCTCAGTCCTCTTTTTGTGGGTCCATTTGAGATACTAGAGAGAGTAGGCTTAGTGGCATATAGAGTAGCCTTGCCTCCAAGTTTGTCAAAAGTTCATAATGTTTTCGATATTTCAACCTTAAGGGAACATGTTTTTGTCCCTTCTCATGTGGTGGAATCGGAGCCTATTTTGGGTTATGGTAACCTATGAAGGGTACCCATTCAAATTGTAGGCGTGATGGATAAGGTGTTATGGCTGTCTGATGTGAGTTGGTAAAGAAGTCTGATAAAACAATCATGATATCGAGAGGCTACATGGGAATTTAGAAGAAGGATGAGGAAAAGCATCCCCATCTGTTTGATTCGGGTATATAAGTTTAGATGACTAAACATCTATTAAGGGGGGTAGGATGTAACACCTGTTAAAAATAAAAAATAAATTAAATATTTATATTTTTCTAATGAAGGGAGAATTAGTAATTTCTTTTGTGAAGCCCTAATATAAATAGAAAATAATAATAATAAAACCCTTATTTTAGTTTTTTCTACATAGGATTGTCAGACCATAGAATCTCCACACCTTAGGGCTGACGAAGGTTGTCAAAGGTGAGTCTTTTCTTCCCGAATCTCTTTCGAATAAAATGATATTGTGTTAGTAATCAGTTATAGATGATTTCGTTTTTCCTTGATCAGTTTTGAGTTCTTTTGAGTTCGTAGAATATTTCAGGAAGACCTAGAACGTTAGATCTAGAGTTGAGAAGCGATTTGAAAGGTAAACGTCCCTTCTTAGAAAATTATAGATTTCTTTTTATCATAGATCATGAATATTTTTTAGGGTTTGATTAGATCTAGATGATTTTTTCTTTGAAAATAATAATAATAATAATTATAATAATAATAATAATAACAATAATAATAATAATAATAGTTAATGGTATTGTGCGGAATTTCCTTGAGAATGGAGATGAGAAAGAAAAAAAATTATATATATATATATATATATATACGTGTGTGTGTATAGGAAGAGAGTAGGAGAAAAAAAGGAATAGTAACCATAACTGAAATTGGAAATCAAAGAATAGAAAAAAAAAAAAAAGAGAAAGGGAGAGTGGGGACCAACGTACTTAGAATGATGGAAAAGGAAAAAAATACACACATATAATATATAGTATAAAAAAAAGAGAATATTTACAAGTCTAAAAACTTACATAAAATAGGTCTTGAAAACCTAAAATATGGTATGTATAGAAACTCTAGGTATTGGATAAATAAAGAAATAATTTTAGATATTTTTAAAAAATTTAGAAAATAAAATAATCATTTGAGAGATAAATTCTTAGAAAATAATTAATAAATAAAATAATCTTGAGAAAAAAAAAAGACTTGTTTGTTAATAAATTCTTTTATTATTTGTTTTAGGTGAATAGGTTGTTAATTGATTTTTCGGGGTTAGCGTTTAGGATCTCGAATTTGCTTTGTGAATGGAACTTTAAGTATATATTTTACTTTGATTAGTTCAGCCCTATCAACAGGATATAACTATTGACCTTTGCATTCCTTGGTGGGGAATGTGAATGATTTGTTCTCCCGGTCTACAGGGGTTTCGGTTAAGAGGTTACTAGTGCAGCGATGTTGGTTCCATCGCGCCAAATAAACGTTTGGAGGCTAGCTACCCATTTGAAAGTCTTGCATGGCCGGGCACCATTTCATATTTGTTGCCAAAGAAAAACCTTTGATTTGAATGTTTGATTTCAATATGAAATGTTTGGATTTAAAATGAACTTGCTATTTGAAAATTGAATATTCTTATGATATCTCCTATTTTTGCAAGCAAACTAATATATTTGATCCATAACTGCATTAACTTACCTTATTGAGCTTCAAGCTTACCCCAATTGTCGACCATCTTTTTAGGTACCGTAAGAACCTTGATCGTTGGAACCTCTAGGCATTAGTAGCACAACGTGAACCTCATGGGAGATCTTCCAAATTGTAAGAACCTTGATTTTCAGAACCTCTGGGCATTAGCAGTGCAACGTGAACTTGCAAAAAGGTGATTCGGTGGTGGTGTGTTGGCCACCTCTCCGATGATTAAGTCAGAAAAAGATAGAGAAGAAGAAGTAGAGAGTTCATACAGTTTGAATTGCCTTACCTCATAGGAGATCTTCTCGATTTATAGGGCGTGGTTTGCCAATCTTCCCTTAATTTTAGGAATAAGATCTCTCAATTTTAGGAATAAAATCTCTTAATTTTAGGGATAAAACCCCTTCCTCCCTATCAAGGATTAACCTTTCGAGAAATAAGGGATTTGGAAATAGGGAAACCGCTAATAAATCTCTCTTTTGCTATTTTTAAGCAGCCTTATACTTATCCATAATGGACTTCCCATATGTGGTAGGATGGCTGGCTAGGGGACTTAAAACTCTAGACAGCCGCCTTGAAGCTAGTCTATGGGAAGACACCCTGGCTTTCTCACACGTGCTTTAAGACTTTCAGTGCGGGTGAACCCCCTGGTTTTAATATGTAGTGGGCTTAGATTCTCGTTTGATTTTTTCATAATGCGGGCCAAAGCGAGGCCTTAGGCTTTTTAATTAGCGAACTGGGTGCCAACTCACAATGCCCTACTTTTTCTCTATTTGAAATTTTGTGCTTTTTAGTTAGGAAAATACGTAACTAGATATTGGGTGTGAAAAGTTGAAAGGATTAGGAGAATTAATGCGTACATTAAACGCCTTGTACATTAATGCGTACATCGTTCATCGGTGGGGTTCTACGAAGGTTCTTGGTTCGGGGTTCTTAGGTTTTGTCACTAGTGGCTTGTTAAACCTCTAGAGGAGGATTTCTTCGTCTTCCGAGGGTTTTGTAGCATTCACTGCTCAAGCTGATCCCCCATTTTTCTCAAGGCTTTGTCTGGGTCAGAATGCATGTAGAGGTCGCGGAAGAGGCTTCTACTAGTCGACTGGGTAAGAGGGGTCCTCGGGAACGCTCAGAAGTAGCAGTCCCCGCTATGTTAGTGGAGAAGTTGAGATCTCGGGCCTGGGCTCCTACCATCATCGTACCAGGTGTCGAAGACGACTACCCCAACCACAGAGGCAAGATAATGCCATTTAGTCTACTCGAGAGCAAATATGACGCCCACCTCCCAAGAGAGACACCTTATACTTTTTTTTTTTTAAACAATGTCCGTGAACGTTGGTCCATGCATAGTGACCCAACACATAACACAAAGGCACTGCTACAGCTTTGTCGTGTGCACAATACGCGACATCGGCATCGCTGTCGGGGCACTAGGTGTGCGTCACGAGCACAATTACATGCCCTGTCGCGGGCGCTGAGCACTTTGTTGCGCGCACTGGGCGCCCTATCGCGCGCGCTCGGTCGTGACATCGCCCAACCAGCCTAGCCCTGTCGCGACAACAGAAACTGTGTTGCGACACTAAATGAGCCGACCTCGTCGCGATGGCACTTATCGCGACACTGTCCGAACACCATGACTAACCCCGCTGCGGACAGAACTTTCTTCGCAACAGAGAACTCGTGAGACTACCGAGACCGAGAATTCTTTGTCGGACCCGTCCCTTCCCAAATTTCACCTAAGAACCCTATCACGATGCAACATCCCCCCGTCGCGACAAAGTCGCCCACCGCAGCCGTGTAAAACCTACGCGACACAGCGACTATGCTCGATTCTGAATCCAAATAATTCGTCGCAATGCAAAATCCTTTGTAGCGACAGAGCCCTTCAAGGTTCGCCTTCAAAGACCATGTCGCACCGCAGCACGCGCAGCGCCGTTTACAAGGCCGTTGCGCCGTCCTACCTTCAAGATCTCTTCCGTCGACATTCACCGTCGCGATCTAGAACTGAACGGGCGTTAGCCTCACCTCATCCGGGTCCCCTACACCTTTTCTCATTATATTACTATAAACAAACAGAAAACTGCCTTATTACTACAAAGGCATCGAGCCAGGAAATTCACAAAAGGTTATTATATGCAAGGAGTTTAATTACAAATTACAAAAAGATCAAGTCTCTAACTCGGGGGTAAAATCATGCAAGATACACAAAATGGGGGCTAAATTGGCTATTTCTTCGCCAATTAAGGCCTCGATGCATCCCAAGTGACGCCTACTTCTGGGGTCTTGTTGACCATCACAACCTCGTTGAAAAACCAGGTGTCTCATATCATGAGACCCATGAGTGCAAAAATGGCCACATCGTCACGATCATACTCTCACCAAAATATAATCTATTATATTACAATAGTTTCAAGAGTTTGTTATCATTCTTAATACAAACATATATTAAAAATTAAGAATTTGGTATGTTTGTTAAGAAATATACACCAAAGCCAATCCGCTTCTTAAAAGCAAAATTTCTGAAGGAGTCCGTCTTCCTAACACTCCTCGTGACCAGTCAATTTTCCTCGACAAGGTGAATAATGCCCAAGAGCGGAATTATCCTACATGGGTTACTCTTCCCACCCCAAGTGCCTATGCAAATGGAAGAACAAACACACATTCAAGTGAATTCATGATTCCGTACAATGTCTACATGCCCAATCCCATGTCTTCGAAATCATCGACTTCACACATGCCTGGCCATATGAAAACTATTTAAACAAAATATTTGTTATACCCTCGCGGGCAAACCTCCGAGAAATACATCGACAATCCTCCGAGGTGAATTTGTTGCAATCAAACAATTCATGGGCCCCTCCATGAATTGGTTGGAAAATTTCCAACACAATTCTTCGACAACTTTCCGATAAAATTATTTTTAATAATTTTACAAAAGAATTCATCGTTTGGACAACCCTCCGATTTTATTTGTCATGCACTCACACCTACCATTCTAGGGTGCCCTACATAAGTGAAATACATTATGCTATTTCAAAACAATTCATGCTAATATATATAGTATGCATATACTAAATCGAATTTATCCATTAATCACTCATACATAAAAAGCACATATCAAGCATGCATATATTAAAATTTAATACACCACAACATGTTATTTCTTACATGGAAATAATACAAAAATCGCCTGCACATGGGCCACACACAAAACCACGCCCCACCTTGAATCCATCCACATAATCACAATACATAAATATAGGACGTCCGATGACTCGTCTTATTATGAACTGCATCCCGGGATCGCAATACCTCTAGGGACCTCAACATTCTGTCTCACTCTGGGAGACTAAAACACACGGCCGATTCGGCAAAAAATGCAACAACCATTTGAATGTCTCTCAACCAAAGATTAACACAAGTAGGAGAAAACCCCTACCTTCCGGATTTTGTCGAAACTCCACAAAATACCCATGCTTCCACGCCGCAAATTTCTCATCGTGGGGAGCAATCCATTCTCGCTCGGATCGACGATCCTATCACCGGGAATTCTAGAGAGAAGTTGGAGCATCTCTCTTTAAAAATCCCACTCTTTCGCTTCCCGCTCACGCTCGCTTCCCAACCAAGAAGGCTCAACGGGTCAAGAGAATTGTCCTCCTCATGCCACATGTCCAAACAAGCATTGGTCCTGATTGCCACCCCACATCCCTTGATCCACTATTTTTGGGATTTTCCTCCGACTAGGAGATGCCACATGTCCACATGGGCCCCACTTGGCTCTCTTTGTTTGACTAATTATGCAATTCCGACACGTGGCACACCTGGTGAGCCACCTGCAATGTGCCAAGGTCCCAGATTACGCTTGTTGTCAAAACGTGTGGCAACCCGATCGCTCTTGGAATTTAATGAAATTGATGTGATACCTAGATTTCACAGATGATTGCCCTAACTATGAAGTCCGCTTTCGTTATCCAAGATCTAGAAAATTCCGCATTTTGACCGAATTACCATTTTACCATTTTTCTTTAAAATTAGAATTTTCTGTTTATATTCTTTCCTTAAAAGAATTTCATTCCAAATTCAGACAATCACAACAAATCACATGCATATGCAACGTGCACTATGCCACGTGCATGTAGACTAGTCATTTACTCATTAAACGACTAAAACTAATGCATCTTCATCCCTTAAACAAGAAGGAATAGTGGTCCGCACGTGTCCTCGCCCCACATTGCCTCTCCACCCACCTGCTTCCATAATATTTCTACCAGCTTCTCCTCACTGGGCCTTGCATCGCAAAAGCCCGATCCCCGCGCATCCATAATGCACATTGTCCCTCCTCGGCTGTCCCATCCAGACAACCCTGACCCTCCCCAATCCACTAAGGCAGAGGCTGACTGGGAGCACTATATGGAGACGGAGCACCTAGCAGATTTTTAGCACCAGACACCGATGTCAGCAAAGCTAACTAAAGACGATATAGTGCCTACCTCTTAAATATCTCGAAGGTCTCGATGAACTCTGCGATAGCTTCCCTTCGCACGGCCGAACCTGACCACTCCTCTAGGCATCACTCAAGAAGACGCAGATCTCCAACCTCAAACTCTAAGGGTCGACGCCAGACATCAAAGATAGCTCTTCTACCTACCCGAGCCGTGAGAAGACACTATCAGATATAGCTCACCTTCTGTGAGGTGTCTCTAATAAGATTAGAGGACCAAGTTGATGGAGCTCTCTCCTCCCACCTCGGTCCAACATATTTCCGGTGATCTCAGATGGCCTCCCATACAATGCCTCATATGGTGCCATCCGGGATACTGGCCGATAACCACTGTCAGAGTGACTCCACTAAGGCGCTTTCCCAGCCTACTCCTTATGATCTTAGAAGATGTCAAAGATGTCCTCTAACACCTATATGGTCAACTCGCTGAATAGCCGTGGAATGTCGGTAACCACAACACTAAAATCTGGGCGTAGTCTCCTCAGATCGGGAGTTCTACCCAAGAACCACTCCATCCCAATCATCAACATTAGAGATAGTATAGAGTAAAAAACGGCCTCGGGGCCCATACATGATAAATACTCATCAATATATACCAACTATATACAATAGTTTCAAGAGTCAAATCTGCTTTTATACAAAATATATTAAAACTAAAATTCTAAAACATGTACTATATCATAAACACTAAAGCCACAATCTTGGGCTTTCTTCACAACCCCTACTTCTGTGGATGAGCCGCCCCTCGTGCTTCCTATACTTGAAATAATATAATTCCCTGACAGGGTGAGCACAAGCTTAGTAGTGGAATCACCCTAAATGGGTTACTTCCACCTATGCATATGCACGTCTAATAAAAACACTCATTCAAGTAAACGCGTGATCCTACTTGAAAGTCTACATTACCAACTCATACCCCAAGTCCTAACCAACTCCCTCACACTTGCCTAAGCCACGTATGAGAAACATTATTTTCAAAACAAAGATATTTGTTTTTAATTGTGGACAACCCTCCGATAAGTAAGGACTCGACTCGATGATCTATTTGAAGGACAACCCTCCGATGTATATCAATTGGGTCGACTCCGACGATTGATATTTTATATGGACTACCCGATAATTATTATTAGTCAAACCTCCGAAACTCATCAACAAACCACCTCATGCACTCACTCCTATCTTCTAGTGGTGCCTCTCAAAGGCATATGGAACGATGATGTCAATTCCAATACAATTTATATAACACATGCAAATATATCATCACATATATTTACATAATTGAAATCACAATAACATGTTCAACAACCATCAACAACTCAAGTCAACAATTCAACTGTTATCTCAACAATTTAACAAATACATATTTTCACACAAAATTTATTTTCGTGGCACTATTCTACTTTTAAATGGTAAAACCTCAAAGTTATCACACCACTTCAAGAAATTACCAAATATCGTTTCACGCTAGAACTAATTCTTTGCAGCTATTTCCACCTACATATCATAATCCAATTTGTTTCACAAATTTTACAATCAACAACCCAAACAGCCCGTGGACAGTCACGGACTGCACCAATGGGTTTCAAAATTTTCTAACAATTCGGTTCCAAGATTTGGGACCGATCAAACGGCCACTCACGGCCTCAATCAACTCAAGCATCATAAATACACTTAAACAAAGTGTAAAACTCAAGTAGGATGAAATTTCTACCTACGTAGAGTTTTCAAACTCCTTAAACCGGAGCCCATCAGAGGGCCTTTCACCGCATAGAGCTACTTCCTCGTCGTAAGAATTCGACAATGGACGCCTGTGAAACCTAGAGAGAAGCTTGATACTCTCTCACTAAAACACAAAACTTGCTACTTCATCTCCTTTTCTTTCTTCTCATGCTTTGGTCAAAGGTAGAGACTACACTATTAAGGCCATTTTTATTATCATTTAAAACAAATTTAATGGCATCTTATGTCCCCAAGTTTACTCGACATTTGGCATTATATCTGTCCATTTCCACGCCTCTACTCACGCAACATGGCTATGTGTACATGTTATAGGTGACTTTATCACTACTTTCGCTTTCTACACACCCGACATGAGCCTCGAAACGTAGAACTCCGACCGTCCCGAATTCAACGTGGGTAGCTAGATTCGCGAGATTCCAAGGGCTAAACTGCTTTCGTCATCCGAGACCAGAGAATAAATTTCGATTTTTGACGTAAAATTAATATTTGCGCCCTCTTGTCGAGAAAAATTGGAATTTTCTGCATTACATTCTCCTCCAGCGAATTTCATTCCACTGACAATCAAACACAATACATGCATATATAATATGGTAATTATACCATGCATGGAATTTCAGTTTAAATATTAAACGACTAAACTACGTACCTTCAATCTCTAAACAAGAAGGATAGTGGGCTCATCGTCCTCGCTCCCACGCGACTCCTCCACTCCACAGTGTCGCCATAGCACTCTCACTAGCCCCTACTCAGCCTTGCGCCAAACCCGATCACGACTATCCAGCACACACCGGCCCTCCTCGAAGGTCCCATCTGTCAACCTCAATCTATCCCCCAATTCACCACATGAGCCAGATCCTGAGCATACTCCGGAGCATGGATACGTGAAATACCCCACATGGACACCCCGATACGTCGGGCTGCAAAGCCAACCTAAGAAGCAACAAGGCTCATCATCCCGAGTATCTCGAAAGGCTCCAATGAATCTCACGATAGCTTCCCCACGCCGCCGAACCTGACCACCTCTCTTGCATCACCTTCAAGAAAACGTGATCCCCAACCCTCGAACTCTAAGGGTCGATGTCGCATACATCCGCATAGCCTTTCGTCAGTTCTTTATGAGAAGACATCAAGCCAGACAAGCTCACCCTTCTCGAGGTGTTCTAATCAGATCAGACCATGATAAATTCCTCTCCCCACCCGGTCCCCAACATAACGGTGACCAGACGCCTCCCACACAATGCCTCATATGGTGCCATCCAAAGCTCATTGATAACCTTGTTGCAGGCGAATTCCACTGCGCGCGCGCTCTCCCAACTACCCTTATGAGCCAGACGATGCTCGGCAAGATGTCCCCTAACAACACTGTGATAGTCATCTCGCATCGACCATTCGCCCGTGGTGGAAAGTCGATTCATGGTCACAGGCCCACAACCTTGGAAACTCTTCCAAAAGTGCTCAGAAATCCTTTCGTGTCCCTATCCGATAATATGATACCGTACGGCGTAACCGACTATCTCTCAAATATACAAATCAAGGAATCTCCAAGGAGAAGGCCATCCGCACGGCCAGAAAATGCGCCACTCGCGGAGCCGGCCAGTCCATTCATCATCACCTATACCGCATCATGCCCCACCGCCCGCGGGCAAGGGTCACAAAGTCCACAGACGCAGGTCTCACTTCCACTCAGCTACCTCCAATGGCTGAAGCAGCCCTGCTGGCTTCTGGTGCTCAGCCTTTACCTACTGACACGTGAGATTAGATCACGCAGACAAAGTCCCCACGGTCTTTCATCCCGTCTAGTAGTACCGGCTGAACAAGATCCTAGTACAACTCTCGTGCCACCTAGATGCACGCAAATCGAGAGCATGAAACTCCTTGAGAATCTACTTCAAATCGTCAAACAGAAACTCACTACACCAGCCCTCATATTGAAGACTACCATCCAGGCGGACGGTCCAACCCTTGTGTCACCTCGTAATTCGATTGTACCGGTCCCCTGATACACTCATCTCTCACATTCGGTCAGACTCAACTAATCATTCAACAGACGGTGTGTAGCCACTAAACTCCCCAACGTACCCTCAGCCTGCTCGTTGTAACAGAATCCAAACCGTCCCACGCCTCACAGCATCCTACTCCCGAAGCCATACTAGCCAATAATTTCCTACAAGTGACTTCCGATCGAGCGCATCGGGCCACTACATTTGCCTTCCCAGATGGTAATGCAAAGTGAAGTCATAATCCTCTAGGAACTCCATCCATCCGCTACATCTCATATTGAGGTCCCACTGCTGAAAATATACGACTTTTATGGTCCGGAGCACACCTCAAACTCCTCCATATGTGTTAGTGTGGCGCCCAACTTTATTGTTTAAGACTACGCCGCCAACCCATGTCGCACATGTGGGATAATTCTGCTCATGATTCTTCACAACTAACGGAAACCATGGCTGCCATCCTCCCGGATCGCATCAAACACATCCCAGCCCGGCCTCGAGGCATCACAATACACTCATGGTACCCTTGTCCCCCGTCCGGGATTCATCAAGACAGGAGCCAAGTAAGTCCCCTTCAACTCCCCGGGAATGCCTCCTCACATCTGGCCATCCTAATCAAACTCGACCTCCTTCCGGCCATCCTCGCCAAGTGGCGCTTATCCGAGAAACCCCAATGAATCTCCCCGCACACCCAATAATGCAAAGAAACTACGATCTCAAGATCGACTTCGGGTCTCTCCCAACTCATCACGACTCAACCTTCTCCGGTCGACCACCTTGATGTCGACACCACGCGGTCCTAAAAATATCACCCCGCAGTTTCAAAACTCGCACTCATCGAACTCGCGCACAACCGATAGCGTCTCACAACAACTGTAATACGATCCTCAAATGATACTCATGCTCCCACTCTGACTGGGAGTAAATCAAAATGTCATCCACGAAGACTACGACAAGCTGATCTAAATAGAGTTGGAATACCCTATACATGAGATCCATGAACACGCCGCTGAAGATTCGTCAATCCAAAGGGCATCACCGTAAACCCAAGTGCCCATAACTCGCCTAAACGCCGTCTATCTATCTCCCTAACCCTCAGCTGATAGAAAACTAAAGGTGAAGGTTCATCTTGAGTAGAGACTCAGCGCTCCTCTCAACCGATCGAACAAATCGCTGATCCTGTGAATGAGTAGCACGGCCTGATCGCGAACTCTGCTCAACCTGGTCGGTAATCAATGCACAAATGGAAGGGTCTGTCCTTCTTCTTCGCAAATAACCGAGCGCCCCACAGAAGTGCTCGATCCACGAACCCCTTATCCAAAGAGGCCCATAATTGGACTCGAGTTCCCGCAACTCAACCCGGTGCCATCCCATGCTGAGTCATAGAGATAGGTGAAGTACCAGTGGTGTAATTCGATTATCAAGTCTACAACCTCCGTAGGTAGTCCGTAGCTCATCCGGGAAAACATCCACATTCGCACACCACTGACAGCCCCAAGTCCGGTCCTCCTTGTCCTCTAGGTAAGGCTCGCTAGCCAACCCGCTAACCGTCCCCGACACCTAGACCATAAACCGGTTCAGCAAAACAGTCATGCTTTTGTCTCTAGCCTCACACACGAGTATCGCCCCGCATGTAGGCGGTAACCCCACGTCACAATCGGCACCCACTCGTAAGTCGCCACTAATCCATCCTTTAGGATGACATCGAACTCGACATGTCCATGATCCTGTGTCCACCGTGAGTAGTCCCCAGATCTCCAACTGCAACCACGACAAATCATCCCTTTCTTTCCCTAATCCCTGTGGAAACCTTCACATACAAAGGCCTTCTATGTCTCAACCTCTAAGCCTCAACTCTATCACAACCGATGTAGCAATGAATGAATGTACACCAATCAAATAACACTCTTAACCATAGGCTAGATAGCAAAACGCATTCCTCGTATAACTGGGTCGACTGCTGACTCACATGGCATGATGGCGAGACACGCCTCAACCCCGCGATGTCCCCGCCCGTGGGCCTCGCCCTCCCGGCCTCCCTAATCTCCAGCCTCGGGCCTCGCCCCGTGAAACGAGGTGCCCTGCAGCTCCTCGAAATTGAACTAGCTCCTCTTAGCCCAGACGGGGCCTGGAGGAACATATCAGATCCTCTCCCCGTCCTACCACTGACTGGACTACCGCCCCAACCCGGGATCCTCTCGCCTCGGGGCAATCCCTCCTCGTGTCCAGCTTCGCCGACAGCCGTAGCACACCATCCGCCCGCCCCGACCGGCAACTCATCTCGTCCCGCCCGTATGGCCGCGACCTGGAACCTCGGAACTAGAAGCTCGCTTCTTCCTCGAACCGAAGACCGACTCTCCTTCCTCTTGCTACCAACACTGTGATCCCGAGTGCTCCGAGCACTATCTCTCTCTATGGTCAGGGCTATCCCAACCATGGAATCCATATCCTGTAGGCGAAGTCCCATACTCGGGCCCGAATGGACAACTTCACCATTCTAAATCTCCTAACCTTGGCCATGTCCAGGCCACGACCATCAAGAATCACTAACTCCGCGTGAATCTAGCCACATAATCCATCACAACACGCCCCTACTTCAACTCTAGGAACTCAGCCAGATGCCCTCGTGAGTATCCGAAAGTACTTGCCCATGAACAATTCAAATCCTCTACCTGATGTCATAGCTCCTTCTAGGTCTCTGTGAGGTCCTTGCCCATTTCACCATACTCTGGGCCTCACCCTCTAGGCCGGAACGCAGCTGGCTCCCCGATCCCGTCGTGTCAGGTAATCTCCATGGGCCTCTAACACCTTCTCAATCAAGATGACAATGGTTTGCAACCACCTGATCTCCTCCCGTGAATGGTAGAGGATGATGTGCCCAAACCTCCGGGAGGTTATCAGACCTCCCCGACTACCGCTATACCTCGCCAGGCTATAGCTACCGCCGCAATACCTACAAATTCTTTTAAAGGCCTCACGATCAAACACTAAGCAAGGTCAAATGCCGGTGGTGTTCGACCAAAGGCCTCGTGGACGCCCTCTACGCCCTCGCCCTCGACCAGCCGCCATCTGGCTACGCTCAAATGGCGCTTAATACAATGCAAAGATTCTAAGGCATAAACACAAATTTCAGACACCATTCATACTGAAGAAGTCTATATTCTATGTCCTTTGCATTTAAAATGCAATTCAAGACAATTTATTCACATGTCAAATCAATTTTATCCAAAAAATTTCAAAATTTTATTTTCGCAATTTGTCTCATTGATTTGACGATTTGATTTAATTAAAAAAATTTAAAATCATGTGGATGAACAGGTTCATGAACACAACCAAAAAGTGATCAGAACAGTATCGAGTCAATCGCCAAGCGCACCATGTGCACAACTACACACCGCATCGGTAGCCGGGCCGTGCCACGCCGCAAGACGCACGTGTCGTGGGCCGAGACTGTCGTGTCAGAGCCTGTGGTCAGGTCGCAACGCCCCTGCGCCGCCGCCTGCGCGCCCACCGCCGCGCCGCCCGCCGCATGCCCAGCCGCCCGCCCGCCCCCATCACGTTGCGCGCCGCAGCCTAGCGCCCCGCCTCAACCTTGCCCCGTCATAATGCCACCTTTGTGACGCAATACAATTTTCCTCGCATCTGCCGCTTTCAGTCACGATATTAAATCTGACTAGAACAGACACGTCTCTCCCCCACTCTACCGCTCTAGCCTCAACACATTTCCCCACAATACAATTTTTCAATAGCACACTCTTGCAATAAATTTTTCTTATCAGAATATACCCTTTAGCCATCAAGGTTTCTCTCAAATATTAATACAATTAGCGACAGTAAATACACAAATTTCTCCCTATTGCAATACACTTCCCAAATTCAACTATATCTTCTTAATGCTAAGATAATTGTTGTATTGCAACACAAAACTAGCCATTCAAGCCTTGCTAACTTGCAATACACCTCATATTGCAATACAAACCCTCTCTTAATACACTGGGCAAGAGGCCCAATCAGCTTATGTACCAATTTTTTTTTCGCTTTTTCATTATATATTTTTTTCTTTTATTTCCAATATTTGAAAAATATAATATATATATATATATATATATATATATATATATATATATATATATATATATATATATATATATATATTTTTTTTTTTTTTTTTTTTTTTTTTTTTCTTCCTCATTTTCTGTAATTAAATAAACTTAATTTTTTTATTTTCATTCATTTCTTTAGTTTCACACTAAACCTAGAAAATGATTTTCTTCTATCTTTCTTTTTTCATTTATATCAATAGCCTTCCTCGTTACTTCCTACATGCAAAGAGTCGACACGTATCCATACAACTCAAAAATTTTATGAGTTCAACTTTAAAAATTTATTAAAAGTTTATTTCATTATTCTATAAACCAAATAAATTACAAAATTTATTTAATTTATTTTTTCTAATTTTACAAACTCAGAAAACTCCAAAACTTTCCAAGACATCCTTATGCTAATCACTGAAGACACAAACCATCATCATACATACAAATACGGCATACACCACTACATAACACCATCAATTCACACGCAAAACACACATGCAAAGGTTCTAGTTTTGCTTCGCCTAGGTAATCTCATACCTAAATCTCAACAACCACACCGGCGGTGATGGATGTACTCAAACCAAGCTCCCTAGGTATTCGGGATATCTAATCCTCCGATACTGTCAAGTGACGCCCCAAAACCCGAGGTTCCGTTTGACTACCCACAACCTCGCGGACACGTGAAATGCCGAGTAACCCGACACAACTCATTTTAAAATCGGGCAGAGTCTCCTGCACAGGAGCCCACCCAACCACTCCGGTCCAATCATCAATGATTTAAGATATATATATATATGAGTAAAAACGGCCTCTTGGGCCCATACACGATACTCATCAATATATACCAACTATATACAATAGTTTCAAGAGTCAATAAATTACTCTTATACAACATATATTTTTAAATTCTAAAATTCTAATACATGTACTACATCATAAAACACCAAAGCCAATAACCCGATTTCTCAAATCCCGCCAGATGAGCCATCTCCTGCGCTCCCTGCACTCGAACAATATAATCTCCCACAGGTGAGCCATGCCCGCAGTGGAATCACCAAACAGCTAGCTTCCACCTGGCGTACTTGCAATGCTCCAACAAAACACCTATCCAAGTAAACGATCCTACTCAACGCTCATACGACCAACCCATACCCCTATTGTCCATCGAATTTCACACTTGCCTAAACCACGATGAGAACATTATTTTCAAACAGCGATATTTGTTTTTAATTGTGACAACTCTCCGATAAGTAGTGACCGAATCCGATGATCTGGCTTCAGTGGACAACCCTCCATGTATATCAATTGGCCGACTCGACGACATTGATATTTTTATATGGACTACCCTCCGATAATTATTATTATTATTAATAAACTCCTCCAAACCACTTCAATAAACCACCATGCACTCACTCTATCCTTCTTCTAGGGTGCCCTGCATATGGAATGCATGATGCCACTTAATACAATTTTATGGTAACACATAAATATATCATCATGCATATATTTACATAATTGAAATCACACAACATGTTATGTAATTTAACAATCCATTACACCAAAAATTAGCTCACTTAGGCTAATTATCAAACACGAGCAATTCAACTTGAATTACTTGACCAAACACATTTTCACACAAAAATTTATTTTAGTGTTATTATCTAATAGAATAAAGAAAACTGCCATCATGCTCACGAAAATTACTAAATATTGGTTTCACGCTAGAACTCGAATTTTGCAGCCAGCTTCGGCCTCATACATATCACAATCTAATTTGTTTCACAAATTTTACGATCAACCCAATATTCCGGACAACCACGGATCGCACCAATGGGTTTCCAAATTTTCTAACAATTCGGTTCCAAGATTTGGGGATCGATCAAACGGCTACCTCACCTACCAATCAACTCAAGCATCATAAATACACTTAAACAAAGTGTAAAACCTGGGCAGGATGAAACCCCCACCTCACGGAGTTTTCTAAACTCCCTTAAAACCGGAGCCCACTCGTAGGCCCCACCTCGTAGCGACTCTCCTTCGTCGAAGAATTCCGCGCCTGACGCTCGTAAACCCAGAGAGAAGCTTGATACTCTCTCACTAAAACACAAAAAAATGGCTACTGCATCTCCTTTTCCTACTTCCCACATTTTGGCTTCTTTTAATAAAGGTGAGACGCATAATTATTACGCTTTTGTCTTATTATCATTTAAAAACAAATTCTATAATGGTACCTATGTCCCTGCTTGATTTTCGACATTTTGCATTATCTTGACCGTCCATTTCCATCGCCTCTCTACTCACGCAACATGTGTAACATGTGTACATGTTATAGGTGACTTTTGTCACTTCACATTTCGTTTTACGACACCCAATACTTGATGCCTCGAAAAACATGTAAACTCCGACTGTCTCGGAATTCGACGTGGTAGCTAGGTTTCGCGAGACGATTCCAAGGGTTAAATCCGTTTTATCATCCGAGATCTAGAGAATAAATTTCGGATTTTTGATCGAAATTACGATTTTACCCTTGTTGAGAAAATTGGAATTTTCTCGGGTCTTACATGTCTCGCACTGACTGCACTCCGAAAGGGGGTCCCACGACGAAGCTGAGCAAAGCCCAAAAGAGGATAATCTCCCTACAAGGGCTACTCCCCACCTAAAGTGCATATGTAATGGTCCCATAATCAAACACACATCTAAGTGCAACATACACATGTCTACTTGAATGTCTACATGCCATGAATGAGACTCGACTCACCATACCCCATGTACCAAGCTCTCGCCGGCTCCATCACTCAATATGTCATTGAGTAATATATCCCGATTCACTCACCAACTGCCTCACATGCATATGCTAATTAGACAATCGGCCACCGGTATTACTAATGACCCAAGTATCGAGCCCTCACCGGCCTCCATTACCCAATGCAAGTGTCAATGGGGCAACAAATCCCAAATCAATCTCGATCATCACACAACCCGAAGTCTATGTTATAAACATGACCGTGTCTTCAACATAACTTTCGTGATACAACAGTTCCTACACCCAAATGTAATCCAGGATATCATGTCTCTTACACCCATACGCCTCGAAGCACGACTTCAAACATGCATTCGCCATGAATGAAAAGTATTTCCAAATAAAGGTATTTACGAACCGTGGACAACCCTCCGATATAAATAGCGATGTAATTCGATAATCTATTTCGGACAACCCTCCGATGTATACTGTTCGGGCGCACTCACGATGATATTATATGGACAACCCTCCGATGTCAGAGTGGACATACTCGGATAAATAATACCGTTTGGTCAACCCGAACAATTTTTCTCAAGAAACCACCTCATGCACTCACTCCTATTGCTCTAGGGCGCCTACCATATGAAATGCAATGAACCATTTACTTTTCTTAACCCGTGCGACCTATCGGACATTGTCCTATTAATCAAGCCCACCAATCAACACCCTACGCGGTGTTGATCCACAACCGTGTACTCACGACACACCATCAAACACCTAACACAGTGTCGATCTCAACTATGCACTCACACCTAATTTCTAGGTTACCCCAGTGCATATGGAATGTATGATGCCAATTCCAACACATTCATGCTAATATATTCACATGCATATATATTAACATAATTAAATCACATAAAACATGTTATGCAAATTCACAATCAATTACACCAAAATTAGTTCACATGGGCTAATTAACAAACCCGAGCAATTCATTTTAAATCACTCAACCATACACATTTTCACACAAAAAAATAATTTCGTGTCACTATTCATGTTTCTATTCACGTTACTATTCACATTACTATTCACGTTATTCATTTTCTAGTAATAACAAACAAAATGGCCCAAATTTCTAATCTATATAAAAACAGACAATTCTTAGTCCCTTCACTATTCATCATCAATATTGTGGATACCAAACACACCACAAAACCCAAGACATACGCCCCGGAGAAAAACTAAATTCTCAACATAGTCCGGATCGTCAAATAGTCCCAAAATTCCGCCATGATTGTCAAAAATTTGTAATGAGTCTAATCGTCCTGCAATGGGCCCAAATTCAGCCCGATCGCCCAAAATAGTCCTAAAATTCCTAAAATTCCTACACTCGTGACGCCCCAAACCCGGTCCGTTGACGCCAATTCGCAACTCGCGGAATACCCGTGAATGTCGGGTGACCTGACATTTTCACGAAAATCGAAAGCAGAGTCTCCTTTGTACTGGGAACTTACTCAAATACAAAACTCCGATATAACCCGGCCCCAAACATCAATATAACAATAACATGAGTAAAACGATCTACTTGGGCCCATGAACAATACTATAAACATATATCCAACTATATCCAATAGTTTCAAGAGTTCAAATTTACTTACAACACATATATTAAAATTAGAGAATTTAATACATACAGTACATCATAAACTCCAAAGCCACAATCCTAAGGCTTTCTTCTAAAGCCCGCCCCCCAGGATGAGCCGTCTCCCTCGCACCCATCCCGTACCAGAAATAATATCCCCATTGTGGTGAGCTAATGCTCGCAGTGGAATCCACCTTAAGTGGGCTACTCTCCACCTAAGGATATGCAATGTTCCAAAATAAACACACATTCAATAAATGCATGATCCTACTTGAATGTCTAACTAATCATCTCGCACCCGAGTCCTCATCGACCCCCACACTCGCCAAGCCTCGATGAGAATTATTATGTTTGTTTGGTGGACAACCCTCCGGCTGTATATATATATCAATTGGGTCGCCTCCGACTACTGATATTATTTATGGACTACCCTCTGGCTTACAATCAAGCCGCCTCCGACGATTGATATTTTAGTATGGACTACCGATCATTTTTAGTTTTAGACAACCTTCAAACCATTTTCTAGACTCTATCTCATGCACTCACTCCTACTCATCCTAGGTGTCCTAAAGCAAGATATGAATGCATGATGCCAATTCCATTACATACTATAACACATGCAAATATATAAACATGCATATATTCACATAAAAATTAAATCACACAATCATGTTATGTAATTTCTCATTTCATCACATCAAAATTAGCTCACATGGGCTAATGATCAAACACGAGCAATTCTACTTAAATCACTCGGCCAAACACATTAATTCACCAAATTTATTTTGTGAACACTATTCTCGAGAATAGTGAAACCCTCAGTTACTATTCCCGGCAAATCACCAATCATTAGTTCACTTAGTGAACTCGAATTTCACGGCCATTTCCGGCCTCACACACATCAAAGCATCATTTATAGCATAGAACATCTCCAAGGATGCCCAAACAGCCCCTAACCCCCATGGACTGCATAGAGAGGGCCAAAAAAAATTCTCACATTTTGGTCCCAAGTTTTGGGACCGATCAAACGGCCACTCACGGCCTCAATCAACTCAAACATCAACATAGCTCTTAAATAAAGAGTAAACCTAAGTAGGAGAATCCTCACCTCGGAGCTTGAGGAACTCCTAAATCCAGACCCATGCGAAGCCCTCCGCGTGTAGCGCCTCTTGTCCCGAATGACCGCCGACCTGGCCTGGATTGGCCCGACATTCCCAGAGAGAAGCCGATAGCCTCCTCCAAAAACCTCCATTTTCGGCTACTGGACCTTTTCTGGTTCAATTCACGTTTTTTGCTTCTCTTCTTAAGGTAGGAGACAAACACTATTTGTGTTTTGTCTTTTTCTAACTTAAACAATTTCAAAAATGATCATTTTGTCCTTCTTTTCCCAGTTTTGACATTCGACACTATCTCGGCCGTCCATTTTCATCATTTCTCTACTCATGCCACTTATAGCACATGAGTACGTGTTATATGTGACTTTCGTCAGATCGAATCGTTTACTCACTCGAACCGCGATGCCCCTAAAAACGTACAACTTCGACCGTCCTAATTCTACGAAATTACAGGTTAGCTAGATTTTCATGCAGACGCATTCCAATCCAAGGAAATCCATTTTGTCATCCGAGATCCAAAGAATAAAATTTGGATTTTTAACCGAAATTACAATTTTGTAACCGAAATTACGATTTTGCCATTTTTCCAGAAATTAGAATTTCTTGGGTCTTACATTCTCCCCTTCTTAAAAGGAATTTCGTCCCGAAATTCAGGACAATTACAATCAATCACATGTATATGCAACGTGCACTCTACCATGCATGTAACCAGTGATTTAAATCTTAAACGACTAAACCACGTACCTTCATCCCTAAATAAGAAGGGATAGTGGCTCCGCATCGTCCCTCGTGTCTCTATCGCTGATTCCTCCACTCCATAGTGCCGCCATACAAGACTCACTAAATTTCAACACGGTCTAAGGCCGCAAAACCCGATCACGACTATCCAAAATACACACGTCCCTCCCCGAAGGTCCCATCGTCAACCTCAATCGTCCCCAATCCACCACATGAGTCGATCCGGAGTATACTTTCTGAGCATGGAGACATGAAAACACCTCACACCTATCATGTCAAGATAATGCTAACTGCTACGTTAACAAAGGCTTCACCTCTCGAGTATCCGGAAGGTCCAATAAAACCTCACATAGCTTTCCGCTTGTTAAACCCGACCACTCCTCTCTTGTGCATCACCTCTTCAAGAAGACGGATCCCAACCTCGAACTCTAAGTATCGACGTCAGACATCTAAATAGCTCTTCCGGTCGGCTCGAGCCGCGAGAAGACGCCTCGTCAGATCAAGCCCACCTTTCCTGGAGGTGTCTCTAATCTGGATCAGACCGTTGATAAACTCTCTTCCACCCCCCATTCAATCATAACGGTAATCTACATGGCCTCCCATACAATGCCCCATATGGTGCATTTGGTTCATCGATAACTATTGTCAGAGGGCGAACACTACTATGGCAATTCGTTACTCTTACCCTTAAGATCCAGGATGTATGCTCGCAGCGTGTCCTCTAACACCGATATAATCCCTACATCGTGTAACCCTGGCTGTAATAACCCTTACTTTGTGTAAACGAATCTTCCCAAGGTCACAATCACGGCTAAACCAATGGACCACAACCTAGTCCATGCCATGTATGACATTCATATATTGAGCCCTTGCCAGCTCAACAACACCCAATGCAATTTCCAAAGGGGTATCCAAATCTGGAGTCACTCCCGACTCCTATCACTCAACTCTAAGTCTACGTGATAACCTGACCGTGTGTTTTCATCTCGATTAACCTAACTCTTCGGCTCACACTTCGAGCCTCTTACATTCACACATAAATTTGGGATATCTCCTGCCCTTAGCACCAACTCCGTGATTCTCACCTTAGGGGATTTACGACCCCCTTTTTGTTTTGCCCAACACACTCTAAATACTCTTCATTTACTGAATCGAACTATGAGTCTTTATTGGACGTAGTCCTAAAGACAAACTCATCCCACACTCACCAAGAGTGGTGAATGACCGTACCGTGCACCTACACCCGACTTGACGCAATGTTACCGTGCACACGAACGCAATAATGCCATACTATGACACCCAATCCCGAGGTCCACCAACAGTGACCTTAGAGATCTCTCACTCATAACCCGACCTATCAGTCAACTCACCTACATCCTAGGGAAGAACATCTATTCTCGGCTTCTAAAGGCCTTAACCCTAAGCCTAAATCCAAGGTCGTGTGGTTTCGGTATGACAACCTTGATAAGGTCCCACTACCGATAACCCGACATATCAACTCATCCGCTTCAAACTCGACATCAACCAATAGGTCTAGCCACCATAAGGTCCACCTCACGCTTCGCAGGCCACCATCCGTCCCCACTTCGACCACACTTTGGGCTTTCTCCTCCGTCTATCTGCGGCCATTGAGTGCTTATATAGTACTGGAATTAAAACTGGCCTCAATTCGCACTGTATGCAGGAATAAACCAGATACTTTCTCGTTCTACGCCTAACTCGGACTGCATTGTCTCAAAGCCTGGATCCCCGCTTAGGGAAACTCTGCCTCACATGCCCACCCCGCCCCGGGTCTCAAACCCGTGGTGAAGCGTAAGTCTTCGCCTTCCCGAACTAAGAAGCCGATCTCCATCTGCTACTAACACTCCGTATCCCGGAAGTGCTTTGAGCATCTCGATCTCTCTCTCTATGGTCGTGGTCGTCCCAACCATGGAGTCCATGTCCCGTAGGCGAATCCTACGATCTTTCCCGAATGGACACCCCACCCATTCCTCGCATTCCCCCGTAATACCTAATAATCCTAAGAAATTACTTTATCTCAAGATTGACATTCGCCTCCCAACCCACCGCCCAACCTTCCGGGTCCACTGACACGCCCACGCCGACACCACGTGTCCCAAAATCTCACCTTGTAGTAAGCCAAACTCAGACTCTACCGAACTCGCATACCGATATAGAAACCTAAGATGCGAGAATGAGTATCACTTGAGATAAGTAATTTCGCCCCACGGACATGGACCCATGGTCGGACGACTCACAAGATCTCGAGATAAGTAATTCTCGATTACTGGTATTACAGGAGATGCGAGAGTATCCTACAAAACTCATGAATGTCTCTTAACAACTGTAACATGATCCTCAAGTGATACTCATGCTCCCACTCGACCGGGAGTAGATAGTACCATCCATCAAGACTAAGCACACAAACTGATCTAGATGGGGTTGGAACACCCTATGCATGAGGTCCATGAATGTCGCTGGCGCATTAGTCAATCCAAAGGGCATCACCGTGAACTCAAAGTGCCCATAACCCGCCCCCAAACGCCGCCTTGTGTGATATATGTCTCCCTAACCCTCACCGATGGTAACCATGCGTAAGGCTCTATCTTGTAGAGTAGACCTCTTCGCGCTCCTCTCAATTGATCAAATAAATCGCCAATCCCTGTGAATGGGTACCGATTCTTGATCGTGAACCTGCTCAACCTGCTCAGAAGCCACGTACGCAGCGGCTTCATTTCCTTCTTCTTCGCAAATAGAACCTGAGCGCCCATGGTGAAGTGCTCATTCGATAAACCCCGTCTAATAGCTCTTGTAACTCGTACTGAAGTTCCCGTGACCTAACCGGGTTCCATCCTACGCGGAGTCATAGAGACGGGTGAAGTACCGGTGGTGTAACTCGACAATCGAAGTTCACTACCCGTGGAGGTATCCGTGAATCTATCCGGGAAAACATCCACATACTCACACTACTCGAGGTGCATCTAAGTCCTGTCTCTCCTCGGCCCTCTGTGTGTGCCCCGCTTAGCCAACCCGCTTAACTCCGTCCCTAACACTGACTCATGATAACTCCGTCTCGGGGCAAAATATCATGTCATTCCCGAATATCACACGACACTGGTCCCGCAGCTGTGAACCTCCCACGCCACAATCGATAACGACCCTGTAAGTTGTCAGCCAATCCATCCCTAGGATGACATCGAACTCTGACATGTCCATGATCCTCAGGTCCACTATGAGTAGAGTCCCCGAGATCTCCAACTCGCAACCACGACATATCATCCCTATTCTCGCCCTAATCCCTAGGGAAGAATCACACATAAAGTTAGCCCTCTGGTCTCATGGAGGTCCTTGCCCATTTCCACAACATTTGGCTCACTTCTACCGAACACAAACAATTATCCCGCAGAAATAAGGGGAGGTACTCCATAACCTCTAACACCTTCAATCCGTATGATAAAGAAATTTGGCCGCAACACTCCACAAAATCCCCAAGAAAGCTCATCGATCAAACACCGACGGCGCCCGACCAAGACCCGCGGACGCCCTCTACGTCCTCGTCATCAAGCAGCCAACACCGAGAATCGGGGCCGCTAGGGTGCCTGCACCACCCGGGCCCGACTCGCTGACCTAGCTGACGCCTAGCCAAGGTGACAGCACGCTTCAAATTAACAGACAGCATCCCAAATTACGCCATGGTCACATACTTCCTACGCCATGGCGATGCCGCTGTTGCGCCATACACTCGCCCCGTGCGCCTACTACGCCTCGCTACCATTGCCCCCATGAAATGCACCCCCAGACACAGAGCCGCCGCCTCAAGGCCAGAATAGGGAAGTACAAGGTTCAAATTCATTTAGCTCCCTTGGTCACAATACACATTAATGTATTGCGACAGCCAATCTTGCTCTCCTTCAAATTTCACACAATACGCTTTGTATTTGAGATACAAATTATTATTTATTTCATTTTTTTTTCCAGCCACTGGAAAATAAAATAAAAAAATATACACCTAATTTTTTTTTTTCATTTTCCATAATACTCAAATAAATTTATAAAAATTTATTTTACTCCATTTTCTTCAATTTTACAACTCAGAAAACCTGTAAAAATTATTTTCTTTCACCTCATAACCAAATAAATTTATAAAATTTATTTTCTTTAATTTCTTTTTCCAAGCTTTACACTGTGAAAAATTCTCCAATCTTATTTATTTATTTATTTTTCTTCCTTTCTTTCAATAAAACCAAATAAATCGCTTAAATTTTATTTTATTATATATATATATATATATATATATATTCATTTAATTATGGAAAATGGTCCAAAATTTCCTCAAAGCCTACTGACATAACACTAACCCTAGTGTTCAACCTCAAATTTATTAAAATTTGATTTCATTATCCAACAACTCAAATAAATTTATTAAAATTTATTTCTTATTTTCTTATTTGTTCCAGTTTACACACTGTAAACTCCCAAACATTTTCCAACATACTAAGTGCTAATCACCTAAGCACCCAAACATCATAACATATCACAAACCATGTTATAAACATCATTCACATAACATACAACTCATGTTATACCTAATCACATCAAACACCATGCATGCAAGTATTCTATCTCTCGTGGATTTCCTAGGCACTCATACTTAAACTGAACATCAAACCACCCAAGTGGTGATGGCTACCCAAACCCGAGCCCCTAGGCATTCCGTATACCTAAGCTCGATACCAAGCCAGACACCCCAACCCGGGGTCCGCGACTCACCCGCTAACCTCACGGGCTCGTGGAATGCTCTGCAACTGACATTTTTCACGAAAATCTGCGTAGCCTTTGTACCTGGGAGCTCTACCCAAATTACAAACCTGTATATAACCTGTCCTAAACATCAATATGAGTACAAATACCATTGTGGCCTAATACAACACTACTATCAATATATATATATATATATATATATATATATATATATATATAGGTATATATATATATATATATATATATATATATATCCAACGATATCTCAATAGTTTCTAGAGTTCAATTGTTTTTACTCTTACACAACATATATTAAAATTAAAACAATTCTAATACATGTAGAACCATCATAACCCAAAGACACAATCCGACTTTCTTCTAAAGCTCAGTCTCTAGGATGAGCCATCTCCTCGCACGCTCCCTGTACCTGTAAAATAATATTCCTCGACGGGGTGAGCTAATGCTCAGTAGTGGAATCACCCTAAGTGGGCTACTCTCCACCCTATGTATATGCAATGTCTAGTAAATAAAAACACACATTCAAGAAATGCATGATCCCACTTGAATGTCTAACTCGATCATCTCGCACTGAGTCCTCACAGACTTCACACTCGCCAAGCTTCCATGAGAATTATTATGTCTTACAGGCGGCGATACATGCTCGACGACATATGATGCGATTTGATCACATCGCATATCAATCAATAATTCGACGATTGATATTTTATTTGGACTACCCTCCGATATTCATTATTTTTAGACAACCCTCCGAACCATTCTCTTAAGAATTTACTCATGCACTCACTCCTATCATCCTAGGGTGCCCCAGTGCATATGTAATGCATGATGCTAATTTCCATTTCAATTCTATAACACATGCAAATATATAATCATGCATATATTCACATAATTTAAATCACACAATCATGTTATGTAATTTCACATTTCCATACACCAAAAATTAGCTCGCTTGGGCTAATGATCAAAATAGAGCAATTCAACTTGAATCACTCGGCCAAATACATTAATTCACAAAATTTATTTTGTGATCACTATTCTCGAATAAAGGAAACCCCTACATTATTCCCAAGAAATCACCAATCATCGTCATTGTAATTTAGTGAACTCCGACCCCTACGGCCATTTCCGGCCCCACACACATCAAAGCATCATTTATAGCATGTAACATCACCAAGGATGCCCAACAGCCTCTAACCCCACTCTGACCGCATAGAGAGGGCTAAAAAATTTCATTTCATTCCAAGCTGATCGATCAAACTACCACTACTACTAATAACCCAAACATCAACATAACTCCTTAAACAAAAAGTAAAACCCAAGTAGGAGAATCCCTACCCCTGAGTTTGAGGAAACTCCCTAAATCCGGCACTCACACGAAGCCCTCTCCGCGTAGAGCAGTTTCCCTTCTTGTCCCGACGACCGCTCGACTGGGCCTGATCGCTCGATATTCTAGAGAGAAGTCGGCGCTCTCTCCAAAACCTCCATTTCGCTAATGACCTTCAGTTCAATCTCACGTTTTGCTTTTCTTAAGGTAGGAGACAAACACTATTTGTGTTTTGTCTTTTTCTAACTTAAACAATTTCAAAATGATCATTTTGTCCTTCTTTCCCGCTTTGACATTCGACACTATCTTACTGGCCCATTTTCATCATTTACTCATGCCACTTATAGCACATGAGTACGTGTTATATGTGACTTTCGTTTAATCGAGTGGACCGCTTTTTACTTAAGACTGAACCGCGATGCCTCAAAAAAAAAAACGTGCCAACTTCACCGCTCTACCCGACGAAATTCGATGTGCTAGCTAGATTTTCGAGACGATTCCAACTATGGAAACTGGCTTACAACCGGGAGATCCAAAGAATAAATTTTGATTTTTAACCGAAATTACAATTTTGTAACCGTAAAATTACAATTTTGTAAACCGAAATTACGATTTTGGCTATTTTTCCGTGTAAATTGGAATTTCTGGGTCTTACACACTCTGGCCCAAAATTTGAGGGACTCCAAATTTACGATTTTACGGCCTGCCAATTCCAAACTATTAAATAGCCTTAGGCTAGAAATAACACAAGTAGGAAAATTCCCTACCATGTTGTTTAATTAACTCAAGATTTGGTGTCCACGGTAGCTCTGGCCGACTAACTTTTGTCGCCTGAGAAACTGCAATTCGATTTTCATGTATCTGAAAAAGAAGCTAAGAAAATAAACAAATAAAATAATTTTCCATCCCATCTGATCATCACCTAACATTATATTATTATTATTATTATTATTATTATTATTAATATTATTATTATCATTTTTAATACATGGTTCATATTGCTCATCTGGTCCGTTTTTACCCGTAAACATTTCTTTTCAGCCTACTTTATTTAAATGAACTAAACCCAAGTCATTTCGACTTCCTCGAGATTTTCGTAGTAATCTCGGCCCTCAAGTCACCGATGACTTATCATCCGTAAAATCAGAATATTTGATTTGTCTCGTATCTGACGAACTTTTCTAGGTCACTAGATTTTCATGAGACGAATTTAACTGGCCGCAATCCATCTTTGTCATCCGAGATCTAGAGAATTTTCTATTTTCAACTGAATTACCGCTTTACCATTTTTCGAAAAATTAATTTTCCCGTTTTACACTTGCCATTCATTTCCCCTAATGAAGAGGAAAAGAGATGCATTGAAGGGGAAATGTTAAACCATGTAACAAATGATCAATACAAATCTTTCAGAACAAATAAAAAACGATTCTATGATTTGTATGCATTCTCAGTGATGTAAGAATTAAATAGCCATGTAAAATTCAGATGATGCACGCATGGTTATAAACAACTACATCTAGTAGCTCGACTAGAAAAGGAAATAATACCCACATTTGAACTTTGCTATAATAATTTCTTCCTTGATCCGTAGGGAAGAATCGAGTACAAAGCCTAGCAATACCCTCCTCCACACTAAGAGAGCTGAAGCTTCAATGAAGCCAAATATGTGAATGATATCCTAAATCAAGTGCCTAAAGAACTCGAGTCAAGTAGCTTTCCTACTACCATCCATCGTTTCCAAATAATAAACAATAATCTAGGGTCATCTCGATGCATGCAGTGAGAAAGGCTAAATAGTTTCACATCTAATCCCCGTCTGTATATCAAGCTCTCTCTTTGATACAAGCATTAATGGTAAGACCGAGGAATACTATCTCAAGAATCCTCAGGTAAGATCATCCAAAGTCCCCATTTGATGTGGATCTAATAATGCAAACTAATATCAGGTCGGCCCACCTCGGGCGAATAATGGAAGCCAGGACAATCAATTGTGTATCATCTCCAAGGGCCTCCCTTGCGGACGCCTAAAACCCGGGGTCCTGACTAATTGGTCAACCCGCGAATACTTTAACACAGCATCCAAATTTTCATGAAAATCGGGCAAAGAGTCTCCTTGCAGGCAGGGAGCTCACCAAATACAAAAACCTGTACAAAACCCAACCAAACAGCCAATATAATCAAAACATGAGTAAAACGCCACGCTCATAAACAATACCCATAAAACATAATTAACTAAGGGAATCAACTTATATCTAATAGTTCTTATGAGTTCAAATGTTTTACTTTATACAACACATATATTAAAAATTGTGAGAATTCTACCACATGTATAAAATCATCAAAGCCACAACCCTGCTTTCACAAATCCCTACTTCTGGGGACGAGCCGTCTCTCGTCGCCTCCTGCACTCAGAAAATAGTATCCTCGAGCAGAAGGAAGCTAATGTCTCGGCAGTGAATCACCCTGCGGGCTAGTCTCCACCTATGCAAGGTAATGCGTTCAGAATAAAACACACATTCAAGCAAATGCATGATCCTACTTGAATAAATCTAACTAATCATCCTGCACCAGTCCTCATCGACTTCACACGCCAAGCCTCGTATGAGAATTATTATGTTTAGTCGGTGGACAACCCTCCGATGAATATATATATATCAATCAGCTGCCTCCGACGATTGATACGCATTTATAAACTACCCTCCGATGTATATCACTGGGCTGCCTTCTGACGATTGATATTTTTAGTTTTAGACAACCTCCGATAATTAAATACTTTAGATACACTCTCCAACCATTTTCTGGGGACTCACCTCATGCACACACTCCTATCGTCCTAGGGTGTTCCAGTGCATATGGAATGCATGATGCCAATTCCATCATAGTCTATATCACATGTAAATATTCACATGCATATATTCACATAAAAATTAAATCACACAATCATGTTATGTACTTAAGATTATCACATCCAAATTAGCTCACGGCTAATGATCAAACACGAGCAATTATACTTGGAATTACTCGACCAAACATATTGACCAAAAATTATTTTGAGAACACTGTTTGAATAGTGAAACCTCACATAATTCCCGAAAATTATTAAATCATCTGCTCACTATAAGGTGAACTAGGGTATCACGGCCATTTCCCATTTCATTCAATCAATACAAGCATTAACACATAAATGCACAATTAATCCAATCTAAATCAGTCGTGGACAAATACTGGTCGTCGCATTATGGTTTCCAAAATTATATCAATTCGGTCTCAAGTTTTGAACCGATCAAACTAATTCATTCAAGGCCTCGTTAACTAAACATTGAAAAACACTTAAATAAAGTGTAAACCTAAGTAGAGAGAAACTCTACCTCAAGGAAGTTTGTCTAAACTCTAACCGGTAACACGCGTAGCCCGGCTTTGCCAGAGATAGCCTTTCCTTCATTCCAAGACCTGCCAACCATTCTGATTTGTCTGAAACTGTAGAGAAGTCTCTCTCTCTAAAAACTCAAAAACCCTAAACTACTGTCTTCCCGTTTCCGCCTCCAGCCACTCCATTCCTTTTCTCCTTTTAAAAGAGATGACACTGTAGTTCTTTTGTTTTATTCTCATTTAATCAAATCCCAAAATGACCATTATGTCCTTCTTTTCCCAATTTTGACATTCGGCACTATCTCGGTCGTCAATTTTCATCGTTTCTCTACTCATACCACTTATGGCACATGAGTGGCGGTTATATGTGACTTTCACAAGATCGGTAATCATTTTACTAAGACCGAACCGCTGGCTCTCAAAAACGTAAATTCACCATTCCCTAACTGGGCGCTAGCTAGATTTCGCGAGACGATTCCAATGGTAACTCCAGTCATTATCCGAGATCCAAAGAATAAATTGATTTTTAACCGAAATTTACAATTTGTTAACCAAATTGTGATTTTGCCATTTTTCCGTAAATTTAACTTTGCCCATTCTCCTTCTAAAAGGAATTTCATCACGAAATTCTGAACAATCATAATCACTCACATGCATATGCAACGTGCACTCTACCATGCATGTAAACTAGTCATTTAGATGCTAAACGACTATACCACGTACCTTCATCCCTAAACAAGAAGGGATAGGTGGCCCGCATCGTGTCCTCGCACTCCCACGTTGACTCCTCCACTCCATAGTGCCGCCATAGCACTCTCACTAGCCTCACGGTCTTACGTCGCAAAACCTGATCACGGCTATCCAAAATGCATATTGGTCCCTCCTCAAAGGTCTCATCCGTGTCAACCTCAATCTGTCCCCAATCCACCACATGAGCTGGATCTGGAGTATACTTCCGGAGCATGGAGACGTGAAATTTCGTGGACACCGACATGTCAAGCGGTAACGCCCAACCGGTACGCTACTTCTGCTCATCCTCTCGAAAGTATCTCAAAATAGTCCTAATAAACCCTAATAGCTTCCCGCCGCGAACCCGACTAATTTCCTTCTTAGGCATCACCTTCAACAAAACATGATCCTAATCTCGAACTCTATGGTCGAATGGCCACACATCCGTATAACCTTCCGTCGACTCGAGCCAGCGAGATCGTTGTCGATTAAGCTCACCTTCCTGAGGTCACCGATCAAATCAGACCGCCGACGGAGCTCTCCCATCTCGGTCCAACATAACGGACTCGCATGGCCTCCATACACGCCTCATACGGTGCCATCCGTGAACCTCACCGATAATCGTTGTTGTAGGCGAATTCCACTAAGGGAAAATGCCCTCCCAGACTGCCCTTATGATCCAGACGCATGCTCGCAAAGATGTCCTCTAATACTTGTATAAATCCTCTCGTGACCACCGATCCGTCTGAGGGTGAACACTCATGGTTAGCCATGTGCCCATAGCCTTTTGGAAACTCTTCCAAAAGTGCACCGTAAAACTCGGGTCCCTATCCAATACTATGGATACCGGTACTCTATGTAGCCTGACTATCTCTCGAATGTACAACCGTCAGAATCTCTCCAAGGCGAAGGTCATCCGTGACGGCGAAAATGCCGACTACGTGAGCCATTCACTATCACCCATACCGCATCATGCCTCCGCCGCACCCGTGGCAAGTGGGTCAGCAAAGTCTATCGACGTGTCTTCGATTTCCACTCGCCCACCTCCAATGGTCAAGTAGCCCTCGCCGGCTTATGGTGTTCAAATTCTTAACCCGCTTAACACGTACATCGCCGAACAAAGTCCCCTACGTGCCCTTCATCCCGCTCCAAGACATTAACGAGCTGCGGCACTGGATGCACGAAAATCTGAGAACAAAGAAACTCCCCGAGAATCTCCTCCTCTCAAATCGGCCAACTCAAACCACTACACGTCCCCATCGGCGACTACCATCTCACGTGAACGGCCCAACCGCCACCCGTGACTGACCGCACTTCAGCCCCCGATGGACACTCATCTCGCCCCGCCACCGACTCAATCACTCGCCACCGTAGACCTGCAGCCACTAAACTCCCTGTTGTACCTCGAGTTTGCTCAGACCAGCCCAAACTGTCCCACAGTCTCTAGCATCCGCCACTCCCGAGAAGCTATACTACCCAACGCTCCTCGTGACTTCCGACCGAAAGATTAGCCACCACATTGCCCCACGGATGGTAATGCAAAGTGAAATCATAATCATCTAGGAACTCCATCCATCCAAGTATCTCATATCGAGGTCCCAAGATGAAAATATACTGCACTTTTATGGTCCGAAAGTACACCTCGAACTCAACAGATAAGTAGTGGCAAATCTTCAAGGCGAAGACTACTACCGCTAACTCCATGTCGCAGGTAATTCGCCATGATTCTTCAACTGATGGGAACCATAAGCTACTACCTCCTAGACTGCATCAAAACACATCAAGTCTTGCCCTCGAGGCATCACAATACATCAGGTACCCCTCGTCCACTCGCCCGGGACTATCAAGGGAGCTCAAGTATGTCTCCTTCAACTCCTGAATGCCTCCGCATCGGGTCATCCGACTCAAACTCGACCTCCTTCCGGTCGACCCACATAGCCGCGTATCCTCGAGAAATCCTCAATGAATCTCCTGTAGTACCCAGCCTAATCCAAAGAAACTACGTATCTCGAAGATCGACTTACTTCTCCTAACTCATCACCGCCCTCGACCTTCTCTAGGTCGACCGACAAATTCGCCGACACCACGTGTCCCAAAAATCTCACCTCAAGAAGCTTTAAATCGCACTTATCGAATCAAGGCATAACCGATGGTCTCAACAATCAGAAACGATCCTCAAGTGATGCCTGGCGTTCTACTTCCGATCGAGTAGATCAAGATGTCATCCACGAAGACTACGACAAACCGATCTAAATAGGGTTGGAAACATCCTTTCGTGTATGAGATCCATGAATGTTGTTTCAAGATTCGTCAATCCAAAGTGGCATCACCGTGAAACCTCAAAGTGCCCATAAATCGCCCAAACGCCGCCTTAGGTATATCTGATCCCAACCTCAACCGATGGTAACCAAGGCGAAGGTTCATCTTAGAGTAGACTCGCTCCTCTTAACTCGATCAAACAAATCGTCAACTCTGCAGAATGGGTATCGATTCTCGATCAGAACCCGTTCAACTATCTTACCATCGCGACAATGGCGGTCTTTGGCCCTTCTTCTTCGCAAACGTAACCGGAGCGCCTACAGGAAGTGCTCTGCCTTATGAACCCTTTGTCCAAAGAACTCCTCAGAACTAGACTCGAGTTCGTAACTCAACCTAAGGCCATCATATGAGTCATGTAGATGGGGCGAAGTACCAGGGTGTAACTCAATACCGAAGTCTACATCCCTATGTGGAGGTAGTTCAGGTAGCTTGATGAGTGCTTAAAACACTCATATTATACTCGCGTCGGTTTTTCAATTTCACGTTTATTTTATAGTAATTTTATAGTTTTTGTGGCAAGACTCCTGATTTGGTGTTTCGTGGGTGCAAAAAGGGAGCAAAAAGGCAGCCGATGAAGCAATTTCGGAGCATAAGAGGCTATGCATGAAGAGGAAGTCCGAACGCCGCTGACGCTCCAACGCCGCGACGCTTCCCACGCCAGGACGCCCCAACGCCGCGACGGTCAATCACTATGTAAGTCAACAAGGCAACTGCGCGACGCCTCAACGCCGCTGATAATGCCAACGCCGCGACGCGAACGCCGCTGACGCCAAGGCGAAGTTATGCCTCTTCAGCATTAAAAGCTAAAAGGGAGGCGCAGATTGCACGGAGGCGAAGGGGACGAGCACTAATTCAGAGCGCCAGGACACCGACTTCGGGCGAAGGTCCTCGATCTATATTTGTTCGATTTTTGGATACTAGAAAATGATGTTTTTGAGATTAAACATTTTTATTTTCTCATTCACAAGATGTTCTAGATCTATATCTAGGTTATGTTGAACCCCCACATATGTTGGCGGATTCAAAGTTTGGATCTTTATATTATTCAGTTATTTATCAATTTGTTTGCATCTGCTCTATATCTATGGTTTCATTATATGATGATGTCTGGCCAACATTGGCATAATCACACTGGAGAGCCGAGATTCGAGAGATGAGGTTATCCAGTGATCCGGTAGAGCAAATTCTTGTTGATCTGCAAGAAATGAGATATTTCGATCCCGAAGGTGGCATTCAAGTCGTAACATTTAAGCATCTCGAATACCGAAATGAGATAGATATACCAACCTATTCATGAGATAGGCGGATATACCTCGAGAGAGGATATCTCGAAGTCGATCACCTCGCCTAACTCCACAAATTGTAAATACATTGAATAATATCTTGAAGAAATAATCCATTAAAAGTGACAGGAGATATAACCCTAGTCTTCAATACCGCATTCATTAGAATCTAAAACTTAGTCGACTTTCACATATCTACTTTCTTTCCTAAATCATCTCTTCGTATATTATCTAAAAAGCCGAACCTTGTAGTCAATACACCACTTCAGGATCGATATCCGCATCAGGAGTACACTATATTATTGGGCGACGCAGACTCGCACATAGGCGTGAGATTTTACACACCGTCTTCGCCTATCAAGTTTTTACGCCAAATAATGGACGTTTAGATTGATATAGAGAATTACAATTAGATATTATTCTGAATTTTCTTTTGTTACTTTTAATTATTTTACAAGTGCTTGTAATTTGGTTTTTAAGGTTCGTGTGTTATCATAGCAGGTTTCAGTAAGTACATACGACATCGAGATCAAAATAACCAACACCTGTTTGATCCCGAGCCAGAAAGATCGCATGCATTGCGCCGAGAACGTAGAACATAATGTATTAGAAATCCAATAATCATGGAAAACACTGAAGAACAAAATTCTCGTCATCAATCGTAGACTGGAATCACGTAGAGGCCGAAATGGGAATCACTTAAGGAATCACACCCGTAATCAGCTTTATACAAATGGGATGATCCTTTCATGCTACTAGATGAGTTCGCTTTACCACCAACCCGTGGTCTCGATACCATCGACCGACCACCCATTCAAGCAAACACTTCAATCAAGTCGCCACTGGCACAGATGTTTCAATATCTGCTCCATGGACTACCCCACAGAACCCGAACATGCATTTGACCAACTTCCTTGAAGTTTGCGATACGATTAAGTACAACGGAGTTACTGAGGAGGCACTCAGGTCGAGGCTTTTCCACTCTCACCAGTGATCGAGCCAAGCATCGACTAACAAGTCACCCACCGCATTCCATTACCGTGGAATGACTTAGTGCAAAATTCCCCACCAAGTTCTTCCCACCTTCGAAAATTGCACAACTTGTGCAAGAGATCAATACTTTGGACAACTAGAGGGGGAGAACCCGCAAAGGTACGTGGGACAGATTTCACGAATTATCATGAAGTGCCCACACCAATCGACTCAACCAGATGGATGCAAGTCCACACCTTCTGAATGTCCGAGAAATGCAACTAGAACAATGATTGATGCTTCACCGAGGAGACCGATGAAGAAAACCACAAACCAAGCTTAATTAAATCTTGTGAAGATGTCGCGACCAACACTAATCAGCCGCCTAGAGAAGGCTACACCCGCAAACGCGCTGGTGGCAATGCATAATGAGGTCCTCAACAATCTGGTGAATCATGTGGCACAGCTGACTAAACAGTTAAATACACAGCAAGGAACCGCGAACGCCATCCAGATCAACCCATGGGAGTTATGTGAATTATAAATCGACAATAGCACGGAATGTCAATCAGAAACTTACGAAAGCAAGCCTGGGTGACGTGTGTCCGTGGTTTAATCGTAATCAACTACAAAGAAGAAGGACCGCATGGGGAAACACCATCGACCAGAATCGTGGCCAAGGGTGGCGTAATAATCAGAACCATAATAGTCAGAACAATCAAGGATATGGGTGGCGGAATAATCAGAACAATATGTTATCGAACCGAACTAGCGAATCACCCTCCCGAGAAAGTCGATTTAGAACAAGCTCTTGCACATATGTTAACTTCCCACTCTGCCTTCATGAATGAGACTAAAGCAAACATGCAGCAGCAAGCAACCCAGTTGAACAATCAAGCAGCACAGCTGAGAAGTTTGGAGGCACAAATGGGCAAATGTGGCAAACTCTATCAATGTGTAAAGACAACCGGGTTCCTACCAAGCAATTCGGGCAAACCTAAGAAATAGTGGAATGAGCATGTTAAAGCAAATAAGGCCGAAGTGGGAAAGAATTGGAAATACGCTACAACCCCCAGAGAACGCTTAGGAGATCGAGAAGGTCATTCAGCTGTGAAAGTAAAGATTTATGCAGACAAAGAGGTCACCAGGAGAAATGGGCCATCGAGAACTCTGACTGGCAAAGGCCAAAGATATCGCCTTTACTCCCCTGCCTCAAGAAGCATAACTCGGATAAGCAATTCACTAAATTCATGGAGGTGTTCAAAAAAGTTACACATCAATATCCCGTTTGTCGATGCCCCAGAGCAGATGCCCGCTATGTAAAATTCTATGGTTACATTTTGTCCCGTACAGAAGATACGATTTTGAACAATGAACTTAATCGAGGAATGCAAGGCTACACTTCGAGGAAGCCGCCGCAAAGCTCAAGGACCTGTGCAGTTTCACTATCCTCGCACCATTGGAAATGCTTATTCGGTAGAGCCCTATGATTCAAGCGCATTAATCTTATGCCCCATCCATTTTCAAACGTTGACAGAAGCCCGCCTCGACTACAGCCACACTTCAAATTTTTAATGCATCTTTGAAGCATCCAACAGGATAATAGAAGATGTCTTGGTAAAGGTTTACAACTTATCTTCCAGCATATTTTATTGTTTTGAGATATGGAGGAAGATAAAGAAATAATCGATAATCTGGTGTAATCGCTTCTGCAACTCCAAGTAGCAATGATTGATGTCTCGCAGGAGAACTGAATTGAGGAGGCAGACGCATGAAGTCAAGTTCAATGTGTTCAAGCAAAGGAGACATCCAGCAGAGAGGACACTTGCTTCATGGCGCAGGTAGAGGCTATAGTGTTCAGCCAAAGCGGTCTCACCGACCCTCTGAGGCTAGCCCAGCGGAGGCTGGATTCGAGAACCCGAGCGAAGAGGCGTAAGAATATAGCTAAATGGATGGACTCTTCGACACAATAGACGAAGATTTCAACCCCGGGCGGTTGAGTTAAAACGCCGATCCCATCGATTAAATCGCCAAGATGGAACAAAACCTCTACCTAGCAATTTGAAGTATGCATAATTGGGGTAGAATCTACGCGCCCGATTATCTCAAAGATCTTTGACTGCAATTCAAGAGGAAGAGAAGTTATTTGAGGGTCCTTCGAGATCAAACACACCTGGGATGGTCTCTAGCTGATCTAAAAAGGATTCGTTCGTCTATGTGCATGCATCGTATTTTATTAGAAGATGGACATGAGGTTAAATCCGACAATGAAGGAGGTAGTCCGGAAAGAGGTTCTAAAATGGCTAGATACGGGTGATGACCCCATTTTACAAAGGCATGGGTGTTCGGGCTGTGTAGTGCCAAGAAGGGAGGAACAACTGCCATCGACTGAAACAACATTCTACCGCGCTTCAGAATGCCACGGTGAGGATTTGTATTGATTATCTAAAACTGAACAAGGCCACTCGAAAAGATCATTTCCCATTGTCGTTTCTAGATCAGATGCTCGATCGATTAGCTTGTTATGAATACTATTGCTTTTTGGATGGATATTCCGGCTACAATCAAATTGCCATAGCTCCCGCACTAGAGAAGACAACATTCACTTGTCCTTATGGTATACATTCTGATTCTGGGCGGAGTTCTTGATCACCGTGCAATGCACTGTGTAATCTTTTCAATGATGATGATGGCCATACTTTACATGGTGGAAAGACAATTGAGATCTTTATGGACGATCTTTCGCAATGGGAAATTCATTTGACACAACTGCTTAGAGAACTCTGAGAGTCAGATCGCAAGATGTAAAGACAAACTTAGTACTCACCGAAAAGTGCTATTTGGTACAAGAGGGTATCATTCTCGACATCTGGATTACAGTAAAGAGGGATGTAGGTAGATGTGCCTAAGATTAAAGCAATTGAAAAGCGCCCACCCTCACAAGAAAAGGGATTCAAGTTTTCAGCCACGCCGATTCTACAAAGTGGCTCATCAAGGATTTTTCACATATTGCAAAACCAAGTAATTAACCTTAGTCCAAGGGATCCGGCCTTGAAGTTCGACAGAATGCTTCGTGATGCATTCTCAAGTGTCACGATGCTGGCCCCGGGCCCCTATTGTTGTGGCACCAGATCGGGTCTTTTTCCATTCAACTTAAGTGTGACGCCAAGGATCGCGATCAAGCGCTAAGCCGGGTAGAAACGAGAAAATCTTTCGTAATCTATTATGCTAGTAACTCCCTCAATGATGCCACTACAAGAGAAAGAACCGCGGGCATCATTTTTTAAGGTCGATAAATTCAGCCATATTTGATTGGCAACAAGGCTGCAGTACACTGATCATTCCCGCTCATTAAGTACTTGATGACTAAGAAAGATGCAAAACCCCGATTAATTCGGTGGGTTCTATTGCTACAAGAATTTGATGTTGAGATTAAAGACAAGAAAGGCACTGAAAACTGGCTGAAGATCATCTTCATTTATCGGAAGCGGCTAAAGATGATGTTCCAGTTGAACGACGAATTTCCGCATGAGAAACTCTTAGCTATCGAGACAAGAGGGCACCCATGGTTCGCAGACATGTGAATTATTTGGTGGCTGTTATCCTCCCACTTAACTATCGCAAGAGATTTTTCGCACACTTGAAACACTACTATTGGCAGGAGACCATCATTTACAGGCATTGCGCCGATCAGGTGATAAGGAGATGTGTGCCCGAAGATGTAATGCACAGTATTCTGAACCATTGTCACACTCTACCATGTGGTGGACACTTTGGTAATGTGAGAACAAACAGCCAAGGTACTTCAATCGTGCTTTACCGCCTACCTTATTTAAAGATGCTCATCAATTGCTTTCCATCGATAAATGTCAACGAACGGGAACATCTCTAGAAAGGATGAGCCACCCATGCATCCCATTTTAAGTCGAATTGTTTTGATTTATGGGGAATAGATTTGATGGGCCCATTTCCCCAAGATCGTACAAGAACTTATACATCTTGTCGGGCAAAGACTGCGTCTCAAAGCTGGGTGGAGGCAATCCCTACACGCACCAACGATGCCAAGGTCGTGGCTCAGTTTCTGCGCAGCCACATATTCTCACGCTTTGGAACCCTCGAGTATCATCACGATAATGGTACCCATTTCGCATTAAGGTAATTGACAAGGTTTTGCAAAAGTATGGGTACGCCATTCACACTTCTTGCATACCACCCACAAATAAACCGGGACAAGTGAGAAAATAAATCGAGAAATCAAGTCCATTCTCGAAGACGCTTAATGTATCTGTGAAGGATTGGTCTAAAAGATTGAAGATGCACTGGCGCATTCAGACAAGATTCAAAACTCCGTTAGGTACGTCACCATTCAGACTTGTGTATGGTAAAGCATGCCATCTTCCGCTGAATCGAGCATCGAAATGCATCGGGCAACTCGACGTTAAACATGGATAGTGTATCGTCATGAAAAGCGATCGCTACAAACCAATGAACTGTATCTAATTCGTAAACGGTTATGAAAATGCCCGTGATTTACAAAGAGAAGACAAAAGCCCGCACGATAAACATATTACTCTAAGCAGTTCACGGCAGACAACAAGTTCTTTATTCACCCCGCCTAAAACTCTTTCCTTCCAGTGGAAGAAGTCTAGATGGTCCGCCTTTACAAAGGACTAAGGTCTTTTCACACGGTAAAGGTGGCTACACATCCCGAAAGGCACATTCACGCTTGCCACCCAACCATTGGAAGCCGTATTATGGAGGCGAAGCCTGCGACAAATTGTATCATTCCTCCGACCGCATCGATGAAGTAAAGAGGTGATCATCGAGTTCGTCCCCGGAAAGCACATTGAGATTCGCAGGCCAGCCAACGCATTAAACATAGCGCTTCGGGAGGCAACCCAAGTGTTTCTAACCTTTTCCTTTTCGAAAAGCCATATTTTGATTTTATTGCTTATTTTCAGTTATATTGGTTTGAAATTTTGTCCGTGAACGTTTTTCTTCTTGCTGTTTACTGTGACTCGACGCAGGTAATCGGGAGGATCCGCCGTGCGCAATTACTACACCTGCAGAGTGTCCTAATTACAAGATGGGGAGACTCATTAACCGTGGCTACTTAAAGTGAAATTTTTGGTTTTCAGAACGCCGCAACGTTGGGTCGCAACGTCGCGACGTTCCAACGTTCCAACGTCGCGACGTTTCAACGTCGCGACGTCAATTTTATCCTTCTCCGAACGCTATGACGTGGAGTTTTAACGCCGCACGCTGGATTTCGGAAAACGTTAGTCGCCGCGACGCGGGATTTCCAACGCCGCGACATCATTTTATACTTCGCCACGTCGCTGAATGCGGATTTCCAACGCCGCTGACACGCTATTTTATACTCGTCACGCTGACGCCATTTTTTTTATACTGAACGCCGCGACGCGAGTAATTAACGCCGCTGACGCGGAATTTTATGGAGTCTTCAGAACGCCGCTGACGCTGATATCCAACGTCAGCGCCGCTTAGTACCACTCGTAACGTCGCTGACGCTGCAACAAACGCCCGACGCCGTTTGTTCTTTCAGAACGTCGCGACGTTGCCTCGCACGTCGCGAGGGACAAAGGTCCCGCTGGCTTTTAAGGCCAAGAATCGCCATTTTTCTCTTCACCTCGCACACACCACTAAACCCGTAACCCTAGCCCTCTTGCGCACCTGTCCTCACCAGCCCCACCGGAGCTCCCCCGGTCACGCCACGGTGCCCCACATTGCCCTCCGACCGCCCGTGCACCCTGCAGCTCTCCTCCCACACCGGGTCCCGGGTCACCGTGGCATTCCTCACCACATCGTGACTCGCTCCTAGCTCTAGTAATTGCCTTCTGTAAGTACCATGGCATTCACTGGTCTAGGATCTTTTGTAGTTCAATGCTTAGGTATCATAGGTTTATTTTGTGTATCTGAGTCATAGTTAGGTTTTTAGCACACTTAGTAGTTTTGGTTTGTTTTAGTGCAATAATTAGGTGTTTGTTTTTGGTCTAAGTCAAGAGGGTGTCCACTTTGGTGTCACTACCACGTATTCTAGTCAATATAACCGTAAAAGGCAAAATTGCCTATCGTTTTTAGCCTACCCACGAGGACCGACCCCACTTACGATGTCACATACTAGAATGCGAAGCCGCGACGGCTGGCACCATTTGCAAAACCGATCGCTCATCAAAGAGAAGCGGGGTTTCACCACCCCGATGACTTTTTCCGCAAGACCATTGCGGCTAAGTGGATGGCGTTTTGTGCCAACCACCATCCAAGAAATGGCGAGTGTGGTGCGAGAGAGTTCTACGCCAATCCGCCTCCCACGCTCAAAAAAGTCCGGCAAGTGGGCGATTGGTCGAATTTCAAAGGCGAGTCGATCATAGTTATTATAAATTAGAGTACAAAACCTTCTGGGGCTATCTGACGGCTTCCACGAGCACCCTGACCACCCCGAGGTTATACGAGTATTGACCAATGGCCGGGGTGAGTGGAAAGTCAATAGTGCGCCACGTTAGGGCCCACTTCAAGGCCAAGCATTCGCCTTCATACTATATCCGCACTTCATCACGTCGCCTTATTCCGACGATCGAACGTGTGTGAAGCGACAAACAAGCGTGCTCCCGATCAACTACGCCATCATACAGATATACCTTTGATGCTCGCAAAGTTATGTAGGATGCCATCCTCCAACCGGACGCAGCATGAATTCGGGGGCACCCTTCCCATTCGTCAGGCAAACGAGCCGGGTGCCCTCGACGACAATGAGGCCCGGCTCCACCCCATCAAAGCCATATTCGCTGCCGTGGGACACACTGCGTCCCGCGACCTGAGGGGGCATATATGATTCCTGGCCATGAGCCCTCTGGACGAGGATCTGCTTCCCAGCATCGCCCGTTGCTATGGCTTCCGGGCGATCCCTGTGTGAGACATTGGGCCGCCCTCATTCCCCCACCCTCCACCACCATCCCAAAGAGCCTCCGGAGGCGCCCCTCCAAACTCCTCAATTCCGATCCCGATGACCCTGAGCCCCTTACTGAGCGCCTGATGCATTCCTGACGACCCAAGAGCACCGAGTCCCGCTCACGTGATATGGAGGCTCTCCCGTGCCGATATGGCATCGCACTCGGCCAATCAGCCATCATCTCTTCAAGAAGAAGAGCCCCGTAGCCCAGACGCAGCCTTCCTAGCTCACCCGCCACACCACCACACTTCGCAGTTGATCACCGTGGGTTCCTTCCTCATCAAGCTGTTATCGCCAAAGTGGGACAATTCTGATATTTGCTCGGGGGAGGGTGGTGATCGAGTTTTTGTTTAGTTGTTTTCATTTTCGTATTTGTGTAGTATTTTTTTGTTTCATTCAGATAATAGTTTGTGTTCCTGTTTAGTTTCAATGATGTGTAGTTTTGCTTGTGTGTGTGTACGATTATTTTTATACGTAGTAGTCGTATGTAGGGAATTCTCAGATGGGAGCCATGTTGAGAGTCGAGGATCACTTTTGGACTGAATTCACTATTACATGGAAGATTGATACATACAATGCTCTCATTTCTAAAATTAGGGTTGAATAGGTGGGAGGTTTAGGTAATCCACCCCTGGTAGTCAAGAAACCATTTCTTAAGAACCCTATCACACTCACACACTAATGACCTCCAGGGTATGCATAAGTGCCGAGACCAACTACTAAAGTTCAACAAAAGAGAAAAATACAAAAACAATAGAAAAAGAAAGATAAAAAGCAAAAGAAAGAAAATGCCGCAGCCAGGTAGATGCATAAGAATAAGCTTGATTATCCACCCAACTCGGCACAAGCCTCGAGGGGCTTTTCAAAGCCTAATGCCTGAGCCAACTGGTCTGGGAGTCATTGACTTCACCGCCTACATGGGATGTAAGATGAACTATCCACACAACCTAGGGCCTTGAGTTTGGCTGAGTGTCTCGGTGAAGTTCAAGGAACTTAATGCCCGGTGCTCCTTAACTAATCAAAGTGGAGTCACCAACGATCCCCGCTACAAGAACATTCATCTAAAACTTCTAATCAGTATTTTTCAATTTTTGTTTAGTACTTAGAAGTTTTTAGGTTTGTTAGTATGAATAAAAAGGGTGCGTTTCTTGTCCTTTCTTCGTTAGCTCTTCCAAATAGGTGAGTCGAGTTCAAGTTTGGGGTGTCTAACCAGGTATACACTAGAGGTCATTCATTCGACGCACATGTATCCTTGGTAAAGGTTATCAATACCATGGTTTGGAGGCACTAGTCACTTTTACCTATTTCAACTGAGTTTTCCAAAAGTCAAACATCTATATGCATCTTGTGAACGCCGAAAGCAAACAAATAAAGAAGGTGAATTTGGCCCAAATTGATCCCCTGCTTTCTCGACGTGCAACACCTGCCTTAGTGTTAGTTTCGCATGCTCTGTGTAACCCGTTTGCAGTCCATTCTTGTTGGGATAAGCAAGAAACTAAGTTTGGGGGTGTGGTGAGTGCTTAAAACACCATTATACCCGCCGGTTTTTCATTTTCACGCTTATTTTATAGTAATCAGTTTTGTGGCAAGACTCCCGACGGTGTTCGTGGGCAAAGTGGCGTGCCAAATCTGACGGCTAAATTTCGGGAGCATAAGGGAGGCTATGCATGAGAGGTTTGGAACGCCGCACGCCCAACGCCGCTGACGTTCCCACGTCGTGACGTCCCAATGTCGCGACGTTGGGTCAATCACTATGTAAGTCAACAAGCGGCAACGTCGCGACGTCTCAACGCCGCTGATATCCCAACGCCGCGACGCTGGGTAACGCCGCGACCGCCGCGCGAAGTTATGTTTCTCAAAGATTAAAAGCAAAGGAGGCGCAGATTGCATCTGGGAGGCGAAGGACGAGATAATTTAATTCCAGAGCAAGAAGTGACACCGACTTCAGTTGTCCTTGATCTATATTTGTTCGATTTTTTCGATACTGTAATGATGTTTTCGAGATTAAACATTTTTATTTTCTCATTCAAGATGTTCTAGATCTATATCTAGGGTTATGTTTGAACCCCACATATGTTGATGGATTAAAGTTTTGATCTTTATATTATTCAAGCTTATTTATCAATTTGTTTGCATCCGTCTATATCTATGGTTTTAATTATATGATGATGTCTCGCCAACATCGCATAATCACACCGGAGAGCCGAGATTCGAGAGATGAGGTTATCTGATCTCGGTAGAGCAGCCTTTGTTGATTCAGAAATAGAGATATTCCGATCTCAAGGTGGCATTCGGGGGTTAGAACATTTAAGCGATTCGAAAACCGAGCTGAGATAGAGATATACCTAACCTATCTCATGAGATAGGCTGGGATATACTCGAGAGAGGATATCTCTTCAGATATTATCTAAAAGCGAACTCAGAGTCACTACACCTGTCTCGTGGATCGACATCCCGCACCGTGAGTACACTATATTACTTGGGCGACGTGCACTTGGAGCACATAGGCGTACATTTTACACACCGTATTTTCTACTGGCATAAACATCCGAAAAACATCCCCATACTCGCAAACCACTCGAGGTAGATCTAAGTCCGGGTCTCACCCTCGTCCTCTGGGGTAAGGCTAGCTAGCCAACCCGCCTAACCGTCCCCTCGACACCTCGGACTCGTATATCGCATGGGTAAAATGTCATGCTTGTCTCCTCGGGAATACCACACGAGTACCGTCCCGCTGCAGCGGTAACCTCCCATTACAATCGATAACGACCTCGTAAGCCGTCAGCAATCCATCCCTGTGATGACATCGAACTCGACATGTCCATGATCCTCGTGTCAATCAGGAGTAGAGTCCCCAGATCTCCAAACTCGCAACCTGACATATCATCCTTATTCTCTCCCTAATCCCTAGGGGAGAACTCACATACTAAGGCTCCTCTAAGGTCTCTAGAGGTCCTTGCCCATTTCCACCATATTTAGGCCTCACTCTCTAGCTGGAACGCAGCTAGTCTAATCCGTGTCGCGTCAGAGGTAATCTCCATAGCCTCTAACACCTTCTCGGTCTGCATGAACCAATGGTCTCACACTACTCCGGGATCTCCTCCCGTGAATGCTCTGAGGATAATGCGCCCTAAACCTCCGAGGTTACTAGATCTTCCCGTTTCACCTACTATATCACCCAGGTGATAAGAACAAGTGTAATACCCAGCTCGCAAAGCCCCGATCAGCCACTTGTGGTGCCCCGAAAGTGGTCGGGTAACGAGCCGAGCAGAGCCGAGCTTTGAACATTTCAAGCTGGGGCTTGTTAATTTTTTGAGCGAAGCTCGGTGTCTGAAAGCCAGCTTTTGAACGTAGTTTAAAATCGTGCCTCAAGCTCGCTTGGATTTAAAAAAAGCTCGGGTTTCGAGCTCATTAGGGCTCTTTTCATATGAACGAGCTCGAGCTTAACTCTCAGCTCAAGCCCAACTCGAGCCTATACAAGTTTGTATTGTAATCAACTCTCAAGCTCACCCATATACTTTTTAACTTTTTGTAATCAATCCGATAACAACACATCAATTAAGGAAATAATTTTCTATGGGATTTTGCTTACCTTAGTTTGGGATGAAATTAATGCTAAAGCTGTTAAAGCCACCTCTTCAACATTTGTTTCCTTCTGATTACTCTGACCTCACCACGAAACAACTGCAATTGAAAAATTATGAAATAGAATTAAAACAAGTAGAAATTGTAGAGCGAAGAAACAAGATGACCTAAAATCATTGAATAAGAAACATGATCGGGTTTTAATCAATTATCTAAATAAAGAAATAATATATCAACAAGATCTGCCAAGCAAACTCATTAGTAATAACATAAACTATTTGGCAATATATCACAGACATGGTTAAGTCGGGCTACCACCCTCCCGACTACCAAGATGCGCATGATTAATTTCTCTAAGACCCATAGCTTCACCACCGCCGGACCGAGATTCGTGACCGCCCCACCATGTCGAACCTATTGGCGTAAATTCATACTCAGCACTGACGGTGGCACCCGCTGCTACACCTACCGCTCGGGCAAATTCCCGCATGTCGGCCTGCTTCATGAAACCCCACCCCACGCATCTCCCTTGATGCCTTTGTTCATCACGCCTAGATGCGCCGTTGGTCCAAGCATTTCGTGATCCAAACCCACCACCCCAAGATTTGAGATTGATCCGCTCATCGCCGAATTGATCGTATCGCGGGTCCGCGCATCGCCCTCAATGCTACTCAAGATCTAAGAAACCTTGTCTAGCTTTCCATGGCCACCAACCTCTATAGTTTCCATTGTGAGCCCCAATACCTCATATTTGTAACTCCACCAGACACTAGGATCGACCGATCGCATTCGCGTCATACCCAACATCCATGTCCTTCCCCCCGACGTCCCCTTTCGCTTAAGACCTTCTTCACGCCATCCACACTTGAACATACCGTCGCCGACACCTTCGCGCTTATCGCGGGTACCCATTTCCACTACCGAGCAGACTGGGAGATCTGTGTACGCCCCACCAAAGCTGATTCGCCAGCTCCCTGGGCCGCTTCTGCCGCCATTCCTTAATCTGGGCCGTGAGGATTCACGTATTTGCCATCCATGTCGACTGGATCTAGAGCTTGAGAATCCATTACATCGATATCCCGACACATGACTGACATTTCACTGAGCGCCCGAGCTCCAGATCGCAACGGCAAAGACCGATCCCGGCTGACCAGAGGATCAGGGCTAAGCCCTGCTCCAGCCGACTGATGGGTCCCAGCGGCCCGAGCCGAGCTTTTTTCGACCGAGCCCGAGCCGAGCCTGAACCCATCGAGCCTAAACAGAGTTCAAGCTCTACTGCTGCACTACTAGCCGAGCCCGAGCCGTAGCTTTTCGAGCTGCCCGGCAGTTTTGCTCGGCTAATGCACTCTAGTGCCCACCGCACTTCGTGGACGCCTTCACGCCCTCGCCCGATTAGCCATCTATACAGTTCAATGACCAGTTAAATCTCAATATAGTATCTCTATATAAACATGCCTCAGACACTATTCATACACATAACTCAAGCAGAGGATATCACCCTTGCATTTACTGTGTAATGCAAGTGCAATCAATTATATATTTAAAACATTTTTATCAACAAAAATTTCCTTTTTCAAAAATTTTGTCTAATTTTATTTTATTTGATTTGATTTTAATTTAATTTAATTAAAAAAAAAAGTTCGAAATTTTTTTTGCGATGAATAGTGTTCATGAACAGTGTCCAAAAATTGACTTAGGAATAGTATTGAGTCAAGCACGGGTGCGGTGAGTGCACTAAGTGCACGACCATGCCCGGCTGCGTGCCCGAGGTCTTTGGGCGAGCGCTGCGCTGCGTAGCTCCCAGCGCCAGCGCCAGTGGCGCCAGCGTCGCGCGCCCACCGCCCGCGTGTGTATCCGCCGGGTGTCGCGGCGCCCACCGCCGGGTGCCGCGCACGGGCGCCCAGCCTTTGTTTTGCCGCACTAGCATCCGCGCCCCAACACACAACATCTTTGCCCAGCGCCCAACACTAAGCCTGCTCGCGCCCGTATTCGACTGCGCGCCCAACCTCCTACTCAAATGGGCAGTAGCCCATTTTAGGTTCTGCACCCTTTTTTTTTTTTTTTTCCATTTATTTCCAGCTATTGGAAAATACCAAAAAAAAAAATATACACTATTTTTTTCATTTTCGGGATGCCGTAAATTTATAAAAATTTGTTTTATTCATTTTCTTCAGTTTTTCACTGGAAAACCTTAGAAACTATTTTTTTTTTTCCACCTCATTTCCAGTAGCCTCCTTGCTACTCCATACATGTAGTGGCTTGAACACTGCAATTCCTACACTTCAAAACATTTTAAGGGTTCAATTTTTTTAATCCTTTCTCTTATCTGCGGTATAATATTCAGTTTTCCATAAATCCACTACGTTCTTCTTGTCAAAGATGGAACAAGTCGAAATTTTACGGACCATTTTTCAAAGTTTTCTCACACTAAATCCTAGTGTTGACATCATCCCTATGCTCACAACATACCAATCATATAATTTCACATACCACCTAACAATTCATGTTATGCCATGACCATACACAACGCATCTGAAAACTCACGTGCCGATTGTCTGGTTTTGTTCGGGTGCCTTCACAGGCTCCAATCTTATACCTAAGCAGGAACATCCAAACCACCCAAGTGGTGATCGATGCAACGAGCTCCCTAGGTATTCGGTATACTAAGCTGCGATACCAAGAATTGTGACACCCCGAAAACGGGGTCGGATTGACTACCGTCGACCCGGAATACTGTGATTGTCGGGTGATCCGGCATTTTCAAAATCGGGCAGAGTCTCCGCTGTGCGGGAGCTCTACCCAAATACAAACTTGTGCAAAACTTGTCCCAAAACGGGTCCAATATAATCACAACATGAGTAAAACTGCCACTTAGGCCCATAAACAATACCCATCATCAACTATGAATCAACTATAACCAATAGTTCTATGAGTTCAAATGTTTTTACTCTTATACAACACATATATTAAAATTAGAGGAATTAATACATGTATAAATCATCAAAGCATGGCAGAACTGTATGGCTTCGGCCTCCCAGGGCGAGCCAGTCTCCCGCACGACCACATTGCTGTGGAAATAATATCCTCGACGGGGTGAGCTAATGCTTTCGATGAGGTGGAATCACTTGCACAAATTAGTGCTGCCGGCTGAGGTGCGGTCTGTGTTCGAAAATAAGCAGCGTGAAGCAAATGCATGATCCTACTTGAATCACAAAACTAATCATCTCATTGCAGAGTCGCCAGCCCGACTCACTCATGCTTCGCTAAGCCTCGACAGAAATTATTATGTTTGTTTGTGGACAACCCTTCGATGTATATATATATCAATCGGGCCGTCTCCGACGATTGATATTATGGACTACCACCACTCCGATGTATATCAGTTGGGTAGTCTCAGGCGATTGATATTTTTGGTTTTTAGACAACCCTCAGATAATTAACATTTTTAGACACTCTTGAGCCATTTTCTCTAGACTCGCTCGTATGTTTGCTCACTATCGTCTAGGGGTGTTCCGAGTGTATATGGAATGCGTGATCTTGATTCCATCGCGTGTTATATCGCATGTAATTATATTCACATGCATATATTCACGTAAAATTAAATCACAATCATGTTATGTAATTTAGCATTTCGTCACATCCAAATGATAGCTCACGTGGAAATTTGTGATCAACCCACATGACTTGTTCTAACTGAATTACTGACCAAATAATAATTCACAAAAATTATTTTGAAACTTATTTGTTTAGGAATAGTGAAACCCTCGGTTACTATTCCCGAAAATTCACAAATCATCGGTTCACTTAGTGAACCTAGGTTTCCACACTAAGGCCTCATTCCAATCAATACATGCATCGACACCTGAATGCACAATTAATCCACCCCGAGTATCAGCCGTGGGCGGTCACGGCGCTCCCGCGTATGGTTTCAAAAATTATATCCAATTCGGTCCCAAGTTTTGGGACAGATCCATAAGCCGTTCGGCGCCAGTTGCTGAAGCATTGAAAAGCGGCTTAAGTAAAGTGTAAACCCAGAAGTAGGGAGAAACACACCTCGAGGAGTTTGTCTAAACTCCTTAAATCCCAGAGCCTCAGTCTGCGCGTGCTTGCATTCCGCGTAGATGACTTTCCTTCTTGTCAGAAGGTACTTAGCGATTCGGTTGTCGGAAACTTCGGGGGCTGGAAACCCATCTCTCCTCCCAAAAAACTCAAAACCCCTGGCTGGCACAACGCTCCTCGGTTTCTATATTACTTGCCCGCCAGCGCGGAAGAGATGGCCAGCTGTGGATGCTTTTGTTTATTCTCCATTGTCAATCCTGAAATAGCCAGATTATGTCGCTAACTGCAGTTTTTGACATTTGACACTATTTGAACAGCTAAGTTTTAAATCGTTTACCTGCTTCGCCCAACACTTATGGCACATGAGTACGTGTTATATGTGACTTCGTTGCATCGAAATCTTTTCACGACGCCGGCAGAGCGATCTTTGGCTTGATGTAAGTCGGAAGTATCTTGGAATTGACCAGTCGACGTGCTAGCTAGATTTAGGTGAACGTTCCAACGGTGAAATCCGGTTTTGATAAATCGATATCACAGAAAATAAATTTTGGTTAGCAGAAATTACTGATTTTGTAGCAGAAATTACGATTTTTATTCTTTTTAGAAATTGAATTTACCGGGTGCCTCATTTCGTGACTAAACTATAAAGTCTGAGGTGTGCTCGAGGACATTCAATGCCAGTGAACCTCTTTATATCATGCATTTGAAAACTGGCAAGTGAACCACTTTCATGGAATTGGTTTGTCACTGTCATCCCAAACAATGGCCTTGTCATACTTTCATTTGTCCCAACTGATGCTCGAGTCTATCTAAGGGGACATGTAGGTCCACATAAGTGAAGATAGCATGGGCACATAAGGTTGTGGTGGTGTTTGATCAAATCGTATAACCTCCTCAGTCTAGGTTCATCTAACCTGCTGCACATCCATCCTCTGTCTAAGACTAGATATGGCCTCTTGAACTAAGGGAAGAAGGATACGTGTACATTCTACAATCTGAAGGGTATGTCTGCTGAACTTGTTTGAATGCTTATTCTGTGTGCATTAGTATGCTTTGTATATTATAACACCTATCTTATCCCCACCTTGTTTTGTTTTTATTCTTTTTTTTTTTTCCTTGGGTTTGGTTTGTTGGGTGGTAAACTAATATTAGTCCAATATATGTATATGGGACTGAAAACTACTGCTGCATCATCAGAATGCCCATAATACATGTTTGTTCACACACCGCAAGTTTGATGATTGATTTGTTGTTTGGGAGGTTTGGATTAGTCTAAATTCGGACATAAATGCAAGGGTGCGTCTGTGGAAGCCCATGGTGGAAGAGATGTACAAAGAAAAGATAAGTGATGCAGATATGGACGACTCAAATTCTTCCTCAGAAAATGCAGCACCCAAGGTGACAAAAGATGATGATGATGATGATGTGTCAAGACTAGGAGGGTATCCGAGGAAAGAATTTTCTATCTCAATGCGTAGTGGGTGGAAAGTTAGCTTATTTGTAAAGATAAAATGCATTTTTTTTTTTAGTGTTGAAGGCAATTTGTACAATTACTTTACAGCTGTCAGATATTGATCAGATGTTGGAATAAAAGCCAATGTTGTGTTAATTGGATGATGATCATCAATTGATAATGATTGTTATAATACTTGATAGGAGAATTTGCAAGGCATTATTATGAGGGTATTGTAATTTGTTATGTTCTGTTTCATTGCAAAAGAAAACATCTATTATTAAGAAAGGGTATGAAAGAAAAAAATATCTCTCATATATAAATATTACCCACAATTCACAAAGCATCCTACATACTAAAAGTAGAACAGAATACCTAAAGGCATAAATATATATATATATATATATATATATATATATATAAAGATCTTATATATATATATATATATATATATAAGGTAAGAAACTGCAAACTGTAGAAAGAGAAGACAATCCATGCAATCATTGAAGGAAGGAAGCTTTGTTTCATTTTCCAAATCTAAACATGTGTGTGAGAAGGAATTTGTGAAGGGTACTTCAACTACTTCTCTAGCTACTTAATTTGAGAGTTGTTCCTTTGATCATGACATTCCTAGGAAGCAAAAATGTGAAAATGAATTCCAAGAAATGCTAAGCATGAGTTATTAATGTTTATTATTTATTTATTTCTAGAGCCCCATTTGGCTTTTGGGGTTCTTTTTTTTTTTTTGAATACAGCTTTGGGGAATATTTATTCCAATGTGTTTAGTTTTATAAAATTACAAGAGATGATATTAAATTGATATGGATGTTAGCAATCATTTTGGAGCGGTCTTTAATGTACTTGTGGTGATATATGTAATATTTTTTTGTTTTACTAATTGAATAAAATCTGGATAGGATACAGAAATATGAAATATCATATATTTAGGAAAAAACTATTGAAAAAAATGAATTATGGGGAAAAAATATGGTAATAAATAATTGAATGTCATGACATGCAATTAATAGGATCCATGAACAAGATTTGAGTTATTGGGGTCCACATGCCTGTGACGATGAGTTTGGTTAGCCACTTACTTTATAGTTTATACATCAAGGGGACACTTTGACAAGTGATAATTTTCAAAATATCAGAAATAATAAAATATCACCAGCTACGCTCCACATTGGGGTTTTATTCGAGTGGTTGTAAAGGCAGAAAGTGATTTACGGAAAAATAAGCGAAAATCGTAATTTCGATTATAAAGTAATTATTCGTTAAAAATTAGTAATTTTTACATTCTCCCGAATCTCGGAGGGACGAAGCGGATTTCACCCAGTTGAGGAATCGATCGTGAAATCAACTGTTGCTGCGTAAAATTTTATTAAATTCGAGAGGCGGTCGGTGTAGGCGCTTTCAGACATCGGCGTTCGGTCTTGAGTAAAGCGATTTTAGAATCGCGAGAAAATCCATATCGCGTACTCATATGCCATGAAAGTGGCATGGTAAAAATGAAAGGAAAATGTTTGACCGAGGTAGAAGCGAGATGTCCAAAGCGGGAAAAGAGGGACAAAATTGGCATTATAGGAGTTGTTTTCAGTCACTAAAAGACAAATTAGTGAATATGAGTTGTCTTCCCCACTTAAAAAAAATAGGAACAGAACGTGAAATAAGGAAAAAGGAGGTCCGGTAAACGTTGCAAACGGAAATGGAGGTTTTTTAGAGAAGGTCTCGACTTCTCTCTAGAAATGCACCAATCCGACCGATGCCGGTCTTCGGGACAAGGAAAAGCTGCTCTCGTGAGGGCTTCGCGTGGATGCCGGTTTAGGGAGTTTCCTCAGGCACTTTCAGAAGGCAGGGGTTTCACCCTACTTGGGTTTTATTCCCTCTTTTATCTTGCAAATGTTTGGTTGAATAAAGGCCGTGAGGGCCGTTTGATTGGTCATCCCAAAACTTGGGACCGGTGTTTAATTTATGGAACCCAAAATTCCGGTCGAGTATTTACTCACAGTTGTTTAGGGGTGGAAATGTGGTGGACCATGCCATGGATTGTATTGTGGTTTGTATAAGTAGGAAATGGTGGGTGAAAATCTTGAGTTCCTGAAAGTGAACAAATAATTGATGAATGATGGAACCGTAAACCCTAGGGTTTTACTGTTCCTAGGAATAGTGCAATATATTTTGATAATGAGACTCTTATGTGTTTGGTCGAGTGATTCCAATGGAATTGCTCGTGTATGATCATTATGAGGGGTTAATGATGTATGAATTGATTTATTACATGACGTGATTGTGTGATTGGATATTATGTGGATATGTGCATGTTTACATATTGCATGTGGAATGAAGCTGTATTGGAATTGGCATACATGCATTCCATATCTTATTTGGACATCTGGGGTAAGGAGTTGGTGCATGAGGCGAGTCTAGAGAGAAAAATGGTTCGGTGAGTCTAAAAATATTAATTATCGGAGGGTAGTCAGAAGCTAAAAACCATCAATCGTCGGAGGCGGCCCAATTGATATTCATCGGGTAGTCAACAAACAAATAATATATCAATCGTCGGAGGCGACCAGTGATATATATATATATATATATATACTATATATACATCGGAGGTTGTCCCTGAAACAAAATAATATATCAATCGTCGGAGCGGCCCGATTGATATATATATATACATCGGAGGATTGTCCACAAACAAATAATATATCAATCGTCGGAGTTGCCCAATTGATATATCTCGGAGGGTAGTCCACTAAATATAACATCGAAGATGGTCCACAATTTACTGCGTCGGTAGTCCTGAAATAAAACATAATATTCTCATACGAGAAGCTTGGGGTGTGAAGGGAGAGTATCAGGCAGAGGACTCGAGGATACGAGTTGGTCTGTAGACATTCAAAGTAGGATCATCCATTTGCTTGAATGTGTGTTTACTTTGGAGCAAGCCACCTTGCACTTAGGTGGAGAGCGGCCACTTGGGGCGATTCCACTGCGAGCATTAGCTCACCTGTCGAGGGATATTATTTTACAGTGCAGGGAGCGTGCGAGGGGAGGACGGCTCGATCTTTAGAAATTTGAGTTTGTGAAGAAAGCCGGGTATGGCTTCGATGATTTTTTCACATGTATTAGAATTCGAGTATTTTGATATATGTTGTATAAGAGTAATTTACTAACTCTTAGAACTATTGGATATAGTTGGTATATTGTGATGAGTATTGTTTATGGGCCTAAGAGGTCGTTTTACTCATGTTGGGATTATATTGGACTGTTTGGGATAGGCATATGTAGGTATTGTATTTGGGTAGAGCTCTCTATACGAAGGAGACTCTGCCCGATTTTCTGAAGTGGCGTCGGGTAACCCGACCTCCACTTGTATTCCGCGGGTTGACGGGTAGTCAACGGACCCCCGGGTTTGGGGGCGTTCTGACTTGGTATCGAGGCTTGGAGCATAGAATACGGAGCTCGGTTTGGGTATCGTCATGCAGGTGTGAGTTCGATGCTAGGTATAAGTATGAGATTACACCCTGGGAGGCCTTGGGATTTCAAAGAAACTAGGACATTACATGTGAGTTTGGTATATGCTTGGTGTGTATGGTTTTGTGTTTAGTTACATATGACATGTTTTTATATTTGAGATTGTATGTGTGTAGCGGTGATTAGCAATGGATGTGTTAAAAACTATTTTAGAAAATATTTTGAGTTTGCGTGTGCTTGGAAGGATAAAATAAAAAAAATAAAATTTTTAGAAATTTATTTGGTTTATCGGATAATGGTCGAATTCTAATAAATTTGAGGTTGAACACTAGGGTTAGTGTTGTATAAAAGAGGCTTTTAGGAGATTACGGACCATTTTCGAGAATTAAATGAAAAAAAATAATAATTTAAGGTTTCTGATTAATGAAGCTTGAAAAAGAAAGTAAAAGAAAATAAATTTTATAAATTTGTGGATTTATGAGGAGAAAAGAAAATAATTTTCTAAGATTTTATATGGTGTAAAGCGAGAAGAAAAATGAAGAAAATAAATTTTTGTAAATTTATTTGGTGTTAAAGAAAATGAAAAAAAAGAAATGATTTTTAGTGATTTTTTTAATGATTTTCCAAGCTGGCGGGAAATAAATGAAAAAAAATAATTATAATGAAGCGAAAGAAAAAAATAGTGCGAGCAGTTTTTTGAATGTTCTTGCCCAGCTATGTGTGAGAGAGGGATTGTATTGTGACATGGTCATAGAAGTGGAATTGTGCAAGATTTGGAGTGTATTGTGAGCTTAAAAAGTGAAATGGAACATGAGAAAAATTGTATTGCAATACGGTGATTATGTGCGGCGAGGGTGCGGGTTAGCGAAAATTGTATCTATTACAACGCATTGTATTGTGCCTTATTTGGCGATGGGAAGGATTGTGGCCAGCAATACGAGTTCAACGTATTGTGACAAGAGCAAGCATGGTTGTATTGCGACCACGATCACGGAGTGCTTGACACGATAAGGCGAGTCCTGAAAGCGCCACGGCCCCGAGCTACTAAGCCTTGCGGCAGCGGCCCAGGGCGTGAAACGCCCAGAACCGCCGAAGCGGCAGCTATGGCGGGAAAGCGGCGTGCGGCGCAAGCGCCTTGAAGCCTTGGCCGAACCTGCGGCCCGGCAGCGCGCCAGCGCGAAGCGCCGGCAGCCTTAGGCGAAGCGGCAACTTGGCCTTATGAGCTCGCGAGAACACGGCGAGCGCCTTGTCTGGCAGGCGTGCACTCGGCTTTGTTTTCGAACCCGATTTCGACTACATTTTTCTGAGTCAGATTTTTGAACGTGTTCGTGAGCAGGTTCATGAACAGCGTTCATCACAAGCTTGAAAAAAATATTAAATTAAATAAAATCAAATAAAATTTGATAAAATTTTCTAAAAATAAAATTTTTGAAAATAAAATTCTATTGAAAATAATGTTTTAAATGCAAAAAATTGATTCGCATTTATACAGCGATTTATGTGTATGGTAGTATCTCGGGGCACGTGTTTATGCGCCCCAGAATCTTTGTATTGAATGCTTGCCATGTTAATTGTGTAGATGGAAGTAGTAGAGGACGGACATGAAGTGGGGCATAGTCGGCACCTGGAGGCAGTGACCGGCCGTAGGCATTTGATCGACGGGCCTTTGTTGAGATTTGTGGGGTATTGCGGCGGTGCTCGCCGCGGGCTAACATAGCCGGTGGTCGGGAGATCTAGTAACGAGAGGGTTGGAAGCGCATCATCCTCAGGCGTTCACGGGAGGAGATCAATGGTGGCCGACCATTGGTTCATGCGAGCAGTGAGGCTATGGAGACACCTCGGCAGCGGATTAGGCAGGCGTGTTCGGCTAGGGGTGAGAGACCCCGAATATGAGGTGGAAATGAGCGACCTTTTAGGAGACTTAGAAGAGCACTGTTTGTGTCTTGGGATTTGAGGAGGCTGTTCATGGGTAAGTACTTTCCGGTGCAGCTTACAGGAGTTCCTATAGGCGAGCTTGAGCTGATGACTATGATGGATTATGTGACTAGGCTCCACGAGGATGCTTCGATTGTTGATGAGTGCATTGGCCCTGTGGCCCGAGTTGAGAGGTCGAGAATGGTTGAAGTTGTCCATTCGGGCCCGGATTGTAGGATTTCGCCTACAGGATATGGATTCCATGGTTGGGACGACCACGACCGTAGAGAGATAGTTGGGCTTAGAGGTTGAGGCCTTAGAGGAGCCATTTTATGTGAGTTCTCCCCTAGGGATTAGGGCGAGAATAAGGATGATAGGTCGAGGTTGTGAGTTAGAGATCTCGGGGACTCTACTCACAGTGGACCTGAGGATCATGGACATGTCAAAGTTCGATGTCATCCTAGGGATGGATTGGGCGATGGCCTGAGATCGTTATCGATTGTGTGGCGTAGAGGGGTTACACCGCCTACCGCAGCGGGGGCGGTACTGGAGTGTGGGGGATAAGCATGATATTTTGCCCAGGAGCGATTATCTCAGTCGGGTGTCGAGGGCCGGAGTTAGCGAGGTTGGCGCGGCCTTACCACAGGGGCGAGGTGAGACCCGAGACTTAGATCTACCTCAGTAGTATGCAGTATGTGCGGATGTTTTCGGATGAGTTACACGAACTACACTCCACGGAGGGTGGTAGACTTTATTATGAGTTACACCACGGTACCCGCCCGTCTCTATGACTCATAAGGATGGCAGGTGAAGTTGCGGGGAGCTTCCGAGTCGATTACAAGATCTATTGGACGGGGTTTATCGAGAGCGAGCACTTCACCATGGGGGTGCTTACGGTTCTATTACGAAGAAGAAAGGAGCAAGACCGCCGGCGTGCATTGACTATGGTGGTTGAACGGGGTTATGATCGAAATGCGGTACCCGTATCGAAGTTGACGATTTGTTTGATCAGTTGAGAGGAGAGCGAGTCTACACCAAGATAGACCTTCGCACTAGTTACCATTAGTTGAGGGTTAGGGATACAGATATCCCTAAGACAGCGTTTAGGACGCCTTATGGGCACTTTGAGTTTACGGTGATGCCCTTTGGATTGAAGAATGCGCCAGCAGCATTCATGGATCTCAAGCATAGGATATTCGACTATTTAGGAATTAGTTTGTCGTAGTCTTCGTGGATGACATCTTGATCTACTCGGTCGAGTGGGAGCATGGTATCACTTACGAGGATGTCGTTTACGGTTGTTGAAGACCATCGGTGTACACGAGTTAATTAAGTGTGAGTTCCTACTGCGGGGTGAGATTTTGGGACACGTGGTGTAATTATCGAGAAGTGTCGGTCGACGAGGAAGAAGATTCGACGGTGATGAGTTAGGAGGCGAGTCGGTCTTTGAGATACGTGGTTTCTTGGGATTAATTTGGGTATTCTGAGGAGATTCATTGAGGATTTCTCTGGATAGCGACACCTATGACTGGGTTGACCCGGAAGGAGGTCAAGTTTGAGTGGGATGGCCGTCTTGAGGAGGCATTCGGGAAGTTGAAGGAGACACTTCGGATCCCATCTTGATAGTCCCGAGACGGGACGAGGGTACACCGGTGTATTGTGATGCCTCGAGGGGGCGGATTGGGATGTGTTTTTGTTGGTCAGGGAGGCTAGTAGCTTATGGTTCTGCGTCAGGTTGAGAGAATCCACGAGCAGAATTGCCCCCACACGACTGCCCATAGAGTTGGTGACGTAGTCTTTGCCTTGAAGATTTGAAGGCGCCATACTTATCACGGCGAAGGAGTTCGGGTGTACTCGAGACCATAAAAGTGCGGTATATTTCACACAAGCGAGGACTGACATGAGGGCAGCGGTGGATGGAGTATCTAGAGGATATGACTTCACTTTGCATTACCATCCCGGTAAGGCAAATGTGGTGAAGATGCACTCGGTCGGAGGTCGTAGGAGCATTAGGCCCCAGTATGGCTTCGGGAGTGCGGATGCTCGGGCGTGGGACCGAGTTTGGGCTACGATGCGACGGCGGGCTGGGGCACAACGGAGTTTAGTGGCTATACGAGTCTGTTGAGCGAGTGATTGAGTCCCTAGTGGCCGTCCATCGGGGACCCGAGAATACGGTCGAATACGGGTGACAGGCAAGAGTTTGGACCGTTCACGCGAGATGGTAGTCTTCGATAGGGACGGGTAGTGGTTCCCGATCGACCCGATTTGAAGAGGAAGATTCTCAAGGAGTTTCCGCGCTCTCGATTTGCGGGTGCATCGGTGGCGGGAAGATGTACCCGGGATCTTCGTTGTCGGTGCGGAGCGGGATGAAGGAACACGCGTGGGGACTGTTGACGATGTCTCACATGTCAGCAGGTTAAGGCTGAGCACCAAAAGCCGGCGGGGCTGCCGACCATTAGGGTGGGCGAGGTGGAGATAGGCACGTCCGCGATGTGGACTTTATGACCCACTTTGCCCGCGGGGCCGCGAGAAGCGCTGCATGGCGCGGTATGGGTGATAGTGGACAGGCTACAGTCGGCATTTTCTTGCGTGCGGATGACCTTCACCTTGGAGAGATTACCTTGGGTTGCCATTCGAGATGTCCGGAGCTACATGGAGTACCCCGTATCCATAGTGTCGAGATAGGGACAGGGTTCACCGGCGCACTTTGGAAGAGTTTCAGGCTATGGGCGCCTGTGACTGGCCGATGAGTACAGCGTTCCACCCTTAGACAAATGGTCAGTCTGAGAGGACTATACAGGTATTAGAGGACATGCTACGAGCATGCGTCCTGGATCATAAGGGTAGCTGAGATGAGCACTTGCCCTTGAGTGGAGTCGCCTACAATAGCCGGTTACCGGGCGAGGTATACGAGATGGCATATGAGGCATTGTACATGGGAGGCCGTGCGGTCACCATTATGTTGGGCCCAGAGGTGGGAGAGAGCTCCATCGCGGTCACACGATCTGATTAGAGACACCTCCGAGAAGGTGAAACGTCTGACGGCGTCTTCTAGCGATACCGAGCCGGCCGGAAGAGTATGCGGATGTCTGGCGTCGACCCTTAGAGTTCGAGGTTAGGGATCGTGTCTTCTTGGGTGATGCTGGGAGAAGTGGTCGGGTTCGACGGCGCGGAAGCTATTGCCGAGGTTCATTGGACCTTTCGAGATACTCGAGAGGATAGGCACTGTTGCGTACCGGTTAGCGTTACCGCCCAGCATGTCAGGTGTCCACGAGGTGTTTCATGTGTCCATGCTCCGGGAATATACTCTAGATCCAGCTCATGTGGTGGATTGGGGACAGATTGAGGTTGACACGAATGGGACCTTCGGGGAGGGACCCGGTGTGCATTGACCCAGCAGGCCAGTGGTTTTTGCTGACGCCAAGACCGTGAGGCTAGTGAGAGGGTACTATGGGCACTATGGAGTGGAGGAGTCCACGTGGGAGCGTGAGGACACGATGCGGGCCACTTATCCCTTCTTGTTTAAGGATGAAGGTACGTGGTTTAGTCGTTTAACATTTAAATGGCTAGTTTACATGCATGATAGAGTGCGCGTTGCATATGCATGTGCGTGATTGTGATTGTCACGAATTTGGGATGAAATTCAGCACAAGGGGAGAATGTAAGACCAGAAATTCAATTTACGGAAAAGGGCAAAATCGTAATTTCGATTATAAAATTGTTAATTTCGATTAAAAATTCGTAATTTATTCTCTAGATCTCGGAGGACGAAACGGATTTCACCGTTGGAATCGTCTCGTGAAATCTAGCTAGCACGTAAAATTTCGTCGAATTCCGAACGGTCGGGTAGGCAAGTTTTTCGAACATCGCGTTTGAGATGCCAGGTAAAACGATTTTCGATGTGACCGAAAATCACATATAAAAGCATTACTCGTATTCCATAAATTAGCATGGAGTAGAAATGAGGAAAATGAATTTGCCGGTAGACCCCGAGAATGTCAAGCGGGGAGAGAGGACTTAAAATTAGCATTATAGGAGTTGTTTTAAGTCACTAAAAGACAAATTAGTGAATATGAGTTGTCTTCCCCACTTAAAAAAAATAGGAACAAAACGTGAAATAAGGAAAAAGGAGGTCCAGTAGCTGTTGCAAACGGAAATGGAGGTTTTTAGAGAGAAGGTCTCTGACTTCTCTCTAGAAATACACGCGATCCGGTCGTCGGCAGTCTTCGGGACCCGAAAGAAGGAAGAAGCTGCTTCTGCCGAGAGGGGCTTCGCGTGGAGTGCAGGGGAGTTTCCTCAAACTCGAGAGGTAGAATTTTCACCCTACTTGGGTTTCCCTCTTTTTTAAATACTTTGCAAATGTTTGAGCTGAATGAGGCCGTGAGAGGCCGTTTGATCGAATCCCGAAAACTTGGGGTGTTGAGTGACCACAGTTTATGGAACCCAAAATTTCGGTCGAGTGACGCTCCGCGGTGGTTTAGGCTGTCTAATGGTGTGATTCATGCCATGTGGATTGTATTGTGGTTTGTATAAGGCCAGAAATGGCCGTGAAATCTTGAGGTTCACAAAGTAAACTAATGAATTGATGAATGATGGAACTGTAAACCCTAGGGTTTTACTGTTTCACAAGATAGTGTCACGAAAATATATTTTGTGTGAATATGTGTTTGGGTCGAGTGATTAAAATGGAATTGCTCGTGTATGATCATTAGCCCAAGGGAGTTAATTTTGATGTATGAATTGATTTATTACATGACATGATTGTGTGATTGGATATTATGTGGATATGTGCATGTTTACATATTTGCATGTGATTAAACTGTATTGGAATTGGCACTTTTATGCATTCCATATCCTGCTTGGGGGCATCCTAGGACTAAGGGGTTAGTGCATGAGGCGAGTCTAGAGAAAATGGTTCGGAGGTGTGGTCTAAAAATATTAATTATCGGGTAGTCCCGAGCTAAAAATATCAAATCGTCGGAGGCGGCCCCGGATTGATATTCATCGGAGGGTAGTCCTGATAAATAATATATCAATCGTCGGAGCGACAATTGATATATATATATATATACATCGGAGGTTGTCTAGAAGCAAATAATATATCAATCGTCGGAGAAAGAGCCGATTGATATATACTACTTCGGAGGGTTGTCCACAAACAAATAATATATCGATCGTCGAGGTTACTTGATTGATATATCTTGGAGGGTAGTCCACTAAATATAACATGTCGGAGATGGTCCACAATTATAACGTCGGATGGTAGTCCCTGTCGCATAATATTCTCATACGGAGCCCAGGCGGGTGTGAAGGAAGTTGGTGGACTCGGGATGAGTTGGTCATGTAGACATTGAAGTAGGGTCATGCATTTGCTTGAATGTGTGTTTACTTTGGAACATTGCACTGCACTTAGGTGGAGAGTAGCCCACTTGGGGCGATTCCACTACTGAGCATTAACTCACCCTGTTGAGGGATATTATTTTATAGGTACAGGGAGCGTGCGAGGGGACGGCTCGTCCTAGAGGCTGAGTTTGTGAAGAAAGTCGGGTGTGGCTTTGATGATTTTTCCACATGTATTAGAATTCGAGTATTTTGATATATGTTGTATAAGATTAATTTACTAACTCTTAGAACTATTGGATATAGTTGGATTCATAGTTGGTATATTGTGATGAGTATTGTTTATGGGCCCAAGTGGCCGTTTACTCATGTTGGGATTATATTGAATTTGTTTGGAGACCGAGGGCATATGCGAGTCTTGTATTTGGGTGGGAAACTCTCAGATGCAGAAGGAGACTACTTGGAATTTACAGTGGCGTCGAGTAACCCAGACATCCACTTGTATTCAGCCAGTTGTGAATTGATCAACGGACCCCAGGTTTAGAGCGTTACAATAGTTTACCATTTTTCAGAAAATTAGAATTTTCTCGGGTTTTACAATACTTGTTAATATTTTTTTAATTTTTTGACTAGAAAACTTGTTCAAACTATTACCACACTTGTTCAAAATCATCTTTCCAAAAAACTATTTTCTTATTTTTAAAGAATTCATGGTATCAAAAATGATTTTCTTCCCTTTTATTTTATATGCAAAGGCGATTTCCTTTTTTATTTTCTAAATCATCTTTTTATTTTTAAAGATTAAGAAATCATCTCTAGAAATTATATAATTTGATAATAAAGTATTATAAATATATTTATTTTAAAATGAACTGATTTGATGTTTATCATTATTGATATATTATTTAGGGAAAATTATGTATATCAATCTAATTAAAAAAGTTTATGAGGAATGGAAAACCAAGGAAAGTTAACTCCTTTAAAAATAATTCCTTGGGAGAGTTATTGTTCTAAAAATGACGTCCTTTTTGGCAACCATTAGAAAACCCAAAAAAAAAGAAAGAATCATTTTTTTTTTAAATAACAGATTTTGAAAGATTCTGTTACGGATTAGTTTCCTAATCCAACTTTGTTTTTTCTTTATTACTAATTTAGGATTTTGTCAACGGATTAAAAAAAAATATAAATCATATTATAAAACCAAACACATAAATACTTCATGACCAATAACTATATATGAAAATAAAGATTTAAAAAAAAATCTATCCTGAAATGTCTTGAGCAAATATTTTGTTTTGAGTTTTTTGACGTTAGGGCATTTTTGGAACAAGAACTCTTTTCCATAAAAAAAACATCGTAATATGAATTAGTTTTAATCTTCTTCAAAACCAAATACCTATGAATTATTTTTAATTAAGTTCACTTGCCCTATGAATTATTTTCCCTTGTTTTAGTTGTGTAATTTTAAAATTTTAAATTACATCATATTTATTCAAAATAAATATGTACTATAAAATTAATCAATTTTAATATATAAAAATAATCATTTCTATTAGGATAATTATCTACTAATAATAATATTTATAAAAAAAGTATGTTTAGTATTGTGATATTGAAAATAATCGTTTTTTCTAAGATCATCTTTGCAAATGAGGACTTCAGATTTTTAATCTAAACCCGAAAAAGGTAGAAATAAAAAATTTAAGATTTAAAAATATTATTATTTATTTTATAAATATAAAATATAAAACAATAATAGTATTTTGATATTATAATCTTTTTTTTTCTCTTGTTTTTTAAGAGAAGTATAATTATATTGATTCAAATTAGCAATACATGATAGAAACATAAAATCAAAATCGCTAAAAACAATAGGGGATAAAGCAACATCCAAGTTAATACAAGTTAATAGTATAATGGATCGGTTCAAAGCTTACACATTTAATATTGCTATTGTGACTTGAATACCTATGATACTCCAGTTCTACAACATATTGACGACTATCAATGTTTAATTTCTTGTCTCTCATCGAATATACTTTATTTATCTGAATCGCTCACAAATAAACTCCACACCATGATAACAAAAAACAAAACATCATATCAAGACCTTTTATTTGATATCTTCAGAAGAGTTGGGATGGAGTCATTGTTGTTGGATATTCCCTCGAGATCAAATTAAGATGCTGTCCAAGTGACCAACCGAAAGTTTATATTTGCAAATACTTCACGTTCATATCCTACAATGGTAGGAAGGAAGCATGTGTTAAAAATCCGATGCAATTATAAAATTGCAAAAATCACGTTAATTAAATTAAAAATATGGAAATTACTACTTTCTGAGAAGGAGAATAGAAAAGAAATTAAACAAACAAACAAAATAGACCCAACCTTGTCTATTTATAACAACATTGAATTTGCATAACATTTGATCATAGTTCTAGACATTATATGAGATACCAAGAATATCGATAAATAGTCCACATGTCTAACTCAATTGTAGTGCATTCAAAGGACCCAAAAACGAGGACATCGGAGGGTCTAAGTTCGAGTACTAATGGAAACAATTTACTATATTGTAAAAAAAGTGTTTAGTTATCAAAATAAAATGAATATAGATGAGTTTTGTTTTTAAACAACCACACATCCAAAGACTTATTAGTAAAACATGAGCATCAAATTATGAAAACTCGTGGTTAATGGCGAAGTTGTTGTCATAGTTCTTTGATACGAAATTTGATAGCAGCATTGCCGATTGATACTCATTAACATGCTCAAAGTGCGAGAGTTAGTGTTACGTCTATCTAATTATCTCCATGTATTTTGTGGAGTAACCGGTTTTAATAATAACCTCATAACGGAACTTACCTAAGATTACTAGAACACTATTGAATATACATGATCATGCAAGACAATCATAATCTTTCTTTGTTAATATGGTTAGATTAAATATCACTAGATGAACACATAGTCATAGGAAGGATCTGAGGGATGCACGTGAGGTAGAGTATCTAGCAATGCACACTAAGGTATCACGCTTACACAATAAAGAAAAGAGTGAATATCTGGAAATGAACATACACACACATTACTTTGAATAGGATAGACTAGACAATAATGAATCAAAGGCATTGTTTGTTGAAAAGCATGCACCTAGGGAGAAAGACACATACAGTTGATGGAAGAAGGCACTACAAGTAACCCCATCAATGGTATGCACAAACACAAACATTAGTTCTATCAAGTGAGTAAGTAATATCCCCACTTGGTTAACTTTAACACCCTTCTTTGGTAGTGGTTATTTAGATTGAAAATCACTAAGGGGATACGTATTCACGGGAATGAAACAAAGGGATGCATGTGAGGTAGAGTATCTATGATGCACTAAAGTACACACACAGATAAGAGAAATAGAGAGTATCACAAAATGAACAAAATATACACATAATATTCAAAAAATAAATAGTGAAGTATGAGAGTCATGGTTTGTTGAAAAAGCGTTTTTATAAGAGAGAAAGAGATAAGACATACAATTGATGGAAGAAGGCATTGCAAATGTGAGGTGCCTCGGGGCCCCATGCATCAAGGTCATAGAAACCTTTGTTTCGGACAAAGTAATAGACCAAGAAGGGAGCTCGGATGTGCGAGACATCTACAACATAAAATCAAAATTATTTGGTTAAATAAATAGAAATTAATATATCATAGCTCGAGATTCGTGTGTGTAATGACATGCGCAATTACCATTGTCATGATGAGAAGAAGTTTGGGAAACATCAGAAGCATCAGTAGTCTTGAGTATCTTGAGACCACGAGCTTGGGATGAGGAGGAGGAATGTAGTAGTTTCTCGACCTTGAAAGTGGTAATATATAGAATGGAGCAGCAAGGACCAAGTTTATCATGCTCTGAATCTGTTATCCCAGGTTGCATGATGCACATCTCATGCTCACCCAAATCAACAACTACTCCCTTGATTGATGGCGATCGGTTGTGTCAAGCCTCATCAAATGTTGATAGCAGTGGGACTACTCTTGTGTCGTTGGAAGGGATCATGGCGACATAAACACGAGGTCAAATTGAATGTAGATGAAAATGTCATTGTATGCGAGGCACAAACTTGACACACAAAGGCGTGGAGGAGAATGGGTACGGGACCGGGTAACTTATCTGCGATTTTCCAATAACTTCCAATTTCCCTCATTAACATTGTAAGAATAATAATAGTCGCTATAGTCACGATCGCTCAAAGCCAACACATAAATGGTGGTTCCCACAACAGAGTGATAAATTACCTTATATATTTGAGAACTAGGCCAACGTTCCTCATGGAAAGGAGGCTCAGGAAGGGGCTTCCATTGTTCAATCGATGGGTCATAAACCTCAAACGTTGGAACGGGGAGTAGACACTCTGACTGCCAAGGAGTACCAGACAGCACGTAAATCTTACCTTCAATCTCCTCAACAATGGGAGTGGTTTGCTCCCGACATGGTATGATCTTACACGCAAGTCCTAATATGAAGTGATCAAATTTGAAAGATGCGAACGTGGAAGCGTGGGGGGGAAAGCCCTCTATCTCCAAGCGACTTTATCGTATTACCTTCCTCGGTTGCCTAGGAAACAATAGCGGTGATGCTCCTAGCTTTGGTTTTTCACCGCCGATCATGTAGAGTTTGGAGTCTCTTACGAAGCAGCTCATTCCAAAGGGAAAATCCTTCTCCTTGATTCGACATATTGAATAGAGGTAGAGGGAGTACTTCAAACTTGGGAGAATCGTAGTGATTGATCTTCAATTTGCTCATGTCTATGGCAATAAGACGTTGGGGAGTGGCCACCCACAACACGGGTTTGGGTTTGGGTTTACCCTTCACCGCCATCTCCGTCTTCTTCATGCTTTCTGCAGCAACACAAATAAATCAATCTCTAGGGTTAGCTTAATGCCTGTTGTGGAGGATGGACCCGTGAGGGTTTATATTGGGATCTCTCTCTTGGGCCTTTAACAATACCATGTCTAACCCATAAGGTTTTATAATAAATGGTAGGGATTTTTTTTTTCTTTTTTATTTTATAATTTCTTCCTATAGATTATACCGAATATATTATTCATATTCATCTATACTCTTTCTTCTTATATAAAAGAGCGAATCATGACAAATTTTTTATTTGAATTTTTTTCCTCGAATTACCCCTATCTTTTTAATGTATTTACAACGTGATAATATTTGTAATTATAAAAAATTCCATTTTGGGTGACTCATCGACTTCTTTGGAGTGGAACATTTAGGCGAAGACGCGTGCTCCAAAGCAAATATCTATCAGGATGGAAGAATGGATTTCCTCCCTACGTGATTTCCTCCCTTATTTATATTAATTTTACGATATATTTCAAGATAAAGACCAAAAAAATTTTTAGGCCAATATACATCAATATGGAAGTTAACATAAAATATTATTTTTCTAATATTGAATGCTAAAATAATTTATATTTTTACAGTTATATTATTATTATTATTATTATCGATTATTGATAAACAATATATTCTAATATTTTAATTACTTTTTTTACATCCAAAATATTTTTATTACGCACAAACATATATAAAACTAATTTAATTATTGTATTTTTAATAACAAGGTCAAGGATCTATTTCTAATAAAAAATATATATTTTTATTTAAATTAATTTAAAGATATATTTCAAGATAAAGACTGAAATGTTTTTTAGATCAATATGGAAGTTAACATAAAATATTATTTTTCCAATATGGAAGTTAACATAAAATATTGTTTTTTTTTTATAATATTGAATGCTAAAATAATTTCAATTTTTACAGTTATTATTATTATTATTATCAAGTATTGATAAACAATATATTCTAATATTTTAATTACTTTTTTTGACATCGAAAATATTTTAATTTTTGTACAACCATATAGAAACTAATTTAATTATTGTATTTTTAATAACAAGGTCATGAATCTTTTTCTAATAAAAAATTATTTTTATTTAAATTAATTTAAAGATTAATTTCAAGATAAAGACCCAAATTTCCCCATCGCCCAACCTGAGGTTAGTGGCAAAAGGATTGTAGAAAACAAAAGAGGCAGAGCCTCATTTGAGTGATAAGCGATTTGTTTTTTTTTTTTAAACTATGGGTTGCATGTATCATGCCTGAGCAAACTTTTATCCTCTATGGCACATAGACGTGTTAAATTAGCATTTGTATAAATTGTAGTAGAACATCCTACCAGGTTCGAGAGTTTGTTTGGATAGAGGGAGAGAAATTTCCAAGGAGGGAAATAAAGAAAAAGCTATGATTTCTGCTTCTGTGTTTCTTCAACCCAACCATTCTCATTCAAATTTGACTGCTATAAATATTTTATTCATTCATTTTATATGTAAATATTTTATTCAGAATTAGGTTAATGTCATACTTGAGCTGTACTTTGACATATTATTGTAGCTTTGTAAGCATTAGTTTACTGAACATAGTTATAATCATTCATTATTGAATATACACTTAATCACATTGGCATTGATAATTTATAATTATTTTAAATGTTGCTTGCATTTTTTAATTTTCTTTCATGTAATATTGATATTCAATTGCTTATAACATTAAATTTATGCTAATATAATTCGTTTATATTTTATGTTCTTCTACTATATTAGGATTCCATCCCAAACTGATATAGGTCAACCTCATAGGAAAAAGGAGAAAACAAATGAAGTAAAGAAAGATTGATACTCAAACCTATCTAATGAAAAAAAGGAAGAAATATGTAGGAAACAAAAAGAATCTTGATGAGATGAATCAAAATATAAGAAAATACAAGAGAAATAAAAACAATACTATGCTAAGGATGTAATAAGATCTCCCACAGTATTAGCCTAAAACATAACCTCCACCTATTAATTACATAAGATCATTTATCTTATTTTTTGATTACATTCTTACTTGTAGAATGTTCAAAGTCAAAAGCACCAGAATAAAGGAACCAAAGGAAAAGAACACATGCAAATGTGCTTAATTCTTTTGAAAAATTGATAAGTTATCAAGTTTATATATGGATAAATTATATATATATATATATATGTGTGTGTGTGTGTGTGAAATTTATTCATTTTATTTAATATTGATCACTTATAGAATATATAGAAGAACGAGATAGATCTAAGGAGAATATGCATTAAATATATATGATCGGCAATAGATGATGTGTAGATGGCGTGCGGCGGATGATGGGCAGTAGCAGCAAAGATGATCAGTAGAGAAGAGAAGCTGTATGCGTGTGGAGCGGCGGCAGTGCGTGTGGGCGGCGACAACGGCGGCCGGTGGTGTGGGCGGCGATGACAAAGTAGCGTACACACGTAAACAATAGCGGAGAATGCGGTGATCTAGGCGTGTCGAGGAGGCGAGGTGTGTATAACAACGTCCTTAGAATTTATTTCCCTAGGATCCAAACGAGTCCTTGAGGAACCGAGAGGTGCGGATCAGGAGCGACAAGGAGGAGAGTGAATGCGGTAGAAGGAGAAAATAGGATGAGAAGAGATCCCTAGGATACAATAGTTCTTTAGAGCGAGAAGATAAGCTCGGAGCCAAAGACAACGAGGTGAGAACGAGATTCAAAGTTGCGAGAAGAAAGGAGTTTGAAAAAGTATCTTTCAAACTTAGAACTCATTTGAATTTATAGGTAAAATTATGGCCGTTGGTCATTAAGAATAAGAATTAATTTGAAACGTTACGAATTAAATGAAAAATTAATTGTAATAATTAATGCGAAACGTTACGAATTAAATGAAAAATTAATTGTAATAATTAAAATCGTTATGGATTAAATGCACATTTAGTTATTAAATTTGAATTCAAAAATCAAGCGGTTTTGTATTCTTGCGTTTATGACTTTAATTTGTTTTGATTTTAAATACTCAAAGTATGAAAGGGGTTTAAATATAAGCTTAGAAACAAATTGATTTGGAGCAAAGCAGAATTGATTTGGGATTTATTCACGCACAAGAGGACAAATCCATCGATTTGCAACGAGAAGTGAGGCTTTGTCCACATTTCTTGTCTTTGTGTGAGCCTCCCATTTTCTCATCATGTATAAGCTCATAAATGGGTTTTAATATATAAACTCAAAAAAAACCTTGTCTTTGTTCCATGTGGGACACAACTTTTTGTTTTTGTTTTTATTGAAAAAACCTATTGTTTACAACAATCCCCCACATTTTTCAAAAGAAAGAAAAACTTTTGTATTTAAAACATATTGTTTGGAATATGGAAGAAGGTGTTAATGCCTTAAGTTTGGTGTTCAATGAACTATGAACCAAACATAGATGAATAAGGTTTAACTTACAGAGCTTTGGTGAAGCTTATAGCTTCTATGAACCAGAGTACTCTTAATCATAAATTAGAGACCTTATCATCAGCACCACACATCACGATTCTTTTTGTTCTTGTTGTGTGCGGTAGACATACATGCGCGATGCTGATTAATTCATAAGCACTCTGATCTTGCCATACCACTTCATAGGAAGCGGCCCCGCTCCACACTTATATGGGTGATTTCGCCAATCATCTTTGCGTTTTTATGTGCTATAAGGGATATGAAATCATTAAGAATATTAATCAACCTCTCAAATTATGCATTCTAGCACCATAATCACACACCATAGAAAGGGACCATTTTGTTTGTGATAGCAGGATCAACAAGTGACTTGTTATTACCCATATGAACCTTCTTCATGGGATCTCGATCACAAGGTTGGGTTTCCATCAACGTTAATCTCATGTTGGCTTAAGTCCATTCCGCTCGATGTTTCCAAAATTAATTTTCTTCCTAAAGGCTTAGTCAGAGGATCGGCCAAATTCACTTATGACTTTACATAATCAATGGAAATGATTCCATCTTTCAACAGTTGTTTCACTACCTCATGTCTTAGACGAATATGTCTGTTTTTCCCATTAAACGCTTTATTCTTTGCGATCGATATTCTTTGCTTGGAAATCCTGATGCATAGACAGAATGCTCTTTACATTCCCAATTCATGATAGGAAGTTCTTTAACCACTCAGCTTCTTTACCCGCATATTCAAGAGCTATAAACTCTGATTCCATGGTAGAAGAAGCAATGAGGTTTGTTTAGATGATTTCAAGCTCTGACACCACCTCCCGAGTAAAGACATAGCATTTCGAAAGTTTTATCTCATCGAATCGAGAGATCCGGTTAGCATCGTATCCTTCCAACACGACGGGAATCCACTATATAAGGATTACCATAGTTCAAGGTACCCTTAAGTATTTCATTAGTCTAGCTAGCTAATGCACTCAAGTGATCATTATTGGGATTATGTGTATATCTACTTAATCTACACCTTTGCATATTCTATGTCAGTGCAGAAAAGAAGTTCATTAAATGCATCGGACTCGATAGTTTGTGCATACTCGACTTGTACGAGGGATCACCTCTATTTTCATTAAATGGTATTTTTTCATCATAAGGGGTACTCACAGGTTTAGCATCGAAATGACCGAACCTCTTGAGTATTTTCTCAACATAATGTTCTTGTGATAGCATTATATCACCCATCCTTATGATTTTCACACCCAAAATGACCTTAGCTTCACCCATACCTTTCATGTCTTTGAGAAGCTAGAAATCTCTTGGTACTATGTACCACACTCAGGCTAGTGCCAAAGATCAACATATCATCTACATACAATGCAATGATTACACATTCTTTTTCTGTACACTTTGTATATACACATTTATCCACTTCAACAGATAAAAACCCGTTTTTCAACAAAGCATTATCAAACTTCTCATTCCACTGTTTAGGTGCTTGTTTAAACTCATACTAAGGGCTTTTGTTTAATTTGCAAACTTTATGTTTATTTTCAGGTGTGGCGGCAGCCTTGGGTTGTAACATGTAAATTTCTTTCATCAAGTCCCCATTTAAAGGCAGTTTTAACATCCATTTGATGGATAAAAGTTAATGAATTGAAGCAGCTTAATTAAAATACGAATGGAAAAGATCCTAGTAGCAGGGAGCAAATGTATCAAAATAATCAATATTTTTGTTTTTGTGAAAAACCCTTGGCTACTAACGCTTTGTATTTTCAATGGAACCATATGGAAAATATTTTCTTTTGAAAAATCCCACTTGTAACCAATGGGTTTTTCTCTGAAGGCTGTCGACTAACTCCATGTTTTACATTCTTTAAAAATAGAGTCAAGCTCAATTTTAATGGCTTCTTTCAAAGTAATGCGTCGGGAAGAAATAAGCTTCAAAAATAAGTTGACGGTTCATTTTTCATTAGTAAAATATAAAAATCATCTCCAAGGAAACCTAAATTTTCTTCGTCTCTTACTCCTTCTGACTCATCATTAGAGCTCCATATCATCCACACTAGTGGGCACATGCTCATCATATGATTTTTAAGCATCCTGGTATTGGGTGTATGAGAATTTTGTTCAAAAAGTGGGAAAATTTGTTAAAAAAATTCGGCATTTTTTGTCTCAATAATAGTGTTGCTTTCTAGAACATCACTTTTCAAAACTATAAATCTATAAGCTGCACTATTACTAGCATACCCAATAAACATCTGTCGAGAAGTCTTTGACCTTATTTTCTCTTTTAGGATCGGGTAATATAACCTTAGCAAGATGCCCCACACTTTTAAATATTTAAGGCTAGGTTCTGACCTTTCCCATAATAGGGTGTTTTACCAGTTTTCTTGTATGGAATTCTATTTGTAGATGACATGCGAGAGAGTATATTTCACCTCCGCAGTTGTTAGGTCTTTGAAGCACTAACAAGTAGAGAGTCATCATTTCTTTAAGAGTCCCTATTTTCTTTCGACAACTCCCATTTGACTCAGTGAATAAGGAGGAGTCACTTCATGAATTATTCCTTCCTTTTTCACAATAATCATTTAAAGGGATGTATTAGCCCCTACATCGAGATCTAATCCTTTTGATTTTTTCTATCAAGTTGATTTTCTACTTGACTTTATTGCTTAAGAGAGAACATGTCAAATGCTTCATCCCTATTTCTAAGTAAGTAAATTCTAGCAAACCTAGAATAATCATAAAAAAAGGTTACATAGAATTTCTTACCTCCCCTAGTCATGATTTGTTTTAAATCTCCTAGATCAGAATGAATAAGTTCTAATAACTTTTGTTTCTCTAGTCAGGCTACATGTCTTTTAGTTAGCTTAGAAATTGGCACATATTTGACCTTACTTAAGCATGAATAATCAATATTGTGCCAGTTAGGCTAGGATTGCACTTTTCCTTAATATATCCACTACTCACGCTGTCTCAATCTAGCGTGCCATGTATCATACGGAGGAATCGAGCAATGATAGCGAGAAGAAGAAGTATTCTCATTCATAACTTGATGCTGAAAGCACAAAGAGCCCCTGATTACAAAACCCTTTTCCTACAAAGATATTATCTTTTGTCATTATAATCTTGTCAGATTCAAATGACACTTTAACCCCCACCTTTCCCAATAGAGCCACTGAAACTAAATTTGCTCTTATATTGGGAACATGCAACACATTATTTAAGGCCAGAGTCTTTCCTGAAGTGAGCTTCAGCATGACTTTGCCTTTTCCCAGGACTTGAGCAGTGTGAGAGTCACCAAGGTAGACAACCTTTTCATCATCCCCTACCGGAGTGTAGGAGGTAAAAGCATCTTTGTTTGCACAAATATGCCTTGTTGCACCAGAGTCTACCACCCAATTCTTGGAATTGGTCACCATATTAGCTTGTGAGATAACAACAGCTATTATGTCATCTCCTTCGACCAAGTTGGCTTTAGGAGGATTTCCACTGTTTCCAGTTTTTACTCTCTTTCTGCACTGTGGTGCATGATGGCCTGGTTTGCCACAAACAAAACAAGTGCCTCTCTTTTTGAAAGCATGAGGGTTAGAAATTTTGGGTTTGTTCCCTGAGTTTTGAGATTTATGTTTGTACCTTTTTGTGTCGGTTTGGACAAGGTTTTCCTTAGTCGACATCTGCTTCACATAAGTAGGGAGAGCAGGAACTGGTGGTATAGTAGTGATTGGTGGAGTTGCGACCGATGCCAGGAGTGATGCAGTGGGCAGAACTGCAGTTGTATCGGCAGAAGCGGCGGGGGAAGCTGCTGGAGCATTTGTTTCCATGATCAAAGTGGAGCAAACTAAATTCCTAAGATTGTTAAATAAATAGCAATCCAGCAGCAACAAATGATGTAGATGGGGCGCAACGAGGGATGATGGGCGACAGCGGCAAGATGATCGATGAGAAGAAGGCGTATGCGTGTGGAGCGGCCGGCCGCCGTGTGGAGGCGATAGCGGCCGGCCCGGTGGTGTGGAGCAGCGGTAGTGTAACGAGTAGCGTACGTAAACAATGGCGGAATGCGGTGATCTGGAAGCCGTGTCGAGGGCGGGGTGTGTATAACAAGCGTCGCCCAGGAATTTATTTCCCGGGATCAACGGAGTCCTTTTAGAATCGAAGGTGCGGATCGGGAACACCAAGGAGGGGGCGAGTGCGGTAAAGAGGAAAATAGGATGAAGAAGATCCCTAGGATACAATAGTTCTTCAGAGCAGAAGATAAGCTCTGGAATAGGAACAACAGAGTGAGAACGAGATTCAAAGTTGCAGAAGAAAGGAGTTTGAAAAAGTATCTTTCAAACTTAGAACTCATTTGAATTTATAGGTAAAATTATGGCCGTTGGCCATTAAGAATAAGAATTAATTTGAAACGTTATGAATTAAATGCAAAATTAATTGTAATAATTAATGCGAAACGTTACGAATTAATTGTAATAATTAAAACCGTTATGGATTAAATGCACATTTAGTTATTAGAATTTGAACAAAATCAAGGTTTTTGTATTTCTTTGCGTTTTTATGACTTTGGACTGTTTTGATTTTAAATACTCCAAAACTAAGGGTTTTATGTAAGCTTACAGGAACAAAATTGATTTGGAGCAAAACCAAATTTGTTTCGAGTTTATTCACGCACAGGAGGACAAATCCATCGATTTTGCAGCGAATCGGGCTTTTGGCCCCATTTCTTGTGCGCCTGAAGACCTTCCCTTTTCTCAATCCGTGTATAAGTCAGTAAATGGGTTTAATATATAAATTCAAAAAAATCTTGTCTTTGTTCCATGTGGGACACAACTTTTGTTTTTGTTTTATTGAAAAAAAGCACACATTGTTCTGACTTATATACACTATAAGAAAAATAATCTATAGTAACATAATTGTAGCAGTGATCATTAAAAATTATGACTAAATATATATATGGTCACGTTTATTGAATTTACGCGGTGAAATGAAGTTTTCATCAACCTTTTAATCGAGGAATTAATGGAACCGTTACTACATAATGGGACATTAGACACAACATTGTTAAGCCACTACCATAGACAGACCAATAGACATTCCACATGTTTGACCGCTGCCATAAAAAATAATTAAAAAAAAACTAAAGCTGCGGTATTTGAACGCTAGGGAATAAGGAGAGAGAGGGTGCGGGGGGAAGAAGCGAAGGCAACGGAGGAAATGGGATCTCTTTTCTCGAGTGTGGCGGAGGAGAAGCGTTTGCATCAGAATTAGAGGCATCTTGAGTCAAAGTATTTCACTTATAAGATGGCCCATGAAGCCCGAAGGTTTATATATTTATAGTTTGATCACATTAATGAATAGTAAAAAAATAGAATATACAATGCTCATTAAGGGTGAGCATGGTTCGATTAATCTAACTGTGCCATTAAAAGTAAGTCGATCGTCGATTTTTTGTTTGTTATTTATATAAACCAAAAACCTAACCACCAACATGGTTAACCGAATCTCTGCTTAACCATTTTTTTCGGTTAACCATATATCGGTTTTTGGTTAACCAGAATTATAAAACAAATTTATAATTTCATAATTGTATATTAAAGTTCAAATTCCAATAATTACTATAAATACAATAAAAGTGCAACAAAAAAAATGAACAAATTGTCATCAATTCATTTGTAATCCCATGACACTTGATTCATTTATAATACATCCAAATAATATATGAAATGCATGAGATTATATAATTTAATCACGATTTAATAAATCAACCACATGTTTTAACAACTTCAATAAAAAAAAAAAAACTACATATAAAATAATCATAACTTATATGCTTTGGATTAACGATATTAGATAGGTCCAAAAACTGTTTTATATTATATATTGTTATATACTACTTTATATATATAACCATGAAATTTGGTGCATAATGTCTTCTTCCAGTTTCAAAAGCAAACATTATATCAAAATATTAATGTAGCCTGTCAACCAAAAAAGTTGTTATTATAATTCATCTACAAAATTTAGGAAACTATGAATATTAAAGTAGAATTATATTGATAAAATATCAATATCACTTTTGTAAGATTATTTCCAAATCCTAATCATTAATATACTCTGAAAGTGCTTATATATATAAAGAATTTAGAATTATATGACAATGTTGACCTATATATATAAATTTATTTTCATAATATATATTATATACATTGTATTTTTATAATTTTAGTATAATATTTGTAGTACTATTTTTTAGGTTGGTTAACCGAGAAACCATGGTTTTTGTATTTTGTAAACCTAAACCTAAACGTAAACTGAAACCGAGAATTGTATAAAACAAAAACCAAAACCAAACCGATCGATTCGGTTAACCTATTTTTCGATTCGGTTTCAGTTTGGTTTCTTAGGTTTTTTTTTTTTTTGCCCACCCCTAATGCTCATAACAAACTATAAAAGAAAAAATAAACTATAAAATACCTATCACTAAATAGGTCAGTAACTTGTTAATATTGTTTCAAAACTAAAAAATAATACTTTGTGACATGCATTCTGGGGGTCCCAGTTGACCACTAGATCAACCTGCTTCGGAAGCTTGTGTGTCTCATATCATGAAGAGACCCTTACATGAGTAAAAATAGTACGTCGGGCACGTACATGCATACTCACAAAATATACCCAACTATATTATAATAGTTTCAGAGTTAATTACACTCTTATCTGACATGTGACCGTAGCTGGGGGTGTCGGGTTGACATACCCGAATCAACCGGCGGAAACACTCATGAATGTCGGTTGACCCGGAGCATCTCTCCACAGCTCGGGCAGAGTCTCCTTTGTACGGAGAGCTCTACCCATAGTACATAACCTGTCCCAATACATCCAACGACCACATAGGGTCCAAATGAGAGTAAATAATGGCCACGGGCGTGCATCATCAATCAACCGACCAAATACATATCTCATGGTTCAAGAGTTGATAATTCACTCTTATACAAACATATATCAAAATTCTAGAATTCTAGCACATGTATACATAATAATAAAACCAAAGCCACAACCGGCTTTCTTAAAGCGACCTATGATGTTTGTCTCCCTGCGTGCATTTCACAATGCGAAAGCTTGATATCGCCGACGAGGGGTGGTATCTTCCGGTAGTGTCGCCCCTAATTTGGCTACTCTCTACCCAAGTGCATATGCAATGCTCCAAAGTAAACACACATTCAAGCAAATTCATGATCCTACTTGAATGTCTAAAAGACCAAACCAGCATCTAGAGTGCTGTGCATTTCACCCTTACTAACCATGTATGAAAACATCTTTTTCAAAACAATTATTGTTGTTTTCGAAACTATACTACTGAAGTATCGATAATGTAAGACCCGAGAAATTCCAATTTCTGGAAAAATGGCAAAATCGTAATTTCGATTACAAAATTGTAATTTCAGTTAAAAATCCGGAATTTATTCTCTAGATATCTGATGATGAAATAGATTTAACCATTGGAATCGTCTCACAAAATCTAGCTAGCACGTAAAATTTCGTCAAATTCCGAGATAGTTGAAATTTACACGTTTTTCGAGGCATCGCGGTTCGGGTGCCGTAAAATGATTTTCTATGCAACGAAAGTCACATATAACAAGTACTCATGTGCCATAAGTGGCATGAGTAGAGAAATGATGAAAAGGGATGGCCGAGATAGTCTTAGAATGTCAAAAGCGAAGAGGGACATAATGGTCATTTAGAAGTATTAATATTAAATGAGAATAATGCCAAAACATGTACAGGACACGTCTTCTCCAATTAGAAAGGGAGGAAAAACGTGAATTGGAGGAAAAGTGGCAGTGAGGTCGACAATGGTGGTTTTACTGAGAGAGAGTCATCATATATCTAGAAATGCGGGCTCAGACGGAGTCGGCGTGCCCCGGGACAAGAAGGAAAGCTGCTCTACGCGGAGAGGGCTTTGCGTGGGTACCGGATTTAAGGAGTTTAGACAAACTCCTTGAGGTAGGGGTTTCTCCCTACTTGGGTTTTATTCATTCTTTAAGTACTTTGCAAATGTTTGAGCTGAATGAGGTCGTGAGGGGCCGTTTGATCGGTCCCAAACCTTGGAACCCGAGTGATGAATTTTGAACACCCATTGGAAGCGGTAGTGACCTTACGGTGATTGGGTTGTTAAATTGGAAATATTGTATTAAATCATGTATTGGTTTGGATGAGGCCGGGAAATGCGGGTTCACAAAGTGAACCGATGAATTGATTTTAAGAATAGTAACCGGGTTTCACTATTCCGAAACGTCTTCAAAATATATTTTTGTGTGAAAATGTGTTTGATCGGAGTGATTCAAGTTAGATTGCTCGTGTTTGATCGATAGCCAAGTGAGCTAATTTTGATGTATGAAATGAGAATTTATGACATGATTGTGAATTGATTGTTTTGTAAATATATGCATGTTGCTGTTACATGTGTGAATTAGGCTTGTATTGGAATTGGCATACATGCATTATATGCGTACGGAACACCCAGGACTATAGGAGTGAGTGCATGAGATGAGTCTAGAGAAAATGGTTCGGAGGGTTGTCTAAAATGTTAATCATCGGAGGGTAGTCCAAACTAAAAAAATATCAATCATCGGAGGCAGCCCAGGTGATATTCATCGGGTAGTCCCTGAATAATATCAATCGTCGGAGGCATTGATTGATATATACACATCGGAGGGGTTGTCAGCGAACAAAAACAATAATTCTCATATGAGGAAGCAGGTGAGTGTGAGGGAGTCGGTGATGACTCGGGTACGAGATGATGAGTTAGACATTCAAGTAGGATCATGCATTTACTTGAATGTGTGTTTATTTTGGAACATTGCACTGCACTTAGGTAGAGAATAGCCCACTTAGGGTGATTACTCACGGCGTTAAGCTGTCGAGGGATATTATTTTCTGGTACGAGGGAGCGTGCGAGGGACGGCTCGTCCTAGGGACGAGGTTGTGAAGAAAGCCAGGTTGTGGCTTTGATGATTTTATACATGTATTAGGAATTCTCTAATTTTTGATATATGTGTTGTATAGAAGTAAATTATTAACTCTTAGAACTATTGGACATAGTTGGTATATTTGGGATATTGTTATGAGTATTGTTTACACTGGGCCCCGAGTGGCGGGTTTACCTCTGTGATGTACTCATGTGATGATATATTGACTGTTTAGACAGTATGCAGATATTGTATTTGGGTAGAGCTCCCCGTGCAAAGGAGACTCTGCCCGATTATGAAAATGCCGAGTCACCCACATTCTCCACGAAGTATTCGGGTCGACCAGAACAATCCGATCCCTAGTTTTCGCCAAAGCTTGGTATCGAGCTAGGTATAATACCTAGGAGCTCCTGGGTTTGGGTATCCATCACCACCGGTGTGGTACAATTAGGTTAGTATGAGATTACCTAGAAGGCACAGAGAAAATTAGAACACCGCATGTGTTTTGACTGGTGATCATGTGATTGTGTGATTGATGTGCGATCATGTGGTTGTTTATTTGTGGTGTATACCATGTCGTGTGTTGTGAGGATTGCGTTGAAGATTAGCACATAAATGTGGTAGAATGGTGGAGTTTTATATGTGTAAAATCGAAGAGAAAAGAAATGAACTAAATTTTAATAAATTTAATTAGTTGATAATGAAATCAAATTTAATAAATTCTCGGTAGAACACTAAAGAAGCCGATCGTATGTTTTGAGAAAATTGTTGGACAACATATCCAGATTAAAAGAAAAATAAATTTTATAAGTTTACTTGGTTTATAGGGTGAAGTAAATAATTTTCTAAGGTTTAATTACAAGTCAGAAATTGAAGAAAATTGAATAGAATAAATTTAGTAAATTTATTTCAGCATACTTGAAAATAATAATGAAAAAAATAGGTATATTTTTTACTTTCCAAGGATCTGGAAGTAATGAAAAACAATAAGGAAAACGAAAAAAATTTGGTGACCCCAATGGGCGCACGCCATCGAGTATAAGACAAAGGCTAATGGGTCGGGCGCAGAAGGCGTCATGCCATTGCTAGTTAATCCGGCCACGTGTACTGGTGCACTCACTTATTTGACCGGTCGCACTCGCAGACGTTTCCCGAGTATTAGACAAAATTTTCAAAATAAAATTTTCAAAAATGAAATTTTTGTTGATCAAAAAATTAATTTGTTTAAAAATGAAATGATTGTCTTACTGCTTATAAATGCAGACTGATATAAATGCACCGATTTGTAAAAAGGATTAGTGTCTCGTGTTTATGCCTGATGCCAAAGATTGTATTTAACCTGCCATTTTTAATTGTGTAGATGGCTAGTAGAGGACGAGGCGGCGCCCACTGGGAAAACTGCCAAAAATACCATGACTGACCACCGCTGTATTTTGACTGCAGGCCTTTGTCGAGGTCGAGGTGTTAGTAGCTACCATATCTCAATAAAAGAAGCATAGCAGGAGCCAGAGAACTGGTAACTCTAGAGATTTAGGAGCGAACATCCTCCGACATTCACAGGAGGAGATCCACACTAATGCATACGCAGATCAGAACGATTCTGGAGGCTACAGATCACCTCCGACACATCAGATCAGTTAGCTGCACCTCCACGAGGCGAGGCCCGGTGATCGTGCCACGGTAGAAAGTGATCCGAATCAACAAAATTTGTATCCTATATTCCTCCCCACGCCGCAGTCAAGCTACCGTAGTATAGCGGTCTGTGGCTCAACACAGGATGGGTTTTCTTCAGATAAAATGATCGGGCAGTCAAAATGGAACAATTGATTTTAAGGTGGGGTAAAACAGCGTTGGTGGTTTCAACCGAAAATAAATAAAATAAAATGTAAAATAGAACTCTTAAAGCATTATGACACTCAGTTTAAGATCCTAGGCCAACCGAGGTCCCCTGTTAATTTCTCATACTGGGGAGGATGACATATAGTCATCTCCTAACCCTCCGGACTCAATGGCATTAAACCCAAACTTTAATACAATTTTCCTTTGATAGGAAAGCACATTTATTTAACATGTATGTCTCTGCGAAATCTATCCACTCATCCTACAATGATTCGTAAAGGGTAATTCACGAGTCTCAACGGATCTAAAAATAAGAATCCACTCCGAACCCTAAAAAGATTACCAAGTATTTATCAAAGAGTGGCGTACTTATTGTGTGAAAACATAACCCCTTAACTCTACTCTGGTATTTAAAGAGTAACTAATGGATATTAGTGTATCTAAAAATAAGAATACACTAAACCCAAAAGCTTACAAGGTATCACAAAAAAGAAAAGTACATCAAAAGCTTTTTAAACCCGAGTTGGAAATCAGAACCGTAATGTCAAACCTGCTTACGCAAAACAAACCCACCAAAGAACCCGCAGATCCTTCCCCAACAACCTTCCACTTCAAGGAGGAAAGGGTTTTAGGCGTCATCCTCCAAGTTGTCATCCGGCGGTGTCGCACCCAAGGAAAGCAGAGAAAATGGCAGAGTAAGAGAGGAAACTGCTCCAAACAGTGCCGCAGATCGAAAGATTAAAGTTAGGTTGGCGAACTTATAAGGTGGTTTATAGTAGCCAACCCAAATGTGTGAAAATACTAAAACACCTAAAATATGAAATTACATAAGGGCTATAATGGTAATACATCAAAACGTAATGCTTAGGATCAAATATACAAAAATCACAAAACACTTCGCTATGCAGAGAATTCGCTTACATACGAAATTTCATAGCCTAGCTTAAATTTACAGAGATAGCTAAATTAAAAATTATTATCAACAAAGGGAATGCCATAGAGAAATTTCATAAATTAGCGAAAAATATGGAGATAAGAGAAATTGGTTAATTTCGTTAGTACGCAATTTGTTAAACAGCGAATTTCCCACTGCCAGATTACAAATTTTCAAGAATCAGCCAGCCTTCGCAATCATAATGAAATTTCGATCGTCATTAGCTTCATCGCATCTCACCGCATCTACAAAGATTCACCTTTCCTTCAAAATCCACTTCAAATTCCTTCATTTTTTATGGCTGAAAACACCACGATTCCTCAGCATTCGGCACATATCTTTACGTCAGACTTGAACTAAATGACCGAGGTACTCAAAGACCTACAAATCACCATGCCAAAACAAGCTCTTAATGCATCGTTGGCACTATGACCTCGCACACATCAATCGCTTTAATTCAGATGATTAGGTGATGGTGCGCACCCAAAACCTATCTTAAATAGGATTCAAAATAGTATTTTTTGGGCACTAATCACCCGGGTATGGTGGAGATGGGCTAGGACTTCTAGAGACTTAGAGGTTATGACATGGGCGGAGTTTCAGGAGCTATTCATGGGTAAGTACTTTCAGACCGAGGGCACGTTTGGATGCCTGTGGAGTCCTTAGAGCTGTGCTGTGGAGCGGATGACAAAGATGGACTAATGGGCTAGATTCATAGAGTTAGCCTTGATTCACGATTTATTTGATGTGGCGCACATAGCCAAGGTTAGAGATCTGAGAATGGACTGGAAGTTGTCCATTAGGGGCTGGGATTGTAGGACTCCGCCATAGATAGGATTCCATGGTTGGGACGGCCCTAACCATAGAGAGAGATGGAGGATGCTCGGAGCACTCGGGATGCGAGTGTTAGTGGTAAGAGGAAGGACAAATGGGCCTTCTTCAAACAGAGCATACAGAGCTTCAGGGTTCACGAGGTTCCAGAGCGTCGCGGCGATCCGGCCGTGGACGTAAGAGAGTTGGCCGGTCAGCGGGATGATGGTGTGTTACCATTGTCAATGTACTGGACACATAAGATCGGATTGCCCCCAGAGACATGGATCCTGTGGTTGTGGGACATCACACGCACCTCACAAGAGCGTGGACAGTGAGAATACAAGACGCTCCTCCACAGCACGGTAATGTGCCGTAGAGCCTTTATATGTGAGTTCTCCCTAGGATTAGGGGAAAGTAATAGGGATGATATGTCGAGGTTAGCAAATGAGATCTCGACTCTACTTACAAAGGGACCTGGTGATCATGGACATGTCGAGTTCAACGTCATCCCGATGATCAGCCGACAAACTACAAGGTTTATCGATTGTGAGCGTGAGTGAGGGTTACCGCCATCGCAGTGATGGTACTGTAAGTGGGTATTTCAGTGAGACAAGCACGACATTTTACCCAGGAAAATATAATGAGTCCAAAGTCAGGACATGTGGCTAGCAGCTTCATTCGGGAGGACGAGGTGAAGACCAGACTAGATCTACCTCGAGTGGTTTGCGAGTATAAGGATGTTTTTCTAGATGAGCCACCGACTACCTCAACATAGGATGTAGACTTCGGTATTGAGTTACACTCAGTATTTCACCCATCTCCATGACTCCGCATAGATGGCACCGCCACTGAAGTCATAGAACCTGCAGTCTAAGAAGCACACAGAGCTACCGATATGAGTTCATAAGACCGAGCACTTCACCATGGGGCGCTCTGGTCTATGTAAGAAGAAGGACAAGACCCTTCGACTGTGCATTGATTGGCGCATAGCTGAACCAGTTACTGACCGCTGAATTAAAATTCCATTACCGAGGATCAAATGACATTTGTTCGATCGCTGAGAGGAGCGCGTAGTTCCACCCAAGATAGACCTTTCGCACTGTTACTATCACCGAAAGATACGATATCTTCAAGATAGCGCTTAGGACGCGCATGGGCACTTTAAGCTTCACGATGCCCTTCGATTACCGACGCGCCACGCATCTATAGATCTCATGCATAGGATATTCCAACCCTATTTAGATCGGGCTTTGTCGAGTCTTCGTGGATGACATCTTGATCTACTCCCAAATGAGTGGGAGCATGAGTATCACTTCTGAGGATCGCTTACGCTTGCCAGAGACCACGCCTCGGTGCCAAGTTCAGTGCGCGAGTTCTCGCCATCGAGGCGAGATATTCGGGACACGTGGTGTCGCATCGTGAGCGTTACCAACCCAGAAGGTCGTAGTGATGAAAGCTGGGGAGAGGCCTAAGTTAGTCTTCTTCGAGATAATGAAGTTTCTGGGATTGGCTGGGTATTACAGAGATTCATCGAGATTTCTCCGTGATAGCGCGCGCGACTTACGACTGTGCCGACCTGCATGAGGTCAAGCCTGATTGGATGACCGATGCGAGGAGGCATTCAGAGTTAAGAGGAGACTTATCACTCCCATCTCATAGTTTCCGACAGTGGCGGGCAACACAAAGTAGGAATGCATGCCCTCGAAAATGGATCGGGATGTGTTTTCACGCAAAATTGGGAGGGTAGTAGCTTATGGTTCTGTCAATAAGAATCCGATGGAGCAGACTTACTCTAATACACGAGTATGGAGCTGGCGACTTTAGTCTCGCTTGAAGATTTAGCGCCACTACTTATAATGGGCGAGTTCGAGGTAATTCACCATGCAAAGTCCTGGCATTAATGCCACGGACTCTGGCACAGGAGGCAACGATATGGATGAATTCTAGAGATTGAGGACTTCACTCGTATTACCATCCCGCAGAAGGCAAATGGTATTGGCGTAATCACCAGTCACGAGGAACGCATAAGATAAATTTTATCGGGAGTGGCGATGCTCGGACTACGGGACAGCTCGTTTTACAGTAGACAAATGGTAGAATCAGGTACCTTGGGAGTTTAGGCTGCGCACCACCGTTGAGCGCAGTGATTGAGTCCCGCAAAGGGCGTGACGTTGTAGGATAGTGTCCATCGTGACCGAGTGCGCCGTGCACGTGACGAGGGCTAGACCGTTCACATAGATGGTAGTCTTCTATATGTGGACGTAGTGGTTCCCAGCCTGACCGATTCCAGAGAGATTCTCAAAGAGTTTCACTCCGTTTGATTTGCGGCATCCAGTGGCACGGCGATGTACCAAAGATCTTCGGCTGCCAGATATCGAGCGGGATGAAGAGACACGGGGGACTTTGCTCAACGATGTCTCACATGTCAACAAAAGGCACGAGCACCGTGCCGCCAGGCTACTTCACCATCGAGGTGGCCGAGTGAAGCGCAGCACGTCACGACGGGACTTCGCACCACACGGACGCAATGTGGCTTACGACGCTGCATGGGCGTGATAGTGACCGCTCACGGTCGTCACATTTTCAGCCGCGCTGATGACCTCGCTTGAGAGATTCCCGCCGGTTATACATCTCGGGTAGATATCCCAAGCATGAGCACCAAGATCCATAGTGTCGGATAGGGACCCGAGGTTTACAAAGACACCTCTGGAAGAGTTTCCAAAGGCTACGGGCACACCTACTGAATACAGTACAACCTTCACCTCTCGCACGCTGGTCAGCCTGAGAGGACTATACAGCGTTAGGAGGACATGCTACGAGCATAAAGGCCCCGGATCATAAGGGCAACCTGGGAGGGCGGCATTTGTCCTAGTGGAATCTCGCCTCACAACAACGCTACGCGAGTATACAGATAAACGCATGAGGCATTGTATGGGAGGCCATGTAGATCATCGTTATGTTGGACCGAGGTGGGAGAGAGCTCCATCACTAGTCTTGATCTTATTAGAGACACCTCCGAGAAGGTGAGCTTGATACGACAACATCTTCTCACCTACCGAGCCGACGTAAGAGTTATGCGATAAAGTGACGCCGAATCTCTTAGAGTTCGAGGCTTGGGATCATATCTTCAAGGTGATGCCTAAGAGAGTGAGTGGTCAGGTTCGCAGCCGCGGAGCTATCGCCGAGGTTCATCGGGACCTTCGAGATACTAAGAGGTAGGCACCGCTAAGGCATCGGCTAGCGTTACCGCCAGCCATGTCAAACGGTACCAGGTTTACGCCTCCATGCTCCTAAATATACTCAAGATCCAAATTTCATATGGTGGACTGGGACGTATCGAGGCTACTACTGATGGGACTCTTCATGGTGGACTTAGTGGGTGTGGTTTGTTGATAGTCGTGATCGTGTTCTAGAATATCAAGACCCGTGAGGCTAGTGGGAGGGTACTATGGAGGCACTATGGAGTGGAGGAGTCCACTGGAGTGCCGAGATCACTGATGGTGGGCCACCTATCCCTTCTTGTTTAGGGGATGAAAGTACGTGGTTTAGTCAGTTAAGATTAAATGACTGCTTACATGCATGGTAGAGCACCACATATGCACGTGATTTAGGATGTCCGCACTTCGGATGAAATTCCTTTAAGGAGGGGAGAACAAAGACCCGAGAAATTCCACTTTCGAAAAAGGGCAAAATCACTCTCTGACACATAAAATTGTAATTTCCGGTTAAAAATCCATAATTTATTCTCTAGATACTCGGATGACGAAACAGATTACCATTGAACGCCCTCAATGCAAATTCAGCCAAGACGTAAATTTCACAAATTCCGAGACACTGAATTTACACGCTTTTCGAGGTATAGCTGGTTTGTTAGTCGAACGATTACGATTTAAAGTCAAGATTTAACAAAGCACTACGCGCCATAAGTGGCATGAGTAGGAAATTATGAAAAGTAGCCTGGCGAGATAGTGCCGAATGTCAAACCGGGAAAGAGAGACATAATGGTCATTTTTAGAAATGTATTAAATGAGAATAATGCCAAAACATGTACAGGTTATGCCTTCTCCAATTAGAAAGGGAGGAAAAATCGCGGAATTGGAGGAAAAGTGGCATGTAGGTTGGATAATGGTGGTTTTATTAGAGTCGCCCTTCTAGAAATACGCTGCATCCGACCGCCGAGCATTTTCGACAAGAAGGAGTTGCCTACGCGGAGAGGGCTTCGCGCAAGAGTCGGACACGAGCTGTATTAAACTCCCGAGGTAGGGGTTTCTCCCTTACTTGGGCTTTATTCATTCTTAAGTACTGGCACGTTTGAGATGAATGAGGTCGTGAGGGGTTGCTGATCGTCCAACCTGGACCGAATTGATATGAATTTCGAACACTCATTATGCGCCTGCGACCGCACGCCGACGGTTGCTTAAATCTGGAAATATTTGTATTAAACTGCGTATTGGGTTTGGATGAGGCTGAATGATCAGAAATGGTTCACAAAGTGAACCATGATCGATTTTTCGAATAGTAACCCGAGGGTTTCACTGATCTAAATGGTTCTCTGTAAAATATATTTTGTGGTGAAATGTTTGATCGAAAGGGATTCAAGTTGAATTGCTCGTGTTTGATCATTAGCGCAAGTGAGCTAATTTTTGATGTATGAAATGAGAATTTACATGACATGATTGTGTGAATTGATTGTTTTGTAAATATATGCATGTTTATATATTTATGAATTAGATCAGACAAATTGAATAGATGTAACGATATGCACTGAACTTAGACTTTTTTGTGGAGCGAGCGCACGGTATTTGTAAATTTCAGTAAAATCGTCGAGGGTCGTCTAAAATGTTAATCATCGGAGGTAGTTCAAACTCAAAATATTTAATCAATGGAGACGGCCCAATTGGATATACACTGTGAGGTAATCACAAATAACATTTTAATCGTCGAGACTCACCCAATTGATATATACACATCGAGGTTAATCCACAAACAACAAAATAATAATTCTCACGAGGCTTAGGCTATGAGGGAGTCGGTGAGGACCTGGCAAATGATTGATGAGCACATTCAAGTAGGACTGCGCATTGCTTGAATGTGTTTATTTCGGGAACATAGCAATCGCACTTAGGTATATGGTCATACTTAAAAATTTCCACTACCGAAAGCATTAGCTCACCGCTGGTGGCTATTATTTCATCGGGTACAGGAGCCGCGCGAGGGACGTCGTCCTAGAGACTGAGGTTGCGAAGAAGCCGGGTTGTGGCTTGATGATTTTCATGTATTAACTTCAATTGATATGTCACATAAGAGTAAATTATTAATTTTAACCATTGACATACTGTATGTTTTACGATATTGCTATGTGAGTATCGCCATGGCCCAAGTGGTCTTTACTCATGTGATAGATATATTAATCGTTGTAATGCATATGCGTGTATTGTATTTTGGGTAGAGCTCCCGCACAAAGGTGACTCTCATTCACGCAGGCGGTCGGTCACCAGATACATTCACGAGTATTCCGCGGTCACTTCCGGGTAACTCAACTAATTTCTGCTTCAAGCTAGAAAACAGGACTACCCTCCAGTTATCGCCAGAACTCCTAAACAGCTGTGGTCTCAACTGTACGATCTGCTGGACTGTCAACCCACTTTCCTGAATTTATCCGTGAAATTCCTCTTCCAAAACGTTGCTTTTCTTTTCATCTTTTACAAGGTCATAATCACCAATTTATAAGCTACCTCAATGCAGATAAATGGATTCGCCATTTCACACAATATATACATTATAATAATATATATATCATCTAATTGCAGTAATTTACACCACATGTAATTCAACAATATCAACCATCACCAAAATTTGCTCACTGAAGCAAAACACAATTCAGTTTCAATGGCCCACACCCACAATTATATTCTATATAATTACGGCATCATGTTAACACATCAAAGCACAACTGGTTACTTTAATTAATCAACTGGAAGCCACTCATCAAAACACCCAGAACATGCAAAACACATGACATTGCATCCACTTCATACAAATCGGGACTGCTTGATGGGCCCTATAACAGAGTAATGGGAATCATTCACTTCGCAAACACCCTTCCTTCATCGTCTTCAGAACTGAATTTCACATTGTATCTCTGCCTCAGATAAGACACAAAACACAAATTTATTTATGAACTGGCACCATAGCAATGAACAATCACTCACTCGCTTACAACATCCATTTTGGTTTCAAAATTTACAACAACCCTGCCCAAGATTTGGGATCTATCAAACGGCCTCACGGCCTCAAACCAACTCCTAAACATCACAAACACTTAAATAAAGTTAAACCTGGGTTATGATAAATCCTCCACCTCCTGAATACAAACCCTTAAAAATCGGTCCATCGCTGCAGGCCTCCTCCGTCAGAGAGCAATCCTTTCCTTTTCAGTCCTAAGGATTCTCATCAAATGATCTCTGAGAACTGTATAGAAGGAGGTCCTTCACTCTAAAATGCCTGCAAAAATGTCACTCAGATCTCCCTGGTTTTTTTCCTAATGTTTTGGCTTGTATTTCATAAGATAGAATTTTGGACACTATACATAATCTACCTATTCTCATTTAAATAAACTAATGGCATCTATATCCAAAGCAGATTTTTCAGCATTGTCACTATCTCATTCATTCCATTTTTCACACTTTCTACTCACAACTTGATGCACATGAGGCACTGTTATATATAGTTTTCGGTTCTGCGATCGATTGATGTTTTTTTTTTTGATTTTGGCAGCACCTTAGGCAAATCACTGATGTTTCTAGGTGTAACGCGCAAGGTACTTTAATTATTCAATTCAATTTAAATTATACGCGATTTAGATAGATTTGTCATGATCGATTCCAACTGCAAGAAATCCCGGCTTGTCATCTGGAGATCCGTGATAATAAATTTTGATTTTTTTATCAAAATTACGATTTTGCCCTTTTGAGAAAATTGATTTTTCTCGAAATCTTTGCCACAACATGTCTTAATCAGACATTTCCCCATACATGTTTTACAAAAACATAATCAAAGCCTACACGCCTGCTTTCTTTCCGTGCGGCCTCTAATGAACGCCGCCTTCCCGACACCCCCGTGACTCGAAAGCGGGGTCCCACGACCGGTGAGCAATGCCTAGTAGTGATAATCTCCTGCTACCGGGTTACCCCACCCAAGTGCTCATGCAATGGAAAAACAACACACACATTCAAGTGAATTCATGATTCCTACCGAACGTATTCACGCCCAATCCCATGTTTGAGTCCTCATCGACCCTCACACATGCTTATGCCATGTATGAAAATCCTGCCTTCAAACAAAACATTTGTTTTAATTGTGGCAACCTCCCATATAAATATGTTGGACAATCCCTCCATGGGAATTTTTTCACACCTCCTAATTAATCACGGCCTCTCCGACATGAATAGGGAATACTTCTCCAACACACCTTTACAACTTTTTTCGATTAAAATTCTATTTAATAATTTCCAAAAGAATCTGGCTGCCGTGACAGTCCTCCAATTTTATTTGTCACGCACCACACCTACTTATTCTGGGGTGCCCCTAAGGTATGAAATGCATTATGCCATTTCCTCAGATGAACACATGTTAACATATCAAACATGCATATTAACAAAATTAACACACAACAACATGTTATTCACCGTAAGTACAACACAAAATCGCTCTATGGCTATATTAAAAACCCGACAGCTCATCGGGTACTGTCCAAAGCATCACAACACAACAGATTCACCCAAAGGCGCTTCAACCCAACCTGGTCATCCGAACTCGCTTAAAATTCCAAATTTCTTCATCCCATTCCAGCGAATCGAAAACTCACGGCTATTTCAGTCCCAAACACCAAACCATTAACAAGGTTCTAACACACTAAATCAAGTATGAGTAATAATTTCACCTCCCGTGAGTTGTTGGAACTCCACAAAACCAAAAGATCCACGCAGTAGCTCTTGTAATGGGAATCAACTTGCCTCTCGTCGCCCAACCACTTAACCATCAAGGAAATCTAAAGAAAGGACACTCTCTCTAAAAACCTTATCTTTCTTTCCCCATTTTCTCAGAAGACCCCAGAAAATTCCAATTTAAAAGTAGTAAACGGTAATTTCGTAAAATCCGAATTTTTCTAGATCGCATGACAAACGGATTTCACCATGGAACTGTTTCTCATGAAATCTAGCTAATGACGCACTCGGCGACAAATGGAATTTCCCACGTTTAGGAACCGGTGTCGTGCCGTAGTAACTGTTTGAGAGACATGTAATGTGACAAAAGTCACCTACTACATGTACCCACAGAGCGACATGTTGCATGAGTAGAGAGGAGAGATGATAACAGATTGCCAAGTGTCAAAATCAAGACAAAAGGGGACACAAGTGGCAATTTTTACTCATTTTAATCAGAGGCCGGACTCTCGCTTCTCGGGGGCGCCACAGCTTAGTACCAGAGCTTAGATATACGGTCACTCGGGGTTTATGGACTCTGGGCTTAGGCCATGGTCATAAGGTGTAAGAACATCACATCTTGGTAAAGCTCGACAAAGGGGGTATAGGTATGTGATTACCTAGACAATCGGCCGGAGGCATTAGAACACTACATGCAATCAGAGCCAAGTGTGATTGTGTGGATTGTTGTGAATGTTAGTGAAACCAGTGCTGTAACAGCACATAGAAAAAAATGTTGGATACTAGGGTTAGTGTGAGAACAAGTGTTTGAGAAATTTTGGACAAAATGGTTAAGAATTAAATGAAAAAAAAATAAATGATGTGAAGAAAAAATTTTCTAAGGTTTTACAGTGTGTAAAATTGGAAAAAATTAAATAAAATAAATGAATAAATTTATTTGGTTTATTAGAAATGAAAAAAAAAAATATTTTAGGTGGTTTTCAATAGTCGTAATGAAAAAAAAAAAGAAACGTCAGTAGTCACAATGGTTATCGCTTCATTTTTAGCATAAGACGGTCACGCATACGTTAGCCAGATCGCGGACACAAAGGATGAAGGATGGCTTAAGAACTCTGGGGCTCAATGCATGGCCGAAGTTGGCGCCAAGAGCAAGGCCTACGAGACGGCGTTACAGCCAAGATCGCCACGAGCACGGCCGGTAGCAGGGGCAAGACACAAGAAGAACGCCACACGCGCCGACCGCCGGTGGATTGTGTCGCGATACAATCAGACAGACGCGGACAGCGCTAGGGCTAGCCGGGGTTGTGTCACAATACGCTTCTCGTATCCGGCGCCGGGCGTCAGTTACGCAGCGGTCACGATACAATCGATTGTGTCGTGACAGGGGGCAGGTTTCGTTTGGCCGGGCGTGTCGCGATACGTCGCCGCGACACTACCGCATGTGTCATGATACACGGCAGCGCATGACACGGCCAAGGCACCGCTTCAGTGATATACCGGCTACGTGTCGCGACACGGCGGTGCCAATAATTAAGACGGGCGCCAATTAGTGCGCCAAGATACGGGCGCGTGCACGCGGCCCGCTCACCGTACATAGCCGTGGTTCGCTGCGTGCAATTGCAGCACCCAACTCCGCACTCGCACCGTTTTCGCCACCGCTTGGGGACACTATTCATGAACACTATTCATGAGCACTGTTCACAAAAAAAATATGAAAAAAAATAATTTTTTTTAAAAATAAAATACAATGAGACAAAATAAAATATATTTTTTTTAGTTAAATATGAATTTATATTGAATAATTATTCAGACACGGTGAATGCAATAACATTTGTGCATAAAAATATTTTTTCAGATAAGGATAGTGTCTCTGGCTGTGTTTATGCCTTAGAGATATCAGAGATTTAATTTTAACTTGCCATTTGACATGTGTAGATGCTGTCGAGGGCGAGGGGCGTAGAGGCGAGGCGTAGAGGGCGTCTGCTACCGAGGCATCGGGTCAGGCACCACCAAAGATTTCCGACGTTGAAGCCTCACAAACCGGTTTAGATTGCGGTTGTCGCATGCACGTGCTAGTGCGTTGTGTAGCCAAAAAGGTCCGAAAGTAACCTCCAGAGGTTCAAGGCACATCATCTCCAACATTCACAGTAGAGGGAGATCCATGGTGGCAGACCATTGGTTCATGCAAATAGAAGGTGTTGTGAGGCTATGGAGATTACCGTCACGCACCAAAGATTAGGACTACGCTGCTCCAACAGGGTGAGCTCCTAAGTATGGTGAACGCAAAGACTCCTCTTAGAGACCTAGAGGCAATGACATGCGGCAGTTCCGTGAGCCATGCCTCATGGGCAAGTATTTTCCTGACATCGCGAGGCATGCGAAGGCTCAAGAGTCTCTTAGCCGGTTAGGGACCAAGGATCGTGATGGAGTATGTGGCTAGATTCACTGAGCTATCTCGCTTGGTCGATGACCACGCGGGCCATTATTATGGGACAAGTGCAGAGATTTGAGAACAGCCAGTTATCCATCTGGGGGCAGATCGAGACTCATTTATAGGACACATGGACTCCATGGTCAATGCTCACCATAGAGAGAGAGATCGAGGATGCTCGGAGCACTCGGGATGCGGGTGTTAGTAGTAAGATGGGCGAGAGTCGCCTAGTTCAGAAAGAAGGTGAGGGCTTCTAGTTCAGAGCCTAGACTGCGCCATCGCCGTGGATGGATCGTAGTTGTTAGTCGTCAAGTAAGATGGTGCTACCACTGCCAATGCCTGACATATAAGCGAGGGATTGTCCTGCAGAAGGTGATCCAGAGTTGGGACAACGCAGTCCTAGTCACGAGGACAGAGAGATACGTGATATTCCTCCAGAGTCCGGCATAAAGCTGTGAGGAGCTGCCAAATTTCGTGAGCCGACGGGCACCTCCTGTTACACAGGCAGGCCGGAGAGGCCAGGTTATGGGCCAAGGTAGAGGACGAGGCCCACAGGCAGGGATGTCAGGGGTTTAGGGGCGTGTCTACACCATCACACCCAATTTATTGAGCTCACAGACGCCCACTGAGTACAGTCGCTTTGCCATCTCGTGATCCGGGGCAAGAGTGTTATTCACTCGGTGCTGCCGCATTCATTCATTGCTGCATCGCTGTGATAGAGTTAGGGGCTTAGAGGCTGAGGCCTCGAGGAGCCCTTGTATGTGAGTTCTCCTAGGATTAGGGCGAATAGGATTATATGTCGTGGTTACGAAATACGTGATCTCATGACTCTACTCACAAAGGACCCGAGGTATCATGGATACGTTAGGAGTTCGACATTATCCCGGGATGGATTGGTCGACAACTTATAGGGTCATTACCGACAGAGCGTAGAGGTTACCACTCACACAGGATCAGACTGTGTTGTGTTTCGGGGACAAGCATGATATCTTTCCCCAGCAAAGAACAGTCCAGTGTCAGGATGGGGTCATGGGTTATTAGCGTAGCCTTACCTCTAGAGGACCAGGTGAGATCTGCACTTAGATCTACCTCGAGGGTTTGCAGTATGCTGATGTTTTCTGATGAGCTGACCCGACTACCCCAACATGCGGATGTAGACTTCGGTATCGAAGCCACACCGGTACTTCACCCATCTCCATGACCAAGACAGATGGCAATCGGGCCGAGTCATAGAACTCAGAGTTTGAAGGCTGTGAGCCATCGACAGTGGGTTCAAGACCGAGCACTTCACCATGGGGCGCCTGTCCCGCTTTTTTGCGAAGAAGAAGGACAAGACCCTCGACCGTGCATGACAGACAGCGGACAGGTTACGATCAAGAATCTAAAAACACCATAACCGAGGATCGACGATTTGTTTGATCGGGCCAGAGAGGAGCGCAGTCTACTCCAAGATAGACCTTCACACCGGTTACCATCAGTTGAGAGTTAGGGAGGCTGATATCCCTAAGACAACGCTAGGACGCCAAGTATGGAAATTTTGAGTTTACTATGATGCCTTTTTTGGATTGACACTAATTAGCAAAGATTCACGATTCTCATGCATAGGTATTCCAACCTGTCTAGACTTCAGTTTTTCTAGTTCGTGGATGATATTTTGATCTACTCCCAATAAAGTGGGAGCATGAGTATCACTGAGGATTTGTGTTACAGCTTGTCGAGAGACCATCACCGTACGCCAAGTTCAAGAAGGCGAGTTTTGGCCATCGAGGTGATTTTGGGACACGTGGTGTCAAGATCAAAGGACAAGAGACTCCTGGTAGCTGGGTCGAGGTCGTGGATGAGCTGGGAGAGGCCGGGTCATTTTCAGATACGCAGCTTTGGGATTGGCTAGAATATTGTGAGATTCATTGAGTAGATTTCTTCGCATTAGTGGCACTACATTTAGGATTTTTTAACTTTATGAGGTCAAGCTTGATTGGGATGACAGATGAGAGGAGCATTCCAGAGTTGGAAGAGGGAGACTTTAATTCAGCTCCTATCTTGGATACGTTGTGGCCAGATGCCACTCGAGGGCCTGGATCGGGGATGTGTTTTGATGCACCTGAGGTGGTGCCTATGGTTCCCCGCCGCCTGAAGAATCATGAGCGCACTACCCCACACACGACATGGAGTTGGCGGTCAGTCTTCGCCTGAAGACTGGGCGCCAATACTTATATGGCGAGGAGTTCGAGGCGTACTCGCACCACAAAAGTCTGAAGTATATTTTCACGCAGCGGGATCTCAACATGAGACAACGCAGATGGATGGAGTTCCTAGAGGATTATGACTACTTTGCATACATCCAAGACAAATGTGGTGGCTGATGCGCTACCGAAGTCACGGGAGCATTGCCAGTATAGCTTCCCGAGAGTGGCGGATGCCAGGTCAGGGGACGGGCCAGCTGCGCACAACGAGTAGGCTCAGGGTACGTTAGGGAGTTTAGTGGCTACAATCACTATTAAGCGCAGTGATTGAGTCCTGCGCGTGACGTAGAGATCGTGGTCCATCGTAATTCCTGTATAGTCGCACAGTGACGAGGGTCGGACCGCCCATGCATGGTAAGATTCGTATGCGATGGTAAGGGTTCCCAAATGACTCGATTCGAGAGGAGATTCTCGCAGTATCATCGCTTCTCATTTTCATAGACATCCAAAGGGCACGTAAGATGTACCAGATCTTCGCCATTATTATCGAGCTTAATAGCGAGGCGACATCAGAGGGGGGACTTTGTTCGACGACGCCGTCATCGTTAAGGTCGGCACCGTACGCCAGGCGTACCACGGCCGGAGGCCGAAAGGGAAGTGGGCACGCCACGATGGATTTTGTGACCCACTTGGCCACGGACACCACAGACATGATGCGGAGTAGTGATAGGACCGTCACTGTCGCACATTTTCAGTCGTGGCGATGACCTTCACATTTGAGATTCTACAAAACACCAGAGATAACGCGAGTATGGAGTACCAAAGATCTATAGTGTCTATAGAGACCTGAGGGTTTACACGCACTTTTAAGAGTTTCAAAGCTGATGGGGCATACCTGGCCCCACCTCTATGAGGCGCCTTCCACCCACAGACAAGATGGTCGGCTAGAGAGACTATATATGGTAAGAGAACATGTCACAAAGACGCTGATCACATGGTATGGGAAGACCTCCGTTTCAGTGGAATTCACGCACAACAATAGCTATCAAACAGTATATGATAAGGCAACCATATGAGGCAATGTATGGGAGGTCATGTGCCACATTGTTGGACCGAGGGAGATCTCCGCCATCAACCCGACTGACGACACCTCCCAAATAGAGTTTGATACTACTGGCTCTTCATGGTCGGTTCAGAAGAGCTAGCGCTGATAACATGACGTCGTCCTTAGAGTCTGAGTTGAGATCACGCCTTCATGTGATGCCTAAGAGAGAGTGGTCGTTCGACAAGTGGAGGTTTAATGCCGACGCTCATCGGGTCCTTCAAGATACTTCTGAGAGGGTGCAGGCATCAGAGCATACCGATTGACTTTACCGCCCAGCATGTCAAGTGTCCACGAGGTATTTCACGCCCCATGCTCGGAGGTACACCCGCATCCAGCCTGCGTAGTGGATTAGAGAGATTGAGCTGACACCATGGACCTTCGAGGAGGAACAACGCAATATGAGGTACTTGATCAGGTTTCATAAGACAAGACCATGAGGCAGCGAGAAAAGCAGTGGCAGCACCGCGGGCGGAAGAGCCACCGGAGTGCGAGACTACGCTTTCACCTATCTCTTCTAATAGGGATTACATGCGGGTTTTAGTTTGTTTCTAACAGATTTTGAAAATGACTAGGCTTACACGTGTATTTTGTATAAAAAAGCCAGATATATGAGTTGTTAGACGTCTAGAATTTCTGGATCAAAATTCCTTTTAATAAAGGAGAATAAGATCTGAAAATTCAATTTCAAAAGGTAACTGTAATTTTGGTAAAATTACTTAAAATTTTTCTAGATCTCAATTTTATTAAAACCAGAATCCCTCACCTGTTTGTAATCATCTCGAAATTCACTAACATGTCAATTTCAGTCAATTCTACGTCGACCACGTTTGAGGCACCGGGTGTCTGGGTGCCATAAAACTGTTTGAGAGACAGATGTAATGCAAAGCCACCCATTACATGTAATCCATGTGACATACCGTGCAGGCCATCATATCAATGCGAGCATTAGTCCAGAGGTTTCAATAAGAACGTGGTAATTTTAGATACTGAATGTTGGTGTGAACATTGAGTCCTGGTATATGATGCATCACGAAGACGGCGCCAACGCTGAAAGACAAACAAACCCGGTTTAAGAAGGATTTGGTGCACTCACAAACTGACACGACCGTAACATAATACGAATTCAACACGCTTGCGATAGATCTTGGTTAAGTATAATCGTGTTTTTGTCAAATTCGTGTTGACCTATATAACTAGTTTAATAAACAAGTTATATACATATCAATCCATATTATAAAATAATGGACGCTGTTATTGGATTATTTTAATTTATTATATAATTAATATTTAACTAATTAACTAATTAGTATATTATTTATGTTATTATATTATTTTAAATTATCAAATTAATAAAAGGGTTATACATATTATATCGTGTCATCTAATTACTAATCGTGTTATATTTAAATTTGTTATTTAACTGCTTATGTCATACTACAAAATTTTAATCGAGACTAACCACGAAATGAATTTGTCACCGTAGGCCGCGACCATAGCCGAAACATGTATAGACAAAAGGTCACAGATGTAGGAGACAAGTGGGAGACAAAAATCGCAATCAGACGTAATCTGATTGTGCCAAGTGTCAAAATCAAGACAAAAGGGGACACAAGTGGTACTTACTGATTAATAGTTACTGACCGGTTTTGGGGCTGCCACATTTTCCTTCCCAAACTGTTATTTTGGGTCAAGAAGATTTGGTCCTTCTGCAAATATGTCAAGCCATCATTGCTGAATAGACTTTTATCCACTTATCCTCTGTTTTTGGGATTTTCATCCAATGGCATCATGACATGTGTCCACCCATATACCACACTTGAGCCTTTCATGCCGAACAGTCACAAACGGCACTATTTCCCCGCATACGTAATGTAGCGCCACGCGGTCTCGCATTTATTCTTCTCAGGTTTCCTGAAAACGGAAATTTGAACCGTTTAATTGAAAATTTGATAGCTAGATTTTGCAAGACGATTCTAATGCGGAAGTTCCGCTTCATCATTCGATCAAAAAATTTTGATTTTGAACGAATTACTGCTTTTATCATTTTTCAAAATTAAAATTTTTCCTGGTTTGATAACATTACTGTTAATATTTTTTAATTTTTTGACTAGAAACTTGTTCAAACTATTACAACACTTGTTCAAAATCATCTTTCCAAAAACTATTTTCTTCCTTTAAAAATCATATGACTAAAACATCTTCTTTCCTTTATTTGTAATATGCAAAGGCGATTTTTATTTTTCTAAATCATCCTTTTATTTTTATTTTTATTTTTTAAGATTAATAAATCATCTCTAGAATTAAATTTTTCTTTTATTTTCTATTACTATTTAACTATTATTATAATTTGATAATAAAATTATTATAAATATATTTTTTTTAAAATGAACTGCTTATGTTTACTATTATTGATATATTGCCAGGGAAAATTATGTTATGGTTTATCAATCTAATTAAAAGTTTATGAGGAATGGAAACTATGTTAACTCCTTTAAAAATAATCTTGGTAGATATTTTTCTAAAATGACCTTGGCAAACTATTAGAACTTCCAAAAAAGAAAAGAATCATTTTTTTTAATAATATTTGAAAGATTCTGCAAGGACAGCTTTCCTAACTAATCTATTTTTATTATTACTGTAATTTAGATTTGTCAAATGATTAAAAAAATAGAAATCATACTATAAAAACCAAACATTAATAAATCCTTCTTGAGACTAATAACTATATATGAAAATAAAGATTTAAAAAAAAATTCTTATCCCTAAATGTTTTGGGTAAATATTTTATTGAGTTTTGACTAGGGCATTTTTAAACAAGAACTCTTTTCCTGCTAAAAAACACTTAATTTAGAATTATTTTTAATCTTCTTCCAAAACAAAATTAGATGTACTTGGTTTTTAATTAAGTTCACTAGCTTCTATGAATTATTTTCTTGTTTGCAGTTATTGTACTAAAATTTTAAATATAATTACATTTATTTAAAATATATAAACATAAAATTAATCAATTTTATAATAATTTTAATATATAAAAATAGCATGTCTTATTAGATAATTATCTACTAATAATAATACGATAAAAAGTATTTAGTATCAGATATTAAAAATAATCGTTTTCAAGATCACTTCCTTTGCAAATGAGACTTTGAATTTTAATTCAAACCCTAAAGTAAATAAAATTTAAGATTTAAAATATTATTATCATTTTACAAATATAAAATATAAACAATAATAGTATTTGATATTATAATCTTTTTTTCTGCTTTTTTAAGAGAAATATAATTATATTGATTCAAATTAGCAATACATGATAGAAACATAGAATCAAAATCGCTAAAAACAATAAGGGATAAAGCAACATCCAAGTTAATACAAGTTAATAGTATAATGGATCGGCTCAAAGCTTACACATTTAATATTGCTATTGTGACTTAAATACCTATGATACTCCAGTTCTACAACATATTGACGACTATCAATGTTTGATTTCTTGTCTCTCATTGAATATACTTTATTTGTCTGAATCGCTCACACAAATAAACTCCACACCATGATAACAAAAAACAAAACATCGTATCGAGACCTTTTATTTGATATCTTCAGAAGAGTTGGGATGGAGTCATTGTTGTTGGATATTCCCTCAAGATCAAATTAGAATGTTGTCCAAGTGACGAACCTAAAGTTTATATTAATTCCTCTTTTACTTTATTTGTTATTTGCTATATGCTTGATGCACTGTTGTATATTATTGTTGTCAATTATTGGAATTTATAGTCAATTACTCAATTGTTACATTTACGGTTTACCATAACTTGTTTAGTAGAAACCAACTTTAGGGGCTTAGAAGGGTGCTATGGCTCACTATCATACCTTTCCAATAGGTAACATAACCTTCAAATTTGGACTCAGTTTTTCTTAGATTTGTCCTTTCTAAAAAATGAGTCCCATTAGGATTTTTATTTCTTATTTTTTTTTTCCTTTTACGAAAATAAGTGGTGACTCTGACCCGTTTTCTAAATGTTTTTCTTTTCAAAAAAAAAAAAAAAAAAACGAGTCTCACCTTTTAGTGGGAAATGCATCATAGCTAAAATGTGATGTCCACAAAATGGTGACTCCACTAGGGATATTTAGTGGGTCAAGCTTGAACTTAAATTTGTGGAAAATGTGAAAATTGATTGGTGGAGACCTTCTCTTTATGCCTTTGTATGTTGAGTATGTTATGTTATTATTCATCTTGCTTATCATATATTCTGCTTAGCTTGTGTGTAGCTTTGGATGATATATCTACTCTTTGCTTGATTGCTCGCTTCATGACCACCCAACACTTGCTTGACTTTATGTTGCATGTTGATGTGAGATACACATGTATCCCCTTATGTAAGACCCGAGAAAATTCCAATTTTCGGAAAAAGGGAAAAATCGTAATTTCGGTAAAAATTAGAAATTTTTATAGATCTCAGATGATGAAATGGATTTCACCGTTGGAATCATCTCGCAAAATCTAGCTAACACGTCGAATTTCATCAAATTCTGAGACATTCCGAATTTGCACGTTTTTCGAGGCATCGAGTTTCGGGTGCCGTAAAACAACATGTGATGTGACGAAAGTTACCTATAACATGTACTCATGTGACATGAGTTGCATGAGTAGAGAAATGATGGAAATGGAAGGCCGAGATAGTGTAAAATGTCGAAAATCCAAGAGTAAGGACATGATTGGCATTATTGAATTTGATTAAATGATAATAAGACGAAATAGGGAATAGTGTTGTCTCTTACATAAAAAAAAAAGCCAAAAACGTGAAAGGGAAAAAGTGAACTTACAGCGAGCTTAGTTTTCAAAACCTAATGAGAGAGAGAGGTGACTTTCCTAGATTTTCTGCCATCCTAATCGTCGGAATTCTTCTGACAAGAAGGAAGGTTGCTCTATTTGCAAGTAGGCCTACGCTGTGTCTTGGCTTAAGGAGTTTCACAAACTCCGAGAGGTAGGGGTTTCATCCTACTTGAGTTTTACACACTCCTTGTTTAAGTGTTTATGATGTTTTGCTATTTGAGGCCTTGAACGGCCGCTTGATCGTCCTAAAACTTGGGATCTGAGTGTAAGAAATTGTGGAACCCACTTGTGCAAATTCGTGGATCGTGCACGGGCTGTTCGGTTGTAAACACTGTATAATTTGTGAAACAAATTGTATTGTGATGTGTATGAAGCCGGAAATGGCTATACAATTCTGGTTCACAAGGTGAAACCGATATTGGGTATTTGGCCGTGAACAGTAACCCGAGGGTTTCACTGTTCACGTAAATAGTGTTCACGAAATAAATTTTGTGAAATAATGTGTTTGGTTGAGTAATTCAAATCGAATTGCTCGTGAGCTGTTAATTGTACCACGTTAGCAATTTTAAAAGTGTGATGGATTGTGAAATTACATAACATGTTTGTGTGATTTAAATTATGGAATATATGCATGATGATATATTTGCATGTGTTATATAAATTGGGTGAAATGGTACACGCATTTCATATGTAATCGGTAAATCTAGAAACTAGGTGTGTGTGCATGACATGAATTTTCAAAATTCACCATGGTTGCAAAGGAATTTCACAGATGATTTTCTCCTGAGAACGGGTCAGAGATAGTCCAACAAACATCATTTCTGATGAGGACTAAGGATCAGCTCGAAGTTCTCCAACACACTCATTTCTGAGGGTAGTCCCATATTTTTATAGACACGTTCGGGTATCAGATTAAAACAACAAGATTTGTTTTGAAAATGATGTTTTTCTCATACATGGCTTAGGCGTGTGGAGGAGCTCTGGTGAGGACTCGAGATACGGGTCAGGTCATGTAGACATTCAAGTAGGATCACACATTTACTTGAGTGTGTTTACATTGAGCATTGCAGGTGCACTTTAGGTGGAGAGTAACTCATTTAGGGTGATTCCAATTATCGAAAGCATTAGCTCACCCCTGTCGAGGGAATTATATTATTTCGTGCACAGGAGCGCACAAGGAGAAGGCTCATCATGAGGCCACGAAGAAAGCCTGTCAGTGGGCTGTGGTTTTATGGGATGTAATATATGTATTAGAAATTCTAGAATTTTAATATGTGTTGTATAAGAGTAAAAATTTAACTCTTGTAACTATGGTATAACTCTTGTAACTCTTAAAAAAAAAAAAAAAAAAAAACCTTGTAACTCTTTAACTTTGTCTCTAATCGTATCATTATGTTGGACCGGTGTGGAGAGAGCTCCATCATTGGTCCCGATCTGATTAGAGACACACCTCTGAGAAGGTGAGCTTGATATTTACGGAAGGTTCTCTCACGCCTCCGAGCCAAGCAGAAGAGCTATGCATGTACGACGTCGACCCTTAGAGTTCGAGGTTGGGGGATCAAGAGCACCAAGGTGATGCCTAAGAGGAGTGGTCCCTGTTAGCGCCAGTAGCTATCGCCGAGAAATTATCGGGCCTTCGAGATACTCGAGAGGGTAGGCACAGTAGCGTACCGGTTGGCGTTACCCCCCAACATGTCATGTGTCCACGAGGCATTTCACTATTCCATGTCTGTATATACTCTAGATCCAAATTACAAGGATTGGAGATGTGATTGAGGTTGACACCGATGGGACCTTCGAGGAGGGACCAATGTGCATTATGGATAGCCTGGATCAAGCGCGACACAAGACCATGATAGTGAGGGTGCTATGGCAGCACCGCGGGAGTGGAGGAGTCAACGTAGAGTGCGAGACGATGCGGGCCACCTATCCTCTCTGCTTAGGGATGAAGCTGTATGTGGTTTAGTTGTTTAATACTTAAATGACTAGTTTACATGCATGGTATGGTGCACGTTGCATATGGCCGTGAGTTGCCAGGATTGCCTAGAATTCTCGGACTAAATCTTTTAAGGAGGGGAGAATGTAAGACCCGAGAAAATTCCAATTTTCGGAAAAAGGGAAAAATTATAATTTCGGTAAAAATCCGAAATTTTTCTAGATCTCGGATGATGAAACAGATTGCACATTTGGAATCGTCTCGCGAAATCTAGCTAACACATCGAATTTCGTCGAATTCCGAGACATTCGGAATTTGCAAGTTTTTCAAGGCATCGAAGCCAGGTGCCGTAAAACAAATACGTTGATGTGTGACGAAAAGTCACTTATAATATGTACTCATGTGATATGAGTTGCATTAGCAGAGAGAAATGATGAAAATGGAAGGCCAGATAGTGCAAATGCTGAAAATCCAAGAGTAAGGACATGATTGGCATTATTGAATTTGATTAAATGATAATAAGATGAAATAGGGAATAGTGTCGTCTCTTACATAAAAAAGGAAGCCAAAAACGTGAAAGGGAAAAAGAGAACTTACAGTGAGCTTAGTTTTCAAAACCTAGTGAGAGAGAGTGTGACTTCTCTCTAGATTTCCAGGCGATCCGACCGTCGGAATTCTTCGGGACAAGAAGGAAGGTTGCTCTGACAAGGCAGGCCCATTGGCTCGTTTTAAGGAGTTTCGACAAACTCGAGGTAAAGGTTTTCATCCTACTTGAGTTTACACTTTGTTTAAGTGTTTTATGATGTTTCCTGTTGGCTTCAGGCCTTGAACGGCTGCTTGATCGGTCCCAAAACTCGATCGGAGGTGAGGAAATTATGGAACTCAATTTCCAGCAACCGTGACTGTGCACTGGCTGTTTGGGTTGTTAATTGTATAATTTGTGAAACAAATTGTATTGTGATGTGTATGAGGCCGGAAATGGCTATACAATTCTCAGTCTATAAGTGCGAAACCGGAGATAGATTGGTCATGAACAAGAACCCGAGGGTTTCACTGCTCACGTAAATAAGGTTCACGAATAAATTTTGTGAAATAATGTGTTTGGCCGAGTAATTCAAATCGAATTGCTTCGTAGTTGCTAATTAGCCCACTTGAGCTAATCTTTGGTGTGATGGATTGTGAAATTACATAATACGTTTCATGATTTAAATTATGTGAATATATGCATGATGATATATTTGCATGTGTTATATAAATTGGTGAATGAGATATATTTGATAATATAATCATAACTAGAACTAAACACATAATAAAAATAAAAATAAAATAAATAAATAAACAAAACAAAAAAGAAAAAACAAAAAAAAAATAAAGAAAAAACAAAAAAACAAAAACAAAAAAAATAAAAAAATAAAAATAAAAAAATAAAAAATAAAAAAAGAAAAGACAAAAAAAAAACATAAAACTTGTTGACCTGATTCAGTATGTATACAAGTTCATAACACACCATCAAAAGATTATCATCTAATCCCTGGCAAGTTGTACCATAAAACTTGTTGAGAAGACCACATCTATGAATGGATATGGATCAAAACACATATTCAAATTTATGGCTCATTACCCAAGGATTATTGTCTAGTCCCCAACAATTAAACCATTAAACTTGAGTGTGGATTTCCTTAGCTATAGTGTTGATTAAAAGATATTTCATAAAGAATAAACCATTTTCTCTTTGGTTTTGATCCAAAGATATCATAAGTGCATGATCGAACAAGTAGTAAATTGATTTAAGTCCGTATATCACCCTACGTAGATCTCACAAATTCTTCAATCAACTACCCAAACTACTTAAATTCCATACTATTTGGATGTTAATATGATATTGGAATTTTGCTTGAAAGCTAACAAAAATACTGAAGAAAAAAATTGAATGAATAATAAATGAATTGAATATTAAAACATTAAAATAAACAATTTAAATTGAACAGTTATCTCTAAAGAGAACATTGAATAATCAGCTATTGTGAAGAATCAATTCCTACGGCATGTGCTATAACTTTTGCTTTCTGAACTACAGATCTTAAAACTAGTCCAAGGAATAAGATAGTGTGACTGGATCTCTCCAAACCCCCACCGTTCATCATCTCACCTTCACCAAGCCTCGAATACAAGGTTAGATAACTACTTTTAAACTGTAGCCTTGTTCGTATTTTCTTCCTCAATACTCATACTACCCACAACATGGACTGCAAACCTGAGCTCCTTAAATAGCGTCATTGAAGAGGTTTGCACTGTACTGGTTCCTCACCCTTGAAATTAGAACAACTTACTCTTTCCTTGATTAGATCCTTGCTAACACGGGATCGAATTCACTATTCGAATTGAGGTGAACTCTCTGCAGGCTTAAATTAATAACTCACTCAACTCATTCTCGGTTACAAGTGAGAAGAGGATGTATTGATTTAATTATATGGAGCACATTAGATCATCAATATCAGTTTCGTATACCTTCCCGAAATTGTTCATTACTCTCAGGAATGCCTTCTCTGTGTCACTCAGAGGGCCTCCTGGAAATCAGAGCTGAAAACAATCTCGTTATGGGTACAGGAGACTGACGTTGGGATCAATTCCAGAAACAAGCAAAACCAAGAAGTCGACAATATCCGTTCAGTTAATAATGAAGAAAATTTCCGCAGGAAAGATAATTTCGACAATAACGCCAATTCAATGGAAGCCGAAGTTTCTAAATTACTGATTATACTCATACATTGGCTTGTCGATCAAGAAAACCATCAGAAATCGGAAACTCGGGTGTTCGAAATCCAAAATTTATCTCGAATTCAAACAACCAGCAAAGAATTTGAAGAATATAACTGCATTCACTAAATCCTTTACAAATTTAACGTCAATTCAAAATAGAACGAAAACACAAACTAATCTAATCTAAAATAAAATTCACGGTAAATAAAAGAAAAGAAATAAAAAGAAAAGAAAAGAAAAATAAAAATACAGGAGCCTTCAGCAACCCAGATCTCTCTTTCAAGTCGCCTCACTATGCTTCTTTTGCAAATCAGACATTTATGTGGTTCGTCATCTCTAATTTCATGCATTTCTTTTGACTTTAGTTAACTGCCCAAGATAAGTCGACATCGTCACACATCATGCCTCGCTGCCGACTGCTTCTGTCGCAAATTTTGTCGCAGAGCTTTGCGGCCATGGCATGTCTTTAAGTAAAGTCAGGTCGCATACCGATCTCTGGCCGCGGATCTCCCGGGTCCTGGTACCGATGTCGCGACAGCCTGATGTTGTCGCGACTTCCTTTCTATACAATTGTTGTCGCGACAACCTGATGTTGTCGCGACGTCAAGTCTTCGCAATTGTTGTCGCGACATCGAGTCTTCACAATTGTTGTCGCAACATCGTGTCTTCTTTTCAATTCCCCGTTGCTTAAATTTTTGAATTTCTTTCAATTCAAACATTTTGTTTTCTTAATTAATATTTAAGACCTGGAGTTTCAATTTGATAACCAATACACATTTCGATTGTTGTCAAAGCTTAGCTTATTATCCGTCCTTTCATCTTTATGCGCCGTTTTGCCGCAATCCGCCGTGGCCAATTATATCATCATCAAGCAGCCACATTCTCGCTCCTTTATACCGTACTCTTTTCTTTTGAAGTTCTGCTACGCATCAATTTGGTGAGATTTATTCCAGTTCACTGCTGTATCAATCTGATCTTTTTATATAAATCAATCAGAAAAATGGACTGAAAATAGGGTACTTTTAAGCTCATCAAACTCCCACAAACCCAAGATTTTGCTTGTCCCCCGAGCAAAGAAAAGAAAATTTGTTTGTCTCAAACAAAGGACATTTTGTTCGATTGCAACTAATTTAGCGAAAGACTAAGTAATTCTTTTACGTATGACTTCAGCTTTAAGTCCAGGATCAAGGTTAGTTTTACTCAATGGTATAAACTAAATTGTTGAAATTGTTTTAAACGATGTATTAATTGATCTATTTGATGTAAAATTATTCTTTTCTTTCTCATTTCCTTAATGAGTCAATTAACCATTAGAGGATATTCACAGTTTTGATCTTTTTCTGATTTTTCAAACTCCATAAGCTTGTTGTTCATATTGATCTCCACTAATGTAGGTAATTCCAACCTTCAAAATCAATCAGGTCTTTTGGGCTTGTAATGTTAGGCTTGGGTAAATGGTAGGAAGGATGGGACTTTTAGGTTAAGATTACCAATGCTCTTTTTCCCTTCTTACTCACATGCTGCCCTTTTTCTCCTTGTAAATTCTTTAATAAACTCCCCCAAACTTCATTTTTTTTGGATACCACCTTGATTTTCTTCTATTAGCTGTGCTCCATTTTCTTTTATGTAATTCAAGGCGAAATTTTCTTTCTGTCACCATTCAAGAATAGTGCATTGTTTTGTCTTCACTTAGGCTTTTGGCCTCTTAACGAACTTTGGGTTAGTCACTCCCATACCCGGATGGCATTAGGGTACTAGGTGTTGAAACACCCACAAGAACTTAATTGTTCAGAGAAGTCGGGCCTGAATAAAAACTATTCCTTTAAGCCCTTCGCACCCTGCTATATTTTTCGTGTAGATCTTTTCTCCTTGGAGTCCCTTTTCGTATTTTCTCCTTGAGTTCCTCAAGATTTATGTTCCCCCAAACTTTATTTCTTCCTCCCTTTTCGAATTCTTTGGTAATCACAGGTTCTTTGGAGGGTTGATTCTTTAGGATGGTTTGGGGTCTTTATTAGCTTATTTTGAAAATAAGGCTTGTTCTGGCTCAATTTCTGGAACTAAAGTATATGCATCAGCATATGAATAGGGATGGCTAGAATGGCTCCGAACTTTCAGGATGGCTGCGTCATTTCTTGTTGGTTGTATCGCTGGGATTCGCCTTGATCAATAATCCCCAACAGGATTCTAGAATTTGAGTTGATTAAGCGCTAGATTAACCCCACAGGGATTTTTCGCTTGACTCATATGTCGGTTGATGAGAATTCAAATGATGTTATGTCCAAACGAGTTTATTGACTCCTTTGTGTCTTACAAACTCTAAAATTGTTCGCCGATTACTTATAACCACATCCTTATTCTGAACTCATCAACCAATTTCCAGTCAATTATGCAATTTGTGTTTCAATTAAATTGCATAATTTTCAGCCCTTATTCTGCTGTTATTTTTTTTTTTTTTCAGTCTATATTCTATTTAACTACCTCAACTAGCTCACATTATGACATTTCAGCATGTTCATTCATTAGCCAATTCTATTGTTATTCTTCTATCAACAATGGTAAAAAGTAAACACACAATTTGACTTCAAACAATATTAAACAAATTTCTGATTTTATTTATGAAGTGTTTGCTTGATTGAGAATACTGAGATAGGAAGGTAGTGGGTCAATGACTTCGATGGAAGATTCTATTTTTTTCTTTTACATTTGTTTAGTAAAGATGAGGATCAAGTCAAGAGTAACCAGTGTTGGTTGGTCGGAAACTTCATTTCCATTCTCCTCTTCTTCTTGGCATTCTCTTTTTCTGTCTGCTCTTCCAGTACCAATTCATTTGTGAGATCCACCTTCTCGTTCAGTTCATTTTGTCTCATTCCAAGTGTGTTCATGTTGTTCTCAAGTTCAGTCATGACTTCCAAAAAATTTGACAGGTTTTTGTTAATCAGATCCAAATTCTCCAGCTAAAGCTTTCTCCTATAGGCATCATTATCATCCAACACCTTGTCTCTTCCTTCCATCTTCTTCTCAAAATCTTTCAACAAGGACATATAAAGGAACTTAAATCCCTTGATATTCTCATTTGTCTTCAGCTCTTGTTCTGCATCCCTTTCTTTTATTAGTTCCAGGAGTTGAGTACATGTTAGAGGCGGTTGTTGTAGAATGCTTCATGGTAGTGACTTCTTTGCGGATCTCGATCTCTCTTCTCCATTTCTTTTCTGAACTTCTCTTCTTTATGCTCCATAATCTTTTTCAGCTGCTCCTCTCTTTTTGACATTTCTTCTTCCCATTTCTGTTCCTTTCTCTTCAATTCTGTTTCAAACATTTCCTCTCTTCTTTGTAGTTCCTCCTCCCACTGCTGATCTCTTCTTTTAGTGCACTTCATGTGTCTCCTCTCCAAGCTAGCGTGGGTTCATTATTATCTCTTTCCTCCATACCTTTCTGCATAGATAGGAGCATCTCCATGATCTGATTATTTTCTGGGGCTCCTCTGGAGCTTTCTCCTGTTTCTCTTAAATCTCTGTTTCTCATTGGTGGAGAACTGGCAATGGGGGTGGTGAAATCTATGGGACTTCTGTCATTTGCTGCCATGTCCTCTGTGAACATAGGGGTATTCCCTTCTGGCTGTGTCTCTGGGATTTGTCCTTCTTGGCTTTCAACTATTCGGTTGTCCTCTTCTTGCCTGGCATTCTCCTCTTCCTCCTTGGATTCTGCTTCCACCATTACTCCCTTCTTTTTTAGGTTTCTTGGCCCTTTGCTTACACCAGTTAGGGTCAATGGTGAAGCATTGGGGCATTCTTTTTCTTCGCGATTTCCCTTCCACGCTGACCTTTAAACATAACCGGGTGATGGTTCTTGGGTGTGGAGAATCAAGCCTCTTGTTTCTTCATGATGCTATTGTGAATTCTCAATTATAGCCCCAGCATTTACCTTGTAACCCTTCAGTATGGCATAGAGGAGGACTGCTTCTTATTCTCTCACGGTGCACACATGCTTAGTGGGAATCAAAACCGAAGCCAAGAAATAAAACCACACCTTCGCTTCCTCCGTCAGATCTCCTCTGTTAATGATCTTCTTTTCGCCTTGACCTGTTCCCCATTTCACCTTTCCATCTATCAGCCTCCGGGCTATCTTCTCCCTGTTAGGTCTGTCTGCTAACCTTTTGTATTTTGATCCATGCTTTTAGCCTTCCATGCCATATATTGCATTTATGTTTTCGGCTCCATATGGAACCCAGACTCCTCTGACGAAAACCGAGTTATCCTTTCTTCCAACAAGATTGGAGTAGAATTCCCTGACAATTTCTGCATACCCAGTTTCATAATGCTTGCAGAATTTCCCCCATCCTCGTTGCTCTATCAATTCTTTGAATGGGAGATGGTACGCACGAATCACTTTCCCTACCGTCCCGCCCCACTGCGTAGTGCTTTTTCGAGGATGGATAAGCTTCATCGAAAGCGAGCGCATCTTCTTTTTCTTCTTATCGCCTCTCGCACTTTCTCTTCTTACGCCTTGCAAGCGCTGGTCGGACTTCGGTTGTTCGAAGCTTTGTTCTCTGTGAAGCTCGGATGAACTCTTGATGGGATTCGGGTGAACCTCCTCCTCTAGTTGAGCATGCTCCTCCATGATTTCATTCAGATTCGGGATAAGGGTTGACGGTTCGGCCATTAGGGAAATCGAGGGGTTTGTATGAAGAAGTTCTGGTCTAGGGTTTTCGAGAATTGAAAATTCAAAGAGGATACGAAGATGAAAAGTTGCTTTTGCTTTCAGGAAAGAGATGAAAGTGAAGAGAGATTCTCAACGATTGCAATTCATTCATGATTGTGGGCTATTTATTATCTCATTTATTACTCCATTTATTTGCGTTCGTCTTGTTTTAACTTCAATTTCAGGTTGAATTTTTATGCTGTCATTAAATTTAGGGCAAAATTGAAAGCGCACCATTGGCGAGGCTAACCTATCGTATCGCGGCTGTATGGTTTGTGGCGACATGATCGAATGTGGGAGAATGAGTTGTCCTGCATGCAGCGTCCTAAGGTGTTTTTATGTCATTGTCCCAAGATGTCGGAGCCTCGCACAATCTCTTGGAATAATTGCTCTTGTCGCGACCTCTGCCCTTTTCTTCCTTCAATACTGACTGAGTCACGACATCAACTTCTGTTACGACTTCAGTTTCTGTCGCGACACAAGTCTTTGTCGCGACCTAGTCTGTATTTGCCTTAAATTTAATGAACAGGTAGCATTTCATTCTTTATCAACTCTCAAATTCTAAGCAATCAATTAAATCAATTTCACACAGCAATTCAAACATATATTCTATTCACTTTTCATAGGATTTGTATAGGGAAAAGAATGCTCCCCCTTTTTCAAATGGCTCCTTCCTGTGAATTGCTGAAGTTGTCCTGGAATTGTCGCTTTCTCTCATTCCTTGCATTTTTGTACACGCATTCTGCATTATTTATAGAAGGGATTTAATTAAACAAAAATTAACTTCTATATTACTCACTAGTTACTAGAAAAACTAGAGAAAAATAAATCAAAGTAAATTCTAAAAAAAATAAATTCAAAGTCAAAAATCAGAAAGTAAAAGTCTTTATGGGTTGCCTCCCATCGTGGCTGATTTTGGAGTCCTTGTTTGGACTTAACTTCATTTGATTCTTTCTCTCTCTCAATGAACCATTTGTAACTCTTCTTTTCTTTTGCTCCACAACCTTGATAATGCTTCGAGTCTTTGTCCATTGACTTTAAATTCTTCCCCGACATCGAGTCTTTAGTGTTCTTGTTCCAAATGTAGTGCTTGACATTCACGTATATAGTCCCTCCACTTTGATTTCAATTTTCTGGGAACAATCTCAATGCGGAGTTAAATAACGAGGAACTTGATCCTTCTGAACTTTCCTCGAGAATCCTTTGATCATGCCATTTCTTTGTCTTGTCTTTGTATATCACTGGCATTATCGCAGGCTTCATTTTACATGATTCTTCAGTTCCATTCGATTGAAGTAATCTCTTTTCTCTTGCTATTTTGAAATCGGTCGGCTTCTTGATGGCCATAGCCTTGTATTCCAATTCAAGAGGTAGATGACATGATTTGCCAAAAGAAACGACTACGTATGGGGACATTCCAATGGGAGTTTTGAATCTTTGTTCTATAAACCCAGTGCATCGTCAAGTTTGGAAGACCAATCGCCTTCTGTGAACCACGATCTTTTCCAAGATTCTTTTGATCTCCACAATTTGGAAATTTCATTTTGTCCATTAGTGCAGGGATGATAAGCTAGACTCTTTATATGCTTGATCCATACACTGCTCCATGAGTTTTGAGAATATTTTGTTTACAAAATGGCTTCCCCATCGCTAATGATAGTGCAGGTGCTCCAATGCACTCAAAAATATTCTTTTGTAAGAAACTCACAGCGTGTTAGTATCATTCCTTGGATTAAACCCTTTGCTTCCACCCATTTGGAAACATAATCTGTGCGGTATATCACGGAGTTCAAATGATTGTGGGAAAAGGGTCCTTAAAATCTATCCCCAATACGTAGTAGCCATTATACCTTTTAGGGCGTTTCATTCTGTTCTTTGATATTTTAATCTTACGGCATCTATCACACAATTTTGACCCATTCGGCACAATCTGCAGAGAGTGGGCGATAAAATCAGATTGGAGTATCTTGTGAGCTGTTCTTTCTCCAGAAAAATGCCCTCCATATGGTGATGCATGGCATTCATTCAAGATTTTACCTTGTTCACTTTCTGGCACACATCTTCTGATAATCATATCAGCACCTCTTTTAAATAGTAGTGGGTCATCTAGATATGTCTCTGCTTTGTCGATCTGAGCTTTCTTTTTTGTTTGGTAGCTGAATTCTGAGGAACTTCTCCACGAAGCTAGGTAATTCACAATATCCCGACATACCATGGAATCACGGAATGACACCTTAAAAGCGGTATTCATGCAGGAAGTTCTCTTTTAATTATGTCTTCTCCTTTTCTGTTTCATTATGTTCTACTCTGGACAAGTGATCAGCTATCTGTCCTGCCTTTTTATCCTTAATTTCCATATCAAACTCTTTACTTGTGTACTTTATCTTATCGATCTTGGTTTGCTTCGCTTCTTTGACATCGGATATTTGATGGGTTTGCATAGTGCAACCGCCGAACTATAACATGGGATCCGGAATGTATAGCTGTGAATTTCTCACAAGCAAAAACTATGGCTGACATCTCTTTTCAGTTGTGGAATAGTTTTTTCTTGTGTGCTTCATTGAAAGGTTACCGCTAGCATAATATGGCTCTGAATATTTCTCACTTTTCTTTGCCCAATCTGACCCCCATTGCGGGAAATCACGGCATCACACATTGGCTAAATTCCTAATCCATTAAGTTGCAACCATGATAGGTGCTTGAACCAATCTGATTTTGATTTCTTCAAAGGCAGCCTTATAGGAATCATCAAAATTAAATCTTTTGTCCTTCTCCAGTAATCTGCATAGTGGTCTGGCTATCTTTGAGAAGTCTTTGATGAATATCCTATGAAATCCAGCATGCCCCAAGAAACTCCTTATACCCTTTACTGTTGTGGGAGGTGCTAAGCTTTTGATAATAGAAATCTTGGATTGATCCACTTCCAACCCTGTAGCATAAATTTTATGACCAAGAACAATACCTTCTGTTACCATGAAATGGCATTTTTCCCAATTTAATGCTAGTTGTTTGTCCTTGCATCTTTGAAGCACTGTTTCCAGGTTGTTCAAACATTGTTCAAAACTGGACCCATACACTGTGAAGTCATCCATAAAAATCTCCATGATTTCTTCAACCAAATCTGAGAACATCGACATCATACATCTCTGGAAAGTAGCAGGAGCATTGCATAGCCCAAATGGCATTCTTCTGAAGGCAAAGGTACCATAGGGGCATGTAAATGTAGCCTTTTCTTGGTCCTCAAGTGCAATTGCAATCTGGTTGTAGCCTGAATATCCATCCAGAAAACAAAAATGATGATGTCCTAATAACTTTTATCTAGCATCGTCAATGAAAGGTAGGGAAAATAGTCTTTCTGATCATTTGTGTTCGACTTCACATAATCAATGCATATTCTCCCATCCACATCCTTGTTCTTGTTGGAGATCAATTCATTTCTGTCATTGCGGATTCTGATCGAAATCCACCCTTCTTTAGGACCACATGGTGGGCTAACGGGGCTATGCGAGATTGCACATAGATAAAACCAGCATTTAACCATTTGAGCACCTCCTTCATGACTACTTCCTTCATAACTACTTCCTTCATAACTGGATTCAATCTCCTTTGATGTTCAACAGTTGGTCTTGCATTTTCTTAAAAAGTATTGTGCGATACGTATTAGATTGAATGTGGAATTGCAGCGCTAAATCTTGATTGATGGCGATCGGAGTTCATATATGACTGTGATTGAACAGAACGTAATACGTTTCCTGCGTTCGCATTCGAGTGCGTGGGGTTCTTCTGGTTATTCTTCAAATCACTGGATGTTATATTTAGTGTTGGCGACAAGCGTTTAAAACTAGCCCTTCTTCACTGGTTTCTTGATGAAATTCCCTTTCTTCAATTTTGTCCCTTTGGTTTATCCCATTGTGTTCAAGATTCATCACCTTTTCAGTAGAGTGTAAATTGAAGTGCAGTGAATCTGAATCAAAACCTTCAAGATACTGGAAATTCATCTCTTTTTCATTGATTGAAAGTTGGTCATTACAATCATAGTAAAAATCAGAGTTGTTGACATATACATCTTCTACTGACTTGATATCATCCCTTTCTATATCTAAGTGTAAACACGATTAAATTGAAGTCGGTGTCTCTTCTCAGGCTACGGCGTGAGAATTCCCTTCTGCATATCGATTAGAGCTGCTCCAGTTGCTAAGAATGGCCTTCCCAGCAACAGGGGTACTTGTGAATCTTCCTCGCATTATCGGTATGATGAAGTCGGGTGGAAAAATAAATTTTCCACCTTGACCAGCACATCTTCTATGATTCCTTCAGGTTTTTCCAGGGTTCTATCTGCCATTTGGAGGGTGACAGTAGTGGGAGTAATCTCCCCCAAACTTAACTTCTTGGCAACAGAATAAGGCATTAAGTTGATATTGGCACCTGAGTCACAGAGAGCTTTCTAGAACTCAAACTCTCGATAGTGCGGGGAATGGTGAAGCTCCACTGGATCCTTCATCTTTCACAGTAGCCTCTCTTAATCAGCGACAACGCGCAGGATTGCGATCAAATTTACAATTCCTTCTTCGACAATCTTCCTCTCTTTTTGGTGGAGCTGTTTTTGGCTGCATAGAGTGGCATGCAGTCACCATACGTGAAAGGCATGCGATCTCCCAACACGAAAAGGTCTTCAAGAACCTTGCAAAGCGTTTCCTCTATCACTTGATTTGCAGTCTCTGTGGAAATGGGGCTATGACGAGGTGTTGCAAGTTTCTTCTTCTTTGCTTCACTTCCACAACTTCTCTTGTGGTATTTCACCTTCTTTCTTTTCCTTTCCAGTGTTTCAGTAATCTCTGGGCTTTCCTCTTCCTTGTTGCTTTGATCATTTTCTGTCTTTTCCTCGAGTCTTTCCCATAAATTTTAATACGATATCTGGAGTCTTCAGTTCTTTCTTAGTGTCACTAGGAAGGCATCTTTCATGCAGTTTTTGCGGGTTTAGAGCCGGGTTGCCTATTTGTGTTCCAGTTCTTGAGGGAGGCATTAGTGGTCTTTTGAAAAAGAAATTGAGAATTGGTATTTGAGGCTTCCAATTACGCAAACTTGTTCATGGAGGTTGCTTGGCTGTATTTGTCCCCCATGGTTACGACATTTGATCTTCAAATGGTTGGGCTCTCCTTTGACTCCGGTACTCGTTTCTATTTTCACCTCCTTGCTGATGTTGCAGGAACCTTGGTGGTTATTGATATCCTTGTTGAGAGTTACGTCCATTACCTTGGGCCACAGCAGAGTCCCTCACGCCATAGGAAAATTTCCTTGATTCCTCGGTGTTGGATGATAGTGTGCTGGTAGATTAGGATTTGGTTTGAAGTGATAACTCTAGCGAAACCACACAGTATTTAATCTCCTCGGCATCGCAAAAGCGAGTTCTTGATGGATACATCAGCACTTCCTCTCAATAGTTCCCTCTCGACTACTCCTATTTCATGAGCAGTGTGCATCTTCCTTTCTTGCTTGTCCATTCTATTCATGATGGCGTCTAGTTTGGCCTCCATGGCTGTCATCTTGCTCAGCTCTATGATTCCTCTTCCTCTGCCAATTGATCTTGAAAACTCAGATGGAGCTTTCATATTGCATTTAGCCAGGTCCTCGATCAGATCTCTTGCCTCTTCAGCACTCTTACGTTTGAATGCTCCACAACATGAAGCATCAATAGTACCCTTAGATGTATCATTCAGAGCATGATACACTATGTCCATATGGGTCTTTAGATCTATACCATGCATTGGACACCTCTTCAGCAGCCTTTTGAATCTTTCCCAAGCTACGTAAAGGCTTTCATCTTCCCCTTCTTTGGAAATTATCTCCCTCCTTCTCTACGAGGTGGTGAGTGGGAAGAATCTACTAAGTATGCCTCTCTGACTCCTCCCAAATGCTCCAACAGAGAACCATATGGTAGAGATTCATACCATGTGGTTGTTGTATCTCTTAGAGAAAATGGGAATAAATGCAATTTTATGACCTACTGGTCTCCACCCCCATTCAACTTCCGCTGGTGGTACGCATCACAGAAACCTTCCCGGTGCTCATTTAGGATCGCCGATTAGGATAACGATGGCTGTTCTTCGAATCATTATGTCGGTGAGTTCAAAATTATTGGCATCGGCGAGGTACATGCGATTCGCGAGTATTCATCTGAATAATTGGTCTCAGTCCTCCATTGTATCGATGATTGGAGGCCTTACATTTGTGTTCTTGTCCTTGATCGCTCTGCCTTTCAGCACGCCATAGGCGAGTTTTCCGCCCTTTTTGTTTTTCTCAAGCTTCTGAGTGTTCTCTCTGATGCAATTGTCTCTCTTGGAATCGGTCGATTACATTTCCTATGCATTAAAATTTGTCCACAAATCAAACACTTACATTAATAGGATTAGTGCGATTAAACAAATATTTTCAATATGGTTTATTTAAGGTTAGTGGCTAAAAATAACCACTTGCTTGAAGGCTATTTTTAGTTCTTTTCTTCAAAATGTCCAAATTAGCATTTTCCTTCTTTCGTCTTAATATTGATTTACTAAATTCTTTTCGATCCCCGTGACGGCGTAGCAAAACATTGGCCAGGATGCGGTAATATACAGTTCATAGCACAATTACCAAAATATTATCATCTAATCCCTGGCAAGCTGCACCATAAAACTTGTTGAAAAGACCACATCTATGAATGGATATGGATCAAAACACATATTCAAATTTATGGCTCATTACCCAAGGTCTATTGTCTAGTCCCAAGCAATTAAACCATTAAACTTGAGTGTGGGTTTCCTTAGCTATAGTGTTGATTAAAAGATATTTCATAAAGAATAAACCATTTTCTCTTTGGTTTGATCGTTATCTTTGCAAGTGCACGAATCGAACAAGTAGTAAATTGGATTTAATTCATTATCAATCCACGAGAGATGCAAAAATGTTCAATCAACTACCCAAACTACTTAAATTCCATACTATTTGGACGGTAATATGATATTGGAATTTTTCTTGAAAGCTAACAAAAATACTGAAGAAAAAAATTGAATGAATAATAAATGAATTGAATATTAAGGCATTAAAATAAAACAATTTAAATTAAAACGATTATCTCTAAAGAGCATTGAATAATCGACTATTGTGAAGAATCAATTCCTGACATGTGCTTTATAATTTTGCTTTGAACTACGGATCTTAAAACTAGTCAAGGAATAAGATAGTGGCCAATTTGGATCTCTCGAACCCCACCGTTCATCATCTCACGCCCCATTGTTTCTCCGAATACGTGGGTTGGAATAACTACTTTTAAATGGTAGCCTTATTACGGGTATTTTCTTTCTCAATACTTCATACCCACAACATGGGTATGAACCTGAGCTCCTTAAATAGCGTCATTGCGGAGGTTTGTATCTTTAGTTCCTCACCCTCGGAAGTGACGACTTACTCTTTCCTTGATTGGTCGCCTTGCTAACACGGGATCGAATTCACTGTCGGGTGGGAGTGAACTCTGCGGGGCCAAGTGTACTTCACTCAACTCATTCTCGGTTACTGCAAGTGAGAAGAGGATGTATTGATTTAATTACTCTGAGTACATTAGATCATCAATATCAGTTTGCATATACCTTCGAAATTGTTCTTCTCACCGGGGAATGCCTTCTCGTGTCACTCGAGGGCCTCTAGAAATCGAAATGAAACAATCTTCGTTGCTGGTGCGAGGAGGTAGCGTTAGGATCAATTCGAGGAAAGCGAGCAAAACCCTGACAAGTCGATTTAATATGCAGTTCATGATAATGAAAAAAATTATGCGGGAAAGATAATTTATTGATAACGTCAATTGATAGGTGAGTTTCTAAATTCTTTGTTATATATACATTGGCTTGTTGATCAAGAAAACCACTGTAAATCGGAAACTAGGTGTTCGAGTAAAATTTGTGCGGAATTCAAACAGCAGGCGTGTTGAAGAAGCTTATAAATACGCATTCGGTACAAATCCTTTATTTAGTTCGAATTCAAAATAGAACGAAAACACAAACTAATCTAATCTAAAATAAAATTCACGGTAAATAAAAGAAAAGAAAGAAAAGAAAAGAAAAGAAAAATAAAATACGAGGGCCTTGACAGCCAGATCTCTCTTTCCAGTCGCCCCAGTCTGCGTTTCTTCTTTGCGTTTGCATATTTATAGGGTTACGAGTTGGGCCCCTAATTTCGATACATTTCTTTTTGGACTTTGGATTAGCGGCCTAGTATCGCGTCTGTCGCGACATCATGCCCTACGTCGCGACCTCACATTCTTAATCGCGGTCCTCGTCGCGAGGGCCTCATGTGGTTGTGACATGTCTTAAGTAAAGTTGGTGTCGCGATAGATTGATCAGCAGCCGGCGACCTGCCCACGAATCGCTGGCGATGTCGGCGGCGGCTGATGTTGTCGCGGCTAACTTCTATACAAGCTGTTATGGCGACAACTTGGTAATTTATGGCGGCGTCGAGTCGCCGCCCAGTGTGTCGCGACAACTTTCTCCTTGTAAGCTAACGTCGCAGCTAGCCTGGCGCGGTGTTGATGTCGCTTATTGTATCAGTGTCGCGACATGGGTTTCTTCTTTTCCTCGATTCACAGTTTGCTTGCACCTTGAATTCTTTCACTCCCGACTCATTTTGTTTTCAATTAAGCCATTATTGAGTTTCTTGATACAACGAATACATTTTGATTGTTATGGCATAGCGACATGCGGTCACTTCATCTTTATCGCGTTGTTCTTCTCGCGACCTCACGTGACCAATTATATCATCCTTTGCTAGGCCACGTGCACTCTTTATCTTGCAATTTCTACTTTCTTTTGAAGTTCCTGCTAAGCATCAATTTGGTGAAGTTTATTCCAGATTCCTGCATATAAATCAGTCTTTTTATATAAAAATCAATCAGAAAAATGGACTGAAAATAGATGACTTTTAAGCTCATCACATATGCACCGGGGTAACCTAGAAACTAGGTGTGTGTGCATGACATGAATTTTCTGAAAAACAACCATGGTTGCGAGAATGGGGTTAGGAGATAGTCCATCAAATTATATCGGATGAGGACCATGGCCCGGTAGGAAGTTCTCAGGCATTAGCCTCGGGAGGGTAGTCCCGTATTTTCACCCAGACACATTCGGTGGTGTATTTCGAAAACAACAAGATTTGTTTTGAAAATGATGTTTTTCATCGCATACATGGCTTAGCGATTCTTGAGGGAGTGGGATGGGGACTCGAGACATGGGGTTGGTCATGTGACATTCAAGTAGGATCGCGCATTTGCCAGAGTGTGTTTGTTGGAGCATTGCATATGCACTTGGGTGGAGAGTAACCCATTTAGGGTGATTCCACTGCGAGCATTAGCTCACCTGTCGGAATTATATTCCGGGTGCGGGGAGCGCACGAGGGACGACTCATCATAGACCGCACACAGAAGAAGTCGGGTTTGTGGCTTTGGTTTATGATGTATTACATGTATTAGAATTCACAGAATTTTTAATATGTGTTGTATAAAGTAAATTTTAACTCTTGTAACTATGGTATATGGATTGGTATGTTTATAATTATTGTTTATAGGCCCAAGTGGTCGTATTCACTCATGTTATGTCTTATGATGTTGATTGGGACAGGTTAGGTACTATGGGTAGAGCTCCCGGCTGAGGAGACTGCGCCCGATTTTAAATGATCGTGTCGGGTTACCCCCATATTCACGAGTATTATGGGTTGTGGGTTGTCCAACGGACACCCCGGTTTTGGGGCGTCACACCTTATCTCTAACTCCCTAGTCTAGGTCGACTTTGTTTCTTTTGTAGTTTTGTTTCATGTTTGGTCGGAGACTTGTTGCTCCTTGATTGTTCTTCGACCAAGCTAGTGATTAGGAGTAAGATCTAGTGATGGGTTATATATATATATGTTTCGGATCATTATGGAGGTGGTTAACATATTGATGCTGCTTAGAGTTCGATCTTTGAAGACTTGTATAACCTAGAGCTAGATTTCAGGATATTTGTGTGACTAGTGTGCTCTTCTTTATATTAGATTTATTAGGTTTTTCAGATGCATCCACATATTCATAGTACACTTAGTTTCTTGCCGAGTGCTAAAAGTACTAAGAAACTTCATCATAGGAAACCCCTTTAGATGTCAAGGTAGTGCATGTATGGAGGTGATGACCATTTGGCATGGAAGCGCCCCATCCATTTGGAGACGTGTAATTGCGTACCACTAGAGGGCACGATCACTCTTACTAGGGAACCATCCTCGATTTTTCCCTTTTAGAGCCACCTTGACCTTTTAAGTTGAAAGCTTATATATATATATATATATATATATATATATATATATATATATATATATATATATATATATATACTCTTCTTTACTCTTCCTGCTATATATATATATATACATGTGAGTGCATCCCGAGAGCCTTTAGGGCACTATTGATGATTAGAGTCGATCTTCCCTCATTCAATCTCTAATGAGGTGTGTTTTGAAATCGACATGAGGTTGAGTTCTAGGTGGACCACCTTTCACCGTTGTGTCAGACTATCTCTCCTTATGCAGTTTAGTAGCTTAGCATTCGCTTTGCACTCTTCTCATGTTGCAACTTATCTTCTTCATTCACACTTTTCAAGACTCGCCTTCCGCTTTAATTTTGGGTTTTTTTCACCTAGAGTTAAAGCTCAATATAGACTCACTTTTTTGAGCATTTAGATCATGCTAGACATGGAGTCATAGAGAGTCACCATGGATCAGTTCACTACAACTATAGACTTAGTTCAAGAGGCCATATCTAGTCTTAGACAGAGGATGGATGTGCAGTAGGTTTGTTGAACCTAGACTGAGGAGGTTATACGATTTGATCAGACACCACCACAACCTTATGTGCCCATGCTATCTTAACTTATGAGGACCTACATGTCTACTTAGATAGACTCGAGCATCAGTTGGGACAGATGAAAGTATCCGATAAGGCCATTGTTTGGGATGACAGTGACAAACCACCTACAGTTAGTTCACTTGCCAATTTTCAAATGCATGATATAAAGAGGTTCATTGGCATTGAATGTCCTTGAGCACACCTCAGACTTTATAGTTTAGTCATGAGAGCCCTTGGCAGAGATGATACACAATTGATTTCCTTATTTCCATTATCCTTGAGTGGGCTAGCACAATAATGGTTTGCATTATTAGATCCATCCAAATGGAGGACTTTGGATGATCTTGCACAAGAGTTCTTGAGATAGTATTCCTTGATCGCCATTAATGTATCGAGAGGCTTGAGTATAAGACAAGGATTAGATGAAACTATTGCTTATTTTCTCACCTGCATGCATGAGAAGATGACCTAGATTATTGTTGATTGACCTTTGGAGAGAGAATAGATACAGATGGTAGTGAGAAGACTGCAGCTTAGGATTTCTAGGAACTTGATTAGGATATCATTCACATATTTGGCTTCATTGACTTCAGCTCTTTTTAGTGTGGAAAAAGGTATTGCTAGAGGTTTGTGGTATTTCCAGTTCTTCCCGCAGATCTAAGGGAAGAAATTGATATAACGCAAAGTTCAAATGTGGGTATTATTTCCTCTTCTAGTCAGAGAGCTACTAGATGTAGTTGTTTATACATGCATGCATCATCTGAATTTTACATGGCTATTTGTTTCTACACACATCACTAGAATGCATACAAATCATGACGTTTTTATTTGTTTTGAAAGATTTGTATTTGATCATTTATTACATGGTTTGCTGTTTTCCCCTTCAATGCATCTCTTTTCCTCTTCTCGTAGGGAAATGAATGTGAATCTTTGGAATGCTATCCACAAGTATTTGGAGATTAGAAGAATGAAGCCCAGCATATACAATTTCTTGCACGAGTATGCCTAGAAAAAGAAGAACGAAGAACGCTTGTATTGGTTGAAGAACTTTAAGAAGTTTGTGGAGTCTTAAAAAGTTTACCACAAGGCATTAATTGAGCCTAGTTGATCACATTTATTTTCTACAGTGGTCAAAAAAAATTGAATTACGCATGCTAATATGAGCTTATCCTAAATCTGCAGAACAATGGGGGCTTGTAGACTAATTAAGGGTTCTATTATATAATGACTATAGGTGTTTAAACTTTTTGATTTTTTATATTTTTGTGTCTCAACTTTTTTATTTTTTTTATTTTTTCATAATTTACAAATTCTTTTGACTAATCAAACAACCTGTGAGTATAATCATGCATTCCCTTAATGCTAGAAAGAAGTCCTAAATAGTCAATTTAGACAAACAGACAAGATAGAAAAATATCAGAGCTATGGGCGACCATGATTATACATGTAAGGAAAGTTTATCAGTAAGAATAAGAAAATAATGGTACGTGGCATTGTGGTGTCTAGAATCTGGGTGAAATATTCATAAACCCAGTTTCTCTCAGAGGGATGCATATAGATTTTCGAGCCTATATATATATATAGCCATAAGATTTGGGAAGAAACCCCTTTCGGGATGTTCCCTAAAGTTTAAAACAATTAAAAGTTAAGCATATAAATAAAGAATAGTGAAATAAAACATTAAACAAGTTTCATTGATAAAACACACCTTTATACAAGAAGAGGAAGAAAGCTTGAGCTGAAAGCTTCTGGAAATTAGGCTGAAAGCTTTTGAGGTATATCATAATAAGAGAGATAGAGGGTTGTGGGTAGAGAGAGATCTTAAGGAGTTCAAATTCTCCCTCTAAGATAGAAAAGTCCTCTCAATATATAGAGGAAAGAAATAAAACAGGGATGAAAGGATAATGATAAAGGATAAGGATAAGATTAAAGAATCTGATTCCAGGTGCTCATTGGGCCCCATCGTCAAATTAAAAACTTCAGACTTTTTCCTTTTACGGGGTATATGGATAAGGGAAAATTTGGATATAGTGGGTTTTCTGATAAGATTACGACACATGGACGGTCACATTTGTCCCTGCTAAGGGAATCTTATCTGTGATGCCCCAATTTTCGGGGGTCCCGTTGACTAGCCGTCAACCCACGAAATTTTCATCTTAGGCCATTTTGCACCTAAGTCCTTGGTACCGGACCGGTACCAACCACCCGTGGACACCGAGTTACCTTGGAATGGTCTTGTGAGTAGTTGTATCGCAACCTGGTTTGGTTGTATTCCAAGACTGTATCACACCCTTGACTTTGAGGTTGTGATACGAGATGAGGGTAGTAAGCGGGGAGATAGTTGTCTTGTGAACATTTTGTATCACGATCTGGATGAATTGTATTGCAAGATCATATCGTCTCGTTGGCCTTGGGATTGTATTCTGGCGCCTTATTTGCTTTGTATGTGATTGTATGCTTGAGACTGAGGTTACTTTGCGATACACGCTGCACTTCTCTTCACGCTACATTTGTCTTGCAACATGATTTGATGTATCTCTGCGCGTGACCTCCTCTCCTCAGTAGACTATCTTGCGATACAATCTTTTGTATTGCAATACACGTCCTTCTTAGCGCTAGGATTTCCTCTCTGGCTGATCTTGTGATACAATCCTGTGTATTGCAATACATTTCCTTATGCACTAGAATCTCAGCCTCTGAACGGTCTTGCGATACACCCAGTCGTGTTGTGATATACTTTCTCATTCCCTGTAGGTTCCTTTCTTGCGACACAATATATTGTAGTGTGATCGTCTATTCCTCCTACTGCACCTCAGCCTTTCTACGATACAGTGGCGCGATATTGAGCACACTTTGCTCCCTTTTAAGCTCTTTCTTCTTGCGTCCCTGATCAATGGTCTCGCCAATGATCTCTCAGCCTAAGCCACTGCATCTAATATTTCTAGTATGCCAGCACCCTTACCAATCCTGTTCTTTGCCACTATTGAGTTTTCCTGTCCATCTGCTACTGTTACTCATTTAATCTTGCTTTCTTTGTGAATTCATTTCTTCAAAATAAGGTGCAAAACCAGTTAGTTATATTCATAACTCTACTAAAATCAATAATAATCATCAATGAAACTACAAATGGATAAAAATTCAGATGAGTTTTTGACTCATCAAACTCCCCCAAACTTAAGGTTTTGCTTATCCTCAAGCAAAGAAAGGAAAATTTGTTTGTCCTCAAACAATTAAATAAAATTTTAAGGACATTTTTCTAGTGTGCCCTAGCATCTTTCCTTGTAAATACCTTGGTTTCACTTTTGGTAAGCTATAAAACTACTCTTGAGCTTGTTCAATTTCAACACATATGAAGGTTTATCATTAAATTTACTAATAAGATGAATAAATTGTGTAATTAAAACAGTTTAATTTATTTCGTGATCACTCTGTGTGTGTGTTGGTTTTCCTTCTTTTCATCTCTGTTCAGTAGTTAACCCTCTACAAACTTTGACTAGTTCATAGTGTCTCTTTTGTTCTCTTAGGGTCCCATAGGCTTGTGGGGCATATCAATCTCCATTAATGTAGGCAAGCATACCCTTCTAGGTCAACCAGGTGTTTGAGGTTTATAATGTGTGGCTTAGTAGTTGGTGGGATGAAAGGAATTTTTCTGGTTCAAATTCACCCAAGATTACTCTTCACACTTCCTATTTTCTGCTTTCTCTCTACATTCTCTTCTTTTCGTCAAAATCAATTTCCAAAACCCCCAAACTTAGGTTGGTACATCTTTTTCATTACTCAACATTCCTTTTATTGGAACTTTTCTTTTTCTTCATTTTGTGTCAAAGTTTAAGAAATTGTGCAAGGTCTTGTCCTCTTAAGCTTTCTACCTTTCTTAGAGAGTTTTGGGTTAGTAGCTCCCATACCAGTTGGCATTAGGGTACTGGGTGTTGAAACACCCCTCAGAACTTAATAACTCAAAGAAGGAAGGCTACAAGACAAGACTAATTTCCCTTTGATCACTTTTGTTGTTTCCAGTTCCTTTTCTCAATTTTCTTATATCACCTGATATCTCATTTCATTTCTCTTATCTCATCTATCGTTCATCTTTCAGAAAGGGTATTACCCCAAACTTGCCTATTTTTCTCTGCTTTTTAACCGATCTTATAGTAATTTGGGCAAATCAGGGTTCTTTCTGTAGGATGAGATTTTAAGGGGAAATTAGCTTTTTATTGTTGGGTGATGATGAAATTAGCCTTTAGGCTCAAAGTAGGAACTATTGTGTGTGCTCATGCATATGAATAAGGTGAGTTTTGAAAGGCTCAAACTGCCAAGAATGGCCTGGATCATTTCCTTCTAGCTATAATGCCTAGGATTTCATCTCAACTGATAATTGTACAAGTTCTAGGACCCAAGAAGTCAGAACTGTCAACACATTTCAAAAAACTCAACTATCATAATTTGTCAGAAGGTTTTGACTGTAGTGTTCATTCTTCGAGGATGACCAAAATCAAAAGCTGTTTATCATCACACAATCCTGATCTAATTAGTTTCATTTTTGTTTAACTCTTCTTTGTGTTTGAAATTTTGACAAGTTTCAGTTGTACTTCTACAACTTCCCAGTCTCACATTGATTTTTCCCTATCCCAAATGCATCTACTTTTGTTTGGCTCTTATTCATTTGTTATGTTAATTGGTCATTTTCAACTCAATTCAACTCTACAATGCATTCCAAGAATATTCTTGACACAAGCAAGCTCAGTTATTTACACATCAATTTATTCTCAACAAATTTTGACAGTGCAGTATATTTGTAGAAAACAATTCAAACACACATCACACACAAGTTATCATAAGAAGAGAATTTTTCAAGATTTTATTCATCAAATTTCTTGGTCTTTTATTCATTCTAGGAGGGTATACAAAAATTTATGGAATGAAGAAGAAAAGGAGTGAATCATTTTATTTTTTTTTTGGCATATTTTATGTTCTTAGGAGGGCTTTTCTTTGAAGATTCAATTTTCTAAAGTTCCCCTTTTTCTGCTAGCTCCTTTTACGCACTCTTTTCTGTTCCTCTTCATATCACCTTCTTCCCACTTTGGATCAGTTCTTCTTGTGGATTCTGCCTTCTTTGCCCCGATTGTTCTATATGTAGCATCTGAGGAATTGGGAACTCACGCAGGTGCTAAAGGTTCTGGTTCTACAATGTTTGGATTAGAGAAGAAGTGTGGAATTTCATAATTGTCAAGGCCTGGAGGGACTACGTGGCCAAGTACCAGGTCGATATTTTGAATTGTGGGCAGTGCTTTCTTCTTGTCGAGCGCCTTCATTGCCGAGTTTAGGATCTTGGTATTAGCCTCTACCAATTCCTTTTGGCTTTTGCTCAGGGACTCTAACAGTGTTCTGTTGTTGACAGCTTCTAGCAGTGTTCTGTCTTTTGCCCATTTATCAACAGCTTCATTTGAAGATGGGTATGTTCATGTAAGCAAGAAAACACACACGGATGAGACAACTACTTCCACTACTCTTTCCATGAAAGCTAAATATTGACAGCCGAGAATAACCATAACATTGAATTCCATATCCATCAATATAGAAGAAAATAAGAATGAAAATTGCCAAAAACAACAAAAAAATTTGTTTTACTCGCGCTATCTGATTTAAAATAAATCATTTAAGATTTTTGTAGTGCATTTCTTTACGCCAGGTGTTACCAGCAAACGGCGCTGTCCGGTCAACATCGAATGTTTCTTCCAGCCGAGTTATAGAAATAAATAAATAAATAAAGGGCACGAATTTAATCAACAAAATAGTGAGTGGATCCGGATCCTCCCTTTAGTTTCAATTAAAAAATAAAATAAAGAAAACTAAACAATGAGTTCTGGATTTTCCAGGGATGAAGAACAAAAAAAGCCCAGTGGATAACTATTATCTCCTTCCCCTTGTTTTAGGGTAGACAAAGAAGAGAAAGGAAAGGTCTAAAACCTCCCTTCATTCATTCAATGCAATTCTGTGAGAACTCAAAGGGTGAAGGAGGGTGAAAGGGCGAGATGGATTCAATTGGATAATACACGAGTTGGTGAAAGAGTAGGAAAGTTGGAGGCAGAAGAGAGTGGAATTCTTGACACCCCAAAGCGGGGTGTCAGCGACAACCCGTCAACTCGCGGAATACTCGTAGATGCCGGGTAACCCGACACCACTCACGAAAATAGGGCAGAGTCTCCTTTGTACGGAGAGCTCTACCAAAATACAAAACCTATCCCAAACAGTTCAATATGACCACACAGGGTCCACATGCGAATAAAATAATGGTCACTTGGGCTATCCAATACTCACAAAATATATATCCCAACCCAATAAATTACATGGTTCAGAGTTTTACATTACTCTTACTTCAACATATATTAAAATTGTAAACTCTAATGCATGTTATGCAAAATCAAAGCCCTGATCGGCACTCTTCTCAACGACCTCTAATGAGAGCCGCCTTCGATAAGCTCCTGTGCTGAAGCCAGATCCCTCGGCCCGGGAGTGAGCAAAGCCCAGTAGAAATAATTTCCTACATGGGTTACTCCCCACCTAAGTGCACATGCAATTGCAATCAAACACATTCAAGCAAATACATGATCCTACTTGAATGTCTACATGTCATGGATGAGAATGTGACTCACCCTATCCCGCATCCAGAGTCTCAGAGCTCCTCACATCACAGGGTGCCAAGTATGAGCTCACATCATTTTTCGATGACAACCCAAGATTTCTCTTAATCTTTTCATTTTTCATTTACAACAATTTACCTCGAGTTCTCACTAACTCCCTCAAACATGCATTTTGCCATGAATGAAAACCGTTTCCAAACAAAGGTATTTGTTTTTAACCGTGGACAACCCTCCGATATAAATAGTGGACCAACTCCGATAATTTATTTTGTGGACAACCCTCCGATGTATATCAATTGGGCCGACTCCGACGATTGATATTTTATATGGACAACCCTCCGATGTATATCAATTGGGCCGACTCCGACGATTGATATTTTATAAGGACAACCCTCCGATGTATATCAATTGGGACGACTCCGACAATTGATATATTGTATGGACAACCCTCCGATGTTGTAATGGACACATTCCGATAAATAATATTGTTGGTCAACCCTCAGAAACAATTCTCTCAAGAAACCACCTCATGCACTAACTCCTATTGTTCTAGCGTGCCCCCGATACGCCTTAAGTCTGATGAGCCATTTCTATTTCTTCATCCCATGCGACTCCATCTGACGCCGGCCCTATTAATCAAGCCCACTAATCAATTCCACGCAAAGGCTGATCCATAACCGTACTCACAACACATCATCAAACACCTAACACACGTCGATCTCAACTATGCACTCACACTTAATTTAGGCGTTACCCATAAAGGCATATGGAATGCATGATGCCAATTCCAACACATTCATGCTAATATATTCACATGCATATATATTAACATAATTAAATCACATAAAACATGTTATGCAAATCCACAATCAATTACACCAAAATTAGCTCACATGGGCTAATTAACAAACACGAGCAATTCATTTTGAATCACTCAACCATACACATTTTCACAGTACAAAATAATTTCGTGTCACATCTACGCAGGAATAAGAAACCCCTGGCCATCGCTCACAACCACTTAAAATAGGAATTCTCTCACTCTGGCTCAAAAGCTTTGAGATCGAAGCTTACTGGGCTAAAAACAAGCCTCTTAACGTTCCTAACCATTTACATGGTTCTTAACAACAAAGATTAATACAAGTAGGAAAAGATTCCTACCTCTTGGAGCTGGCTCGAACTCCACTCCAAATCTGCGCTCACTGCCAGAGTCCTAATCGCGTAGAACAAATTTTCTCCTTCTCGTCTGGTCGAAAAGTCCGACTCCGGTCCGATCGACAGAAAATCTAGAGATAAGGAGGTCCTTCTCTCTCTAAAATTGAAAAACTCCAGCCACTGCATCCACTCCCCAGCTGCTGCCCGTTTTTGCCTCTAATTGAAGAAGATGAACTGTTCATCTTTTGTCCCTATGCTCATTAACAATTTAATAATTCCATTTATGTCCCTTCTTCTAGATTTTTGACACTTGGCACTATCTAGGCCGTCCATTTCCATCATCTCTCTACTCATGCAACATGTGTCACAAGAGTACATGTTCTAGGTGACTTTTGTCACATCACATGTCGCTTTACTTCGGCATTCGATACCTGCTCTTAAACGTGCAAATTCCGACCGTCTCGGAATTCAACGAAATTCGAGGTGGTAGCTAGATTTCGCGATACGATTCCAACGGAACCAAGCCACATCCGAGATCTAGAAAATTTTGATTTTTACCGAAATTAACACCATTTTACCCTTTTTCCGAAAATTGGAATTCTGCTTGCAGAAGGGCGTGGTTGGGTCTCTTCCTCGCCGCTCTCCTCCGTTTCCTCTCTCTTATTCTTCTTCCCCATCTCGGAGCATACCTGGCGCTGCGCCTTAAGTGGTGGAACAAATGATCCAAGCCACTTTAAATGTTCGTGCTTAGGGCTAGTAATCGCCCTGCCTCCATCCGTGATTTCCTGACTCGAGCCGGGTTCTATTCGATTCGATACCTAACGTGCTTTAAGCACAGAACCTGTTTTTAGGGAAATTTATCTACTCGCCCTCGGTTAACAATCAAATATCAGCCCATATTGCACATGATCCCAAACGTAACACTGGGATGCTGTTTGCTTCCTTACTAAATTGGCATCATAATTAATTTTTTTGGTGGCTAAATTTTAAAATAATCACATAAAAAGATCATTATTCCAAGAAACTTTGACTTAAAGATATGTTTTTTTTTTGTTTTTTTTTTCTTTTGATAACATTTAAAGATAGGTTTTTAACTGATTTAAAATGACATGATCTTACCTTTTAATATGCAATTACTAAAAGAGTTGCACATCATATGTAACTTATATGGTAGAAGGCTGATGAGTATACTTTATACTCATTTTATCCCTATGTTTTACTTATATTTTTAATAGTTTATTATATAAATAAGTGATCTAATGCTCTAAATGTTCAATTTCTGATTAGGTCAACCATGAGCCAATATGGAGTGAAAACAAAGAGATAAAGCCCAAAAATCAACAAACTGCACATGCAGCAGTAGCTACTGTGATTTGATGTTTTCAGCTGCAAGATGATCTCAAATGGCTACAATATTTATATTGATGGATAGGATACTTCTCATGCTTTCCAAAGAGACCTTATTCACTCCATTCGACTTCAAAATGATCTATAGTTAAGTGATTCTCAGAAGGTGAAGAAGAGAAGGAAGCTCAAAAGTGACCAGCTGGAGAATTTTGTACATTCAGTATTTATAATAATTTATAAAATGTTTTTCCTGGCTATATCCAGATTCTACACTTCATGAGCTTTCTAACAGTACCAAAAACACCCAAATCGAAGTTCGGATGACAAAGTTATGGCCTTAAGAAGTCGGGTGGAAAAGTGCAAAGAAGCTATACAAATGTCGTGGACGCTGCGTAGAGTTAGAAACGCGTGTTATTCCAACGCTGTAACGTTGCCAAACGACGTTGCAACTTTTGAGGTTGGTTTTTTTCGATTTCCAGCACATTTTGAGCTCATAATTGAGGGTTTTAAAACTCAAACCCTAGAAACACAAAGGAGGACTATCTTCAGGATGTGATTTCGAGCTAAGGAGAAGCCCTCTCTTAGGGTGGAAACACCCTAGGGCACAGAGTTTGAAAGGGGAAAAGCTTGAAGAAGAAGGAGATTAAAGAAAATGAGATGGGTCTTTCACTCAAAATCGTTTATTCTCATCCACTTCCTTTATTTCTCTTTATTTTGATGGTTTTCTTCTACTAAGAGATGTTTTAGTTTTATTTCTAGGTTTTTGTCCTACCCTTGCTACATTCGAATGGATTAATGGTTAATTACGTTTTCATTCATTATGTGGATTGATTTTGTGACACCCCTATCCCATAAAGGAAACAAACCCAAAAACCCTACCTACTCCCCAACCATGTGAGGAAATCCAAAACAGAGTTTTTGTTTTTGTTTGCTTTTTGTTCTTTTTTTATTTTTTGAAAGGAATAATGATTGAACATAAAGAGTTGTAACTTTGGATAACACATAAGGACATTCATATCAACAACACATACAAGTACATGTGCATAACTAGAATTTCAGACAGAACTATCACTTCTAAAATTTTAAAAGTTCATTTGTGGATATTGTGGGATGAACATAAGATTTAAAGTCGTATTTTTAAAATTGAACTAAAGTTGTATTTTTGTGTGGTATGATATCGTTTTAACCCCTCGACATGACTTTTTCTTTTCATGAAATTACTTATATTTTGAGATAGAAGTAATGTGAAAAAATACTTAAAATAGTCCCAGTATATTATAATTTGAAGTTATTTTTTTTCACCTTTGATGATTTTTCTCTAAATCAAGCTTTTCATGGATAATTAGCTCTTTGTGGCTTTCAATCCTTTTGGTTTTATCAGACATGATAGTCAAATTTGTTCACCTTTGATTCTAATCTAGTGAATGGATTCTATTTGGCAAAGAGATTTTATTTCGCTTATTCAAGTTAAAAAATCGTTGATATAATTTTTTCATCAGAGCGAAGATGTGTGTTCCATGTGACATAATACCTTCTCTCTGGCATGTCAGGTTCTTCGCTTACTTCTAAGTATGAAACTCTTCTTAGATGGCATAGGTCCTGGTGGTAAAGTTTGTTATAAGTAATGTTTTTAAAGGTGAAAGCATATACAGACGTAAGTTTCTTTTGATTTAAAAATAATAATAAAGGCAAATTTTTAAACTATTATTATGGTTTCCTATATATATATATTATGATTTTTGAAATATGTTATTAGTATCCAATTTACCAAAATAATTTATTATTATATTTTGGTACTGTAATAATAAGATATGAATGGAAATTTTATTTTAAAATTTGTGATTTTAAAATAAAATAGAAGTAAATTTTTTAAAGATTATTATACTTAAAAATTAAATTACAATTTTTTGAAATATGTTAATGTCTATTTTTTTAACATATAATAAAATAGTTATATTTCAAAAAAAATGTAATTTGTTAATAATTATAAAATTATTGTTCTTATTTTATAACAATAATTTATTTTTTATTTTTAAATAATAAAAATCATTTATTATTATATTTTTAAAACTTTTTTAAAAAACAAATTACCAAAATCTTAATTTTTATAGAATTTTAAAAAATTGTTTTGAATACTAAAAATCTTAAGTTTGAGTTTACAAAGAATATTTTATGATTTCTTTATCAAAAAAATCTTAATATTAAAATGAGTAGATTAGGGAACTAGAGTAAAGTGTGGAAATAGGAAATGAAAAAGGCCTAAGGAAAAGGGTAAAAGTTTACTACTCCGGATGGAGCAGAGGAAAACAACGGAAATACGACAAATGGTGGGAGTAGAGAAAGGGGGAAAAGCTTATTTCATCAGATTGAAGATGAGATATCAAGAGAAGAGGTCGCGATGCCTCTCGACGCTATATCACGACGATATTGGCATGTTGACTTAAAATGGGGGTTTTTTCCCGTTGTTCCAAATGGAGTTGTGGCAGCTGGTGGTTTTAGGATAGATTTGATACTTTTTTCAACTTTAAGGCCGCATCAACTCGCAGCGTCAGATCTACTCAGACGCCGTAGTTGCTCTACGCTTCTCACTACTTAACGGTAAGAAAGCCAGCCTTTCCATCATAACGTTTTCAGGATGCCTTGAGGCTTTTTTAGGGCGCCTCACCTTGAGGCGTGCTTGAAAAACGCCTTTGAAAACACTGGTTATAAGGCATAGGTCCTTTATGGGTAAACTCTTCTTTCAACTCGAACAGCACTGAAAGTAGTTTACAAGATTATTCAAAACAAGAGTCAATGTGCACCCAAGTCTAGGCTATCATTTGAATTGTGCACTTGAGGCGTTTATGCTTAGAAAACAAGAGCAACCATCACTAGTTCTCAATCATGGTCATTGGAGACTTTACTTGGTTGTTAACTTTAGAGCTTTGAGTGATTAATTAAGGTGCACACAAAATTGGCCTAGATATACAAGGTTATCAAGAAGAAAAAATGAGCAACTGATAACATCACAATTCATCACAGGCTCGAAAGAAAGAGAATATTGTTCAGAATCATTTGCACCCATCATTAAATCGAATCGGTCATTGAACCGAAAAACATTGTTCATGGTCACCTGACTAATCTGAAGTCATAAATATATATTTATATATTATTAAATAAAATAATTATAAAATTTAAATTTATACTTTATCTTTGAGTTGTTTTGCTGGATTTGTTGCTCAAGACTTTCGTCTCAACCTGAACTTGATGAAAAAAAAAAATGGGACCAATTACTTATGGATTCAATGAGAATGATATTGATCCAGTTCACAACCTATTCAAGTAGAAGACGCCCAAATCGACCTCGCATCGATAACATGAAACCCGGCCCACACTTACCTTCTACTCAGGGAAGTTAAGATCATTCTGTAACCTTCAGCGGGAGTTAAGACTCTGTCCATCTAATGGTCCTAGATCTTGGGCCAATTTGAAGTAAAATGCATATGTATGTGGCCTCGTCAGATTTGGATATAAATAAGTCTTTAACAAATTAAGTACATATAACAAGGTTCATGAAGTTTAACCCACTGGCTGCAAGGCATGAAAAAAAATCGACCCGCCTCTAACATAGATATGGTCCATGATTAACATCTCTCCTCCTTCCTTTTCCTTCCCATGTTTGGCTTCTCTTTGTGTGTGTATATGCGTCTGAGATAATTCGTAGATGTTACCATGATTATTACTGTGACTACTAATCATGCTGTCAAAGTGTTAGAATCTATGTCATTTTTCTTTTTCATCTCTTGATTTTGTGGTTTGACTGATTCATATCCTTATTGGAAACAATCATGTCGGTCCTTCTACTAAAAAGTTTTCTTGTGACGCCCCCAACCGGGTGTCCGTGACAACCCGCCAACTCAGACATATCGTGGAATGTCAGCAACCCGACACTACCACTTAAAATGGGGCAGAGTCTCCTTTGTACTTGGGGAGTTTACCGAAGGTACAAACCTGGTCTCTAAATACTCAGCTACACACACACAGATCCATATACAATTAAATAGAGTAAAATGGCCACTGGGCCATACATCAATACCTCAAACATAAGCACATGACTATAAACCATAATCCATAAGAGTTTAAATTACATCACTTTATATAAATAAATACAACCCATATATTTACAAAATATATACAAAGCCACAATCCCAGGGCCATATATGTAGCGGTCCCAATGCGGTCACCGTCTATACACCGACCAGACTGAAGTGGGGTCCCACTAAGGAGTGTGCCCCCAAGAGAGCTGGACACCTTCATGCGCCACCCCACCTAAGTGGCATGAGTTTGTCTGATGACCTGAAACACACATCTATGCAACATACATGTCTACCCGAATGTCACATGCCATGAATGAGACCGGCTCCACCATGCCCCATGCACCGAAAGCCTCGCCAGCCTCCATCACTCAATATGTTATTGAGTAATATATCCCGAGTCACTCACCACCTGGCCTCACATGCATACACCAACGGACAATCACACCGGTATTACCACGACCCAAGCATCGAGCCTCATCGCCCATTACCCAATGCAAGTGTCAATGGGCAACAAATCCCAAGTCATCCCGACTCATCACATTACCAAACCGAAGTCTGTTCATGATAAAACATGATCAGGCGGCGTCTTCTTTCGGGTAACATAACTTCTTCGTGATACCGCAGGCCCTTCTTACACCCTACAAACTATGATATCGCTGCCTTCCATAACTATACGCCGAAGCCCCCCACTCGACTCCCTCAACATGCATTTTTCCCACATGAATGAAAACCAGATACTTCCAAACAAAGGATGAGCAATCGTATTAACCCTCCGATATATAACAATAGCGCGGACGGCATCCGACAATCTATTTTGTGGACAACCCTCTACGGGCTATCAATCGCGCATCTGACGCATTTGATATTATATGGACAACTCCTCCGATGTTTGTGAAGTGATTACACTCCGATAAATACATTGTCGGTCAATCCTCCGAACACCTCTCTCAAGAAACCAATTCCTGCTGCACTCACCCTATTGTTCATGGTGCCCCCAAAGGCATATGAAATGCAATGAGCCATTTCCATTTTCTTAACCCGCGCGACTCATTTGGACGCTGTCTTATTTAATCAGAAGCCCACTAGTCAACACCCCACGTCGATCCACAACCATGTACTCACGACACACCATCAAACACCTAACACGTTATGTCGATCTTAACTATGCACTCACACTCCAATTTCTAGGTTACCCCAAGCAGCATATGGAATGCATGATGTCAATTCCAAACACATTCATGCTAATATATTCACATACATATATATTAACATAATTAAACTACATAAAACATGTTATAAATTCACAATCAATTGCACTAAAATTAGCTCACATGGGCTAATTAACAAACACGAGCAATTCATTTTGAATCACTCAACCATACACATTTTCACACAAAATAAAATTTTGTGTCACTATTCATGTTACTATTCATGTTATTCATTTTCTAGTAATAACATACAAAATGGCCCAAATCTCGGACCCATATAAAATAAAAGCACCTATCGGGTCTCCTTCACTCGCTCATCACCGAATATCGCGGATACCAAAAACACACAAACCCTCGAAGACATCGTCCCGAGTAAAAACCAAACTCACACAGCCCTGGGATCGTCAAAATAGTCCCAAAAATTCTGTCATGACTGTCTAAAAACAGTCTCGAAAATTCAACCCGAACTGTCCGAAAATAGTCCCAAAATTCAACCCGGACTGTCCAAAAATAGTCCCGAAAATTCCTAAAAATTCCTACACTCAAATTCAAAAATTCGAGGATCTAAATTTACTTGGGCCAAGGGGCCCTAAGCCAATTCCAAACCATTAAACAGCCTTTAAGCTAGAAATAACACAAGTAGGAAAAATTCCCTCACCGTGGGAGTTTGATCGAAACTCCAAGATTTTAAGGTCCACGCTGCAGCCGGTCACATCAACTCTCGGCCTTCGCCCGACGAAACTCGTGGTCCCGATTCATAGATCTAAGAAAAAAGCGAAGAGAAGAAAAATAAAATAAATAAAATCTCCCTCAACGCTCTCCTCCCGACGCCCTCTCTCTCCCCCTTTTGATTTTGATTTTTTCCCTTTTATTATTATTATAATATTATTATATTATTATTATTATTCTTATTATTATCATTTTGAATACATATTTCATATTGTTTCATTCGGGTCCATTTTTACCCCGAAACAATTTATTTCTTTTCAGTTCACTTTATTTTAAATGAACTTAGCCCAAGTCATTTCCTGACTTCCAAGATTTTCGTAAAAATCTCGTCTTTGAAGTCACTGACGACTTATCATCCAGAAAATCGTAAAATATTCCGATTGTCTCATAATTCGACGAAACTTTTCTCTCGTCACCAGATTTCTCGAGACTCCAATTTAATGGCGCAATTCATTTCGCCAACCGAGATCTAGAGAATTTTCGATTTTCAATCGAATATCGCTTTTACCCTTTTCGTAAAATTGAATTTTTTCCCGTTTTACATTCGCTTCTCATCATTCTCGTTGACCTGCTTTTTTCCTTGCTCCTGCAAATTTTCACTACCTAATCTCGTAAGTGTGTTGGCAAGACAAAAAGAGACAAATTCGTGAATCTCCAAAGTTTCATGTTTCGTGGACTGGGGCATTACATACACTCACGAAGTCAATGACCGAAAAAGAAGTTAGAAAGCTTTGTATAGATGCAGTTACCTCACATGCTACCAAGAAAAAACCCATCATTAAACAGGTTTGTTGTCACGCCCCATTCCCGATCCGACCCAGTCCGAAAAGAGACTATATAATCGGACTCATCGACCAAGCTTTTCGTAGCCGAACTTGTACTGTGGTTATACAAACAATTTCTCAGAATAACAAAAATCATTTCTTTCTTATATATATATAAAAGAACTACCACCGGAGTGGTGTCCCTCAACATCTATATACATACACCGAAATCCCATTTACTTTTTACATGTACATTTTTTCTTTTCTAATACAAAACTTCGCAGATCGCGAAGGAAGTGGCTGAGCACCTATCTCGAACCGCCCGCTTATGTCGATGTGGGATGTCCTGTCCTTTATCCTGTCTTCTGCTTCTGTACCTACACGGATTGAACACCCGTGCTAAGCTTTACGCTTAGTGGGAACATAAGCATGGACAACCACCAATGGTGACTGTCACAAGCTTATACATATGCATATAACTTTATATTACTTATCATCTTTACATTACTATTACATGTCACATGTTCTCTATCTTTGACATATCACCTTTCTATATTTTTATCAAGGCTAATTGCGGCTTTGTCATCTTTTATTTATCTCTATCGTTTCTGTAGCACTTATGCATTTCTAAAGATGTGTTCATATCATGTTCCATCTATTTGCTCACAGTATATCTATCATATATTCATATCACATAACCTATGTTATGCATGTCATATCTTATACATATATGACTTCATGATTATATACTATATCATCGATATGTTCTATTTTCATTTATCGCATCATGCAATCGCCATCATGTAATCGCATTTCATACCGTGATTGCGTTCTATTTGCATATACTGCTATCATGTACCAATTCCATAAATCAGAGCCCATGTACCGCTTTTTACGTACTATTTCTTATAATCGTTCTTCCTATTATACTTTTTATATTACTTTCTGTCATCAATTCCTTTGCTTCTTGTACTTGTAACTCGCACTTCATCACATAGCAAAGGTTGTTTCCTCTATATTCCCTTCATATTCTCTACATTTCCTTTGTGACATATACCTGGTCATTTCCCTTTATGTTTCATGTCCGCATAAACCTTGCGGATACACAGAAACCATGAGGGCCCGTAGGCTTTGATGTATTACACCTGAAGTTGCACATCACTGTGCACTGGCATTGAGCCGACTCCATTCCATGAGGGCCAGAAGCAAACAAATATATTATACCCGAAGGTATCATCAATCGTACGAGATGACCTATTCCAGACGAGGTGCCCAGTGAGGCGCCGGTCGTGACCCTTTCGGGGCCACAATCTCCGATCCAAACGGGATCTATGTCATCGACCTAAACTGGGTCCCGATCTCGAATATAACCGATATGTCAGCAGAATTTATTCTTCCTAATAGTGCATGCCTTCATCTATCCCTCTACCAGGTTCTGGGCACAATCCATATGTATTTCATGTTCGCACATATCTCATATATTACCGAATCATTATTACTATTCGTAATCATATAGGAGATATATATACCATCATTTATTCTTATCTTCTTTGCATTTTCATATATCTCATATCTCTCTTTACACATTTACATATAATCGATCATATTTATGTCATATTCTATACTTATCATATACTCCATGATTATATATGTTCCATACATATAATTTACTGTGCATATGCACATATACTAATACATTTTATTCTCGCATTCGTTTTCATCTCGTAGCTTCCATATTACTTGCCTCCTATTTCTTCTCTTTACAATACATGTATATCATTTCATATATGTCTACTACATCGTATTTCATTCATGTTTTAGCTATTCATATTTCATCTTCACTCTTGTATTCATATCATGTTCTATCATATTTTTATCGCATATATTAGCCTATAACATTTGCATAGAACCTATCATCATGCATACATTTACTCATTATTATATACATGCCTATCATTTGTGTACAAGTACCCATTCCTGGTAACATCTTATATCTTGTTAACTTATATTTTCATGTACTTTATTAGATTGTCATATTTTATGACATATACCCATACATTTCTATACCTGCACGTTTTACTTGTACTTTATTAGACTGTCTTAACTCCCATAGGAGTTACAGAACTTATACCTATACGGAGGTACTTATACACGTACTTATACTTTTATCTATCTTATACTTGTATCTAACTTATATTATGCATGATATACCATGATTATCATATCTGCTTACTGTTTCTCCTTATTTCTGGATCTAATATGAGTTTCCCTTTTTCATACTATGTATGGCTGTATTCTTGACTCAATGGGCTTTCCATAGAGTCCAAGAACACCCGAATCGGAGTTCGGACGAAGGAGTTATGACCTTCCGAAGTTGGAGGTCAAACGTAATCAAACTGAACTAGACGAGCTGCACTGAAGTGACGAGCCTATTTTTTACACCTGGTTTGACATCTATCCTTCTCAAGCATATGAATGTATTCTGACTCAATGGGCTTTCCATAGGAGTCCAAGAACACCCGAATCGGAGTTCAAAGAAGGGAGATATGACCTCCGGTCGAGGTCAAACGTAATCAAATCCTGAATCGACGAGCTGCACCTTCGGAAGTGACGAGCCTTATTTTAACACCTTGGGTTTGACATCTAATATCCTCCTCAGGCATATGAATGTATTCTTGACTCAATGGGCTTTCCATAGAGTCCAAGAACACCCGAATCGGAGTTCAAACGAAGGGAGATATGACCTCGAAGTTGGAGGAACTTGGCGCAGCCGCCTTGACGAGTCGGGCTCATCGGGCGATCACTGCTCACCGACTACTGTTGACGAATTTCGACGACCACTATCACCGACGAATTTCTTGTTTGGACGGTAATTCCCCGCTGATCTAATTAACGTTGGATCTACCACACGTTTCACTGACGCAATTCTTGTTTGACGGCACTCGTTAGACGCAATTACCGTTTCACCGACGAATTTCTTTGTTTGATCGACTTCGCTGATTCCACCACCGCCGACGAATTCACCGCTCACCGACGACCCTCGTTTGACGACTCGTTGAGACCTACCATAACCCATTTGACTGTTTCAGAATAAAAAGACCATAACTTGGTCTACAGGGTCCGACTGAGAAATTCAAAAGCCTAACATCAGTCTATTGATGTGGCTACAATTTCACGTATGACTTATCACAAATCATATGGTCGACAATAGGGCATTTTCTCTGATCTCAACTTGCAACTAGACCCTTCATACACATATTTTGGAGCCTTAAAGTCTTTCTTAACTCAACCCTATAAGATATGAGTTTAGAGCTCCCCCAAACCCACACCATACAAAAACAAGGGTTCAAACCATGTATCTAAACGTTCTAGACCAAAACTAGATTTCCATACTCCCATAGTTTTCAGACAAAACTATATTCATAGTTCCATACAAACACCCATATTTAATAATTCCATACACCCAAGACATGTATCCGTACACACCTAGTTTACATACACATATTCATGGTTCCATACTTTTCTATACCAAATCATAGTTCCATACAACCCAAGACATGTATCCGTACACACCTAGTTTACATACACATATTCATGGTTCCATACTTTTCTATACCAAATCATAGTTCCATACAACCCAAGACATGTGTATTCATACAAATATTCACAGTTCCATACCTGTGATCTTCTTCTTCTTCTTCTTCTTCCTTTCTTTCTTCTTCTTTCTTCTTCTTCTTCTTCTTCTTCTTCCTTTCTCTTCTCTCTCTCTTAACCGTTTTTGCTCTCCCTCTCTTTCTCCCAAGACCAAAATAAGATATTTATTTTTGGTCTTATCTTTATTTGATCTTATCCCCTTTTTATTTCACTTTGCAAGGAGGAAACTTCCTCCCTCTTTCCTCCAAGCCACTTGTCTCTTCCATATTTTTCTTCCTTATGTTATTCTAATATCTTTCTTATATTATTCTGTCCTCCAACTCTCTTTTACTTTTTAATTTAACTTATGCATATTCCTACTTTGGCATATGAACTTATTATATTATGACCCTTGGGTCATGAATTGGTAATTTATTAATTTACCCTTAATTTCAAGTTCTTGCTTATTTTATTTTATCTTTATTTTATTCCGGATAAATATACTTTTACTTTTATTATACCCTAAACAGGTCCGAAAACTGCTAGGGTATATTTCGGGGTGTTACATTTGTTATCCTTGTCAATGCTTGAGTCGGTTTACCTTCTCTATGCCAATTCAACATGCAATAAGAGACTTGTAAATTTGGTTTTCTATTTTATATTTCTAAGCCACTTTGATGATGCTTTTGTAGATAAAGTTTATGAAGGATGTGAAAAAAGGAAAAGTAGCCACAAACTATTCACGAGGAGTTGCGTTTGTTGAGTTCACAGAGCATCAATATGCACTTGTGTAGCCCCAGAGTTCTTAATAACTATCCCGGTAAAGTTCTTCTAGTGCCATGTTTGATTCGAGAATATTGAGGAAAAAATAATTTTCTTTTAAAAATTGTTTTTTTTTTTTTCGAGAGGGATTCAACACTGAAGATGCATATTTTTAGAAAATATTTTGCAACATTTATGTGATTGCGCATAACTTTCATTCTATACCGATGGAATGTGGATCTTATGCTATTTTGTAGAAACTTTCGTCCTGAATATTGTCCAATTCAGAGTTTGCCCTCGATAATATCCAAACATTGAAGCAAAATAGTGGCTAAGCTTAGGGAGGCTCACAAATATTAACCGTGGCTTATCTAGAGGAGTCGTACCTAAATGATGACGCAACCTACCGTAAGCCATCCTAAAGAAGATGAAATCAAGAAAACGCATTCCAGAGATATACGGTGGTTCATTGAAGACTTTTGAACCCAAATGAAGGAGATGAATCGAAGAAGATAAGGTAATCAAGTGGGATGTGTCATTGATGGGCACAGCTACCGAAAAGCCGTAAGATTAATCCAAAGAACAAAGAAAGAAAAATGCAACAAGATGAGGAAATCAATCTCTACGAAAACGGGAAGGTCGATGATGAAAACTCGGCTAATGCGAGCGTAATCGCACAGTTGCAATTCAAAATCTAGAGGAATCAAAGATGCTACGTAAAGGGCGTGCATATGTAAGAGTAGCAACAAACAGCTAGCACAGAAGGGGAAAGAATGAAACAAAAACCAATGAGTGAAAAGAAGAGTAAAGATCCATCATCGGGCAAGGGTGGGAAGCTTTGGATAAGTTGAGATATGCCGGTGGAACGATATAGAGCAAAAATTTTCACACAGATCTGACAACACCATGGCCAAAAACAAAGTTCCTAGTCGCTTAAGAGATGGTTCCAATCACTATCTTCTTAAACTTAAGATGATGGTCAGGTGAGTGATTCATTCTTCTTCTATCGAGGAATTAATCGATGTCTATCTAATAGTTGCTTATATATATATATATATATATATATATATATATATATATATATATATATATATATATATATATATATATTGTACTAATGAGATTTGACAATTTTCATACGTTTGTAGGGGGGGCTTGCTTGCATCCGGTATCCCTATAATAACCCTGCAATTTTATTGCCTCACTTTTAATAGTACTGTTGTTGTGTCCGTGCTCCAACTCTGTGACAATTTCACTTGAATTGTGGGTGTGATTCGTGTGAATGCATGGAAATCTTTGCGTTATCATATTTTGACTAAATTAACTTTTGTATCTATAATATCGAATTATCATAAGCCTTCACCATCTAAAAAGAACAGTTTAGGGCTCGGGATTTTAAGCTAGGTTTTGTGGTTTTAGGGTTTAGGATTTAGGCTCTGGCTCGGGTTTAAGGTCAGCTCAGGGCTTAGGTTTAGGTTTGGGGTTTAGGGTTTAGGGGTTGGGGGTTTAGGGTTTAGGGTTTATGGTTTAGACATGGTAGACAGGTTAGAGATCATGATAGACAGGCTAGACAACCTCAAAGGTACATCCTAAAAAAAGTCACGGTTAGTGCTCCTAAATTTGATGGTAGAATGAATCCTAATGCTTTCTCTGATTGGTTAGTTGCTATTGAGGAATATTTTGATTGGTATGAAATGATTGATAGTGAACGAGTTCGGTTTGCTAAAATAAAATTAACCAATTCAAATTAAGATATACCGCGTAATGTGTGGCAAGACATGTTTCGCCCTCAGAACCACCCATCACCCAATGGGCTGTTATGAAAGCAAAGTTGCAAGAAAAGTACATTCTTCCATCATATAAGAGTCAATTGTTCTCCACCATGATTAATCTAAAACAAATGACTCCTAATGTAGCTGAATATTCTGCTAAATTTGAGGAAGCTAGACTTAGGTGTAGTGAGTTCCATGTTGAGGATCAATTTTCTATCTGCACTCGTTTTGTTAATGCTGAGGTTCGATATTCAAAGGATGGTTAAATTTCATGCTCCACACATTGTAGATGATGCATATAAAAAAGCCTTAGAAGTCGAGAAATTCAATAGATCCTCTTGTTTTGAACACACAGGTCATAAGTCTCAGTCCATGTCATCAAACTGTAATACTAGGCCCAATAACATTAGGAAAACTTCCTCACTGTTTGATTGAACATGTTGGCTGTTGCAGGTTGCTACTGAAAATCAGTGAAAAACTAGTGAATATATAGGGTTCGAGAGAGGAGGCCCCAGTACAAAATTCGAAAGGCGTGTTGGGGGCCCAGCGTAGTGAGCCCAGGTAGAATGGTCCCCTACCTACTACTACCCTCATTTGGACATATGGCTGGCAACTTCTAGTGCCCAGGTAGAATGGTCCCTAACCACGCCCGCCCCGCCAATCCCCATTTCCATTTTGCTTTCTCTCCTTACCAACTGATATTTCCCTACCTACTCCTACTCTTACCTAGACATACGGCAATTCCAAGCAACTGATATTCCCCTTCCCCTACCTACTCTCCAGTCTCGATTTGTCCTACTCTCCACAACCTTGGGTTGAATGTGTATACAAAAATATACATAGTTTTATTTTTCATTCTTTTTTTTTTTTAATGTAAATAAAAGAGAAATAAAAGAATGTGGAGTTCAACCCACTGATTTCAAACAATTCCACTAACTTTTACTTTCATTTAATTTGGAATAAATTAACCCTATCAAATTAAAGAAATAGGTTGAATTATATTTAAACATTCAATCCCTCTAACAACCCTTATTTTCAAGTTACTCCACCACACCTTCTTCAATGGGTATATGGATACACAATACAAGTAAAAATAGTAAAAACAAAATTGACATATCAGAGTTCACTAAGTAGGTTTTGTATATATTTTAGGAAAGACCAAAGTTAATGTAGTATATAGTATATACTAATACTTGAAGCACATAATACATATTTGGTCGAATTGTTACCATAATACATTAAAACTACTACAATAATGTACTAAAAATACTACACAATGCTTAGTAAGATAGTGTTCGCAATTGTTGAAACTACTATCTCGGTTAAGTCGCTCGACGTCATTCCGCACGCATAGTTCGTCCGCTATATGTTCTAATGTGTAAGATTTAAAATGACCTCTTTAGATGTAATAATTATGGTAGTAGATTTAGTATATTACGGTAGTAGTTTTAATATGTTATGGTAGTTGTTTTGGTAAATTATATATTATGTGTTTCAAATTATATATTTAATGTATGTTATTCTACATTAACTTTGATTAATCGCCTAAAAATATATAAAACCTACTTAGTAAACTCATTTATAGTCCAAAACAGACGTGTTCACAATGATGATAGATATAGCCGTTATGATAGTAGTTTTAATATGTTATGATAGTAGTTTTGGGAATTTTCAATAGGTTGTAAAATACACAAGTTATGATAGTAGTTATAGCATATTACGATAGTAGATTTTTCTTTTATAAAGATAATTATACCATCGCTTGTCCCATAGGGTGGTACCGTAGTACAACTCATGAAAAATTAATATATAAAAAAAATAAAAAATAAAAACATGTCTATGCCAACCACCATATTATGTATAATATTCAAATATTTTAATATTTTTCAAAAAGAAATTTCATTGATTCAGAAGCCCTAGGAGAGGATGTTCCAGAACTCGAAGGCTCGGTTGAGTTCTCATGGGTCTTTTTGTTTATCTCTAACGGGCCTCCACAACTATAACCCTCTCCACTTTTTGGCCCAATCGAGCCCTCTCCTACCATCTTTTTCCTCTTTGAAAGAAAAGGCCCATAGGGTGGACTTGGTCCAAGCCCCTCATTGGGCTCTCTCTCAAACTGTTGATTAGCCAGCCAATGAGAACAGTATGGCCCGACCCCTTCAAAACTCTCCCCTACTTCCCTTTGGTTGGCCTTGGAAGAGTCAAGACCATGGTTTTGATTAGGCCCAGGCATATCCTGTCCATTTCTTGGGAAACGGGTCTCCTCAGTCTTCTGTCTTTTCGCCTTATCACCCCCATCCCCTGCATGTACTATTGAAAGCTGACTCTTCCACCTTGGTCATCTATCCTCTTTCACTGTAGGCCTTTATGGAGTACCTCACGTGTCTCCCAACGCATGGTACATTAGGAGAAATCTGGCGAATCTACGACAATACATGAAATAATGACATATGGCACATGAAATATGAATGAATACATAATATTATTATTAGCAGCCCACAAAAGGTGGAAACTTTTGTGGGGCTGCTTTTCTCTGGCTCTCTCTGGAATAATAAGTAGACAATGACTGGTTTCAAAAAAAATAAAATAGACATGGACGTTAAAGCTTTGACAAGAAAGCTGCAACATGGTGGGTGTGGAGTTTTAAGGATTTGATGTGACTAGTAATTAACAGCGGTAAAATCTCTTCTACTTTCGAATTGTTATTATTAATCCACATATATACCAACAATATCAGTCGAGGAAGACCACAACTGATAAAAGGCAAGGAACAAAAAATCGGTTTTTTCGGTCGATATTTCGTCGAAAAATCGTTTTCTACCAAGACCTGCAAGAAAATCAGCTAAAAAATCGAATGTAAGTGAAAATCTAAAATTCCAGAACACGATTTTTCGCCGAAAAATCGAAAAACCAATTCTTTTTCCAATCGAAAATCGATCGCGAAGATCGCGCCATAAGCAGAATTTTTGAAAAATATCGATAAAATATCTATGAACATCTGTGAAAGATCGGTAAAATATCGGTAACATCGATAAATATCTAAGAAAATATCTGTAACATTCCAGAACATCTGGTGAATCACTACTGGATCTTAAATTTTTATAAATACCCATAAAATCATACAATCTTTACAAACTCATCCATACACATCCAAAGCCTCCATTTAACTCTCAAATTATTTTTCTTTCACATTTATCTCAATATTTTCAAGATCTTACGACATCGTTTTCATCAAGCATTTAATTCTCTTCATCAAATAACGAATTGGTGCCAATATCTAGCCTTCATTTTGAATTTTAAAATTACTATCGTAATGTAATTTCGATAAATTATAAATGAATATTATTTCAATGTTGCATATTCGCTATTTACGCCTTTATAAAGCTCAACAAGTATTTTCATGAATTTCAAAGATTTTTATTAATTTTCGCTTACCGATATTTTGTCAAAATATCCACACCGATATTTACCGAGCATTCGATATATCCATAAAATCCAAGTACCGATATATCCGTAATTACCGATATTTTGTTCCTTGATAAAAGGACATAGAAGAAATGATGAATGTGTTTCTTTCTATATTTATCTCAAAATGGGAATTATTCATGTACCTCCTAAGTCCTAACTACATTTATTCTCCGAAAATACCGTATTTTCTATTTAGGTCTAGGGAAACATTATACTTTAACCGTCAGCACACCATTTTCTTTCACCCGCTTAAAAAACATGTACCATCGAAATCAAAGTTATTAATATAAGAAAATAAAGTTTAAAAATAATTTTAAAAATACTTATTAAAAAAGCATAACTCCAAAACTATTGATTGAATTACCATATTTTGGGATGACATGAAATCCATGTAGATCTCGTCTATGGTGAACACGAGTTCAGTATAATTTAGAATTCGTCTTTTGAAAAGACGAGCTCAATGCAAATAAAAAACCCGTCTGCCTAAAAGCTAATTCAATGCAACATTAACTGCCTACCAAAAGACGAAGTTCGAAGGTACCAAAACTCGTTTGTTAAAATGAAAAGTTCAATGCGAATTTAAGACGTCGTTTAAATATAGAACTCGTATGTTTGAAAGACAAGTTCTGTCTAAATTAAGAACTCATCTATTAAAAAAGACTAGTCCAATTCAAATTAAGAACTTTGTTTACGGGTAAGACAGCTCAATGTAAATTTAGGAACTCCTCGTCTTTTAAAAGGAATGTTGTCGCACCGAGCGTAAATTTCGAACTCGTCTTAAAAATGCAATGGGAGGAGGGTGTTTAGTTGGGTTTAGAGGCGGATAATTCACCAACCCCACGGGCCGAATCACTTTATCCTATATTTTTGAGGGTCAAGATGAGAAAATAGAGGCCCAAATAGAAATAGTATTTCCATACTTGGCCGACAAAGCTCTGCTGATCATTAGGGTCATGGGTCAAGCCCACTTTACCCATTTTTGCCCGTTTTATTTTTAATTTTTTTTAATGATTACTTATTATTAAAATCTAATTATTAAAAATATTAGTTTTTTTTATTATGAAAAATATAAAAACAGTTGTTTATGAAAATAATAGTTATTAAATTTTCATAAAATAAAATAATATTAGTGTATGAAAATAATTTAAAATAAAATATATATAAATAAACTATAATAATTTATTTTATATAATCTTTTATAAATATAAGAATAAACTATAACTATAAGTATTTCAAATCAACTTTATTTTACAAAGTATAAAATTTGAAAATTTGTTATTTAATATTAATTTTAATATTTTAATGTCATGCCAGACAAATAGTTATTTATGGAAATAAAATAATAAGTTGTTTACAAATGTGTTGTTTAATAATAAGTTGTTTAATAATAGTTATTTATTATTTTTTCATAAACAACTATTTTATTTCCTATATGCCAGACAACTATATTAATTTTAATTTTAATATTTTACAAATGTGCTACCTGGTGTCAAATAGTTATTTCCTATATGTATGTCTTATTTAAAAAATAATATCTAAATTACGATGTTTAAAAAAAAATATTTAATTCTACAACGCTTTTTATTGATTAAGAAAAGATAGTTGAAAATTTGTGTCTTGGAAGAAATAATTTCTTCCCTCCACAAGTTAAGGCCTTGCACCGATAATATGAGACCTAAGAAAAATAGGGCTTAGTTATAAAAGTTTGTTCTCATATGAGAATGAGTTTACACGTTAGATTTATGATTTTATCTCTGATATGTGAAAACGACTACATACTAGATTGATCATAATGGAGTTTATCTACTTCCCTATTTATTGCTTTTTTCACCTCCGAAAATTTTGTGTCCTATAATGCCAACAATGTGAACTAAAAGATTATTATGTTTTTCAAATGCCTCAATGATAAAACCTTGTGGGACAATAATTGTATGTATTTAAAGTGTTTTTAGTATAAATGCTTTTCAATAATTCTCTAGTATTTAAAGTGATTTTTTAGATTTTAAAAATGTTTCATAAATTGTGCTTAAGACCTTAATCAAATGGTGAAATAGGTATACAGGAAATCCAATCCAAATACAACAATATAATGTAAGTGAATATATTGTCCTAAGAAAGTTGTAGTATTATATTATCATGGAAACTCGAACCTGATTATTTCTTGTGCACTCATCGACATTTAATAAAGGTACTTAATTTGTTTGGGGAATTTGGAATTCTAATATGAATTCAAGGAAATTTCCTTTGTATAAATTCTTTGAAATATACAAGGACTGACCCTGCCTCGGGTCAATCCCAGAATTCAACGAACCCTAGGACCTCTCTTTCAATAGCAATGACTTAAAGGTCCATATTGTTTTTTTTTTAAAGAAATTGGGTTAAAAGGGATAAATTCCAAAAATATTTATAAGAATTACATTTTGCAAAAGTAATCTTAAAAATGTCATCATTTTCGACAAAAGTGTCATTCAAAGTGTAAAAGACAAATTTCTCACATGATACCTACATCCTCTCATAGACATTTTGTCCCATCCTTCATATTATAACTATATCACTAGAGGTATTTTTATCTCCTAAATCATATGTTTTCACTCTTTGAATTTTAAAAAAACAGGTTATTCTTGTAAATAAGTTATGACAACCATTCAATATTTTGAATTTCCGCTCAAAAGCAGTCATTGAAAAAAGTAGTCATTTGTCGGCTTGATAGCACAAAATACGCACGATCCCCTCCGATGAGTCAAATTGGTTTCTCTTTTATTTATATTAAAAAAAAACTATGTATATTTTTGTATACACATTCAACCCAAGGCTGTGGAGAGTAGGACAAAGCGAAACTGGCAAGTAGGTAGGGGAAGAGGAATATCAGTTGCTTGGAATTATCGTACGTCTAGGTGAGAATAGGAGTAGGTAGGGGAATATCAGTTGCTAGGCAGAGAAAGCAAAATAGGGATGGGAGTGGTTGAGGACCATTCTACTTGGGCACCAGAAGTTGGCAGCCGTACGTCCTACTGGGCGCAAGTAGGCCTGTACGCGCACGTATACGCGTCGAGGTTATGTAGTGTAGTGGCTAGTCAAGTGTTGTCCCACAAGGAGAAGTGTGTTGAGTATTGAACTTACGCTTTAAATAATATTTTGATCTAAACCTGTAGTGAATTCTGACTAATGTAAGGAAAAACTAATCCTAAAATTATCTGCTAAAACGATTTATGAAAACCTAGGGTTTTGACTTCACCTATCACACCCAATGGATTTTAACCTAGATAAATTATTCATTAAATATATTAAATAATTCACGCCGACGGGTTAATCATGCCTACTAGATATTATCTCTTGAGATATATCAACCTATCTCGCCAGTAGGGTGTATTGCATCTATGCTTCAACCCTAGACTCCGAAACGCTTAAATGTTTAAACCCTAGATGCCACACTTGGAGCCAAGATATCTCTATTCTTTGATTGACCAAGTGTTGCTCTATTCATATCCCCGGGGGGTCATCATCTCTCGATCTTAGACTCCCAGCAAAAACACGCCAATGTTGGCTAAACACTACCATCTAAATAAAATACAGAGATAGAGGAAGTTGAGATAAAATCTATAAAACCCGGGAAAAACCTAGAAATTTGAATTTTTGTTAGGAATGGCAAAATGGTAATTTTTCCATAATTCTTTCTAAATCTCGGATGACGAAACCGATTTCACCATTGGAATCGTCTCGCGAAATCTAGTAACCTAGACGAATTTCGTTGAATTCCGAGACAGTCGGATTTTCACAAATTTCGAGGCGACTGGCGTCGAGTGGACTCCGAAAACGAGATTTTGGGATGAGATGAGAATGCTGTCCATTTTTTTTCCTTCAACCCCAGGACTATGTTTTTTCCATAACTTGGCCATCACTCATCCGAATTGAGTTATTCCAATTTCTGCGTAAACTAGACTTATAGAACATATTTCCTTAAAATAGGTCTATCCAAAATTCAACCCCTTTGGACTCAGAAATGCATTCAAAGGGGAGCTATGTTCAAACAGTTTTTGGTTATGTTTGAAAATTGAGTAGTCCCGGTTGTTTAGGACATTTCTTGAGTTTCGGTTATCCGATTTAGGTGATTCCAATTGGATAAGAACCCTAAGAACCGTATCTTCAAATGAGTACAAAGAACCAATGTCAAAGTATGGATTAAGACCCCTGAAAGCGGGTATCATAGACTGTTTTCAGTGTAAGTAGAGTAAACTGACCAGTTTTGAATGAAAAGGCCATAATTTCTTCGTCCGAACTCCGTTTCGGGTGTTCTTAGACTCTATGGAAAGCCCATTGAGTCAAGAACCTAGCCATATGCTGTGGAGGGTAATTGGTATCCACAAAATTGCTGAAAGTTGGTGTTTGTACCAAGTGTGCAAGTGGAACACAGGGGTCATTTCCTTTTTTGTTTTGCCTCCAACTTCAGACGACCATATCTTTCGCGTTTGAACTCCGTTTGGGGTGTTCTTAGACTCTCTGGAAAGACCATTGAGTCAAGATTCTTTCCATGCTCCTGTGGAAGGCAGTGGGTTTCCACAACATTGCTGAAAATCTATGTTTTTCACCAAGTGTGCAGGTTATTTGGTTGTGTCGATGTGAATAGCCGGGTTTTGACATGACCATTGCATGGCATGTTGTAGGCTATTGTATTGGGTATGAATTGCCATGAGTTAGCCTAAGGAAGGCTATATGGCATTACTTGTTTAGTCATGTATTGATGAATGCTAATATGCATGATACTACAATATCTATAAAGATTGGCATGAATGTATGGAACTTATATTCATGATATATGTTGCATGGTACTTGACAGAAGTACCTGATTAGAATGTTCCATGTAGTGTGCATCATACATGTAACAAGAGAACATTCAAGTGGTATTAGCATTTGCATATGCACAGGACACGTATTATGTTGGGTGTGTGTGTATAAAGGGCCATATCACTGCTGATGAACGGGTAGTGAGTCGCATTGACGACGTCCAATAAATGTCTCACGGTTTAAAACATAAAAGGAAATATAAATAATGTGTGTTGGGCGGAGCAAGAAGGGGACCGTTAACCCCCTCAAGTGAAAAGCCTGGAACATGGGTGTAAGAGACCCGTGGCATTAGCCGAAAAGTTCTGTTGCCAAAAGAAGACACACGGTCATGTTTGTCACATAGAATTCAAGTTGTGTGATAGGAGTCGAGATTGACTCGGGATTGGTTGTCCATTGGCACTTGTATTGGGTACTGGTGAGCCGGTGAGGACTTAATTCATGCAATATTATAATACCAAAGGATCTGCCACAATTGGCATATGCATGTGAGGAGTCGACGAGGACTCCTATGGGCATGATGACATTTCATGCATGACATATGACATTCATGTAAACATTTTACTTGGATGTGTGTTTGTTGTGCTACCGTTGCATGTGCACTTAGATGGGGAGTAGCCCTTGTATGAGTCATTCTCTACTGGGCTTTGCTCACCCCATCATGGAACCCTTTCAGGAACAGGTCCGATGCAGGCGTCTGACCCGCATGAGGGATGAGATGAGGGATGAGAGCCGGATGCGGCTTTTTTTGTTTTGTTTTTGTCTTGTATTATATTTGAGCAGAACCAAAACATGCATACCTTTTTGTCGTATAAAAGGACTGTTAAATGGACTGTTGATTAAATAGTCTATCATATATTTTTGTATATTTGTGAATTAAATATGCAGGAATGAGCCTCAATATATGAGACAAATGAGTGTGATATCGGGACACCCGATATTTACTGGTTTCCGCAGGTTGACGGGTTGTCAACGGGACCCCCGGGATAGGGGTGTCACAAAATCAATCCATATATGAATGAAAATGTAATTAACCATTAATTCGTTCGAATGTAGCAAGGGTACGACAAAAACCTAGAAATAAAACTAAAACATCTCTAAGTAGAAGAAAACCATCAAAATAAAGAGGAATAAAGGAACATGAAGAGAATAAACGATTTTGAGTGAAAGCCCCATCTCATTTTCTTCAATCTCCTCCTTCTTCAAGCTTTTCCCCTTCAAACTCTATGCCCTAGGGTGTTTCCACCCTAAAAGAGGGCTTCTCCCCTTCAAAAAGCTCCAAAATCTGTCACAAATCGTCCTCCCTTTGTGTTATTAGGGTTTGAGTTTTAAAACCCTCAATTATGAGCTCAAAATGGGCTGGAAATAGACCAAAAACCAACCTCGGAAGCTCGACCGCGACGCTGGGATGTCATTTATAGCCGCAACGCCACGACGCTGTCGTAGCTTTCCCGCTTACACCAACTTAAGGCCATAACTTGTCATCCGAACTCGATTCTGGTGTCATCCAAACTCTTAACGCCAATCCAACTTGCCGCATCATTGTTCCACCACTTAAGCGCAGCGCCACCCATACCGAGATGGGGAACAAGAAGAAGAGAACGGAGGAGGGCGGCCAAGGAAGAGGCCAACATTGCCCTTCCGCTCTCTTCGTCTCCAACTTTCCTTACTCTTTCACCAACTCTCAGGTATTATCCAATTGAATCCATCTCGTCCTTTCACCCTTCTTCACCCTTTGAGTTATCACAGAATTGCATTGAATGAATGAAGGGAGGTTTTGGACCTTTCCTTTTCTCTTTCTTTCTCTACCCTAAAATAAGGAAGGAGATAATAGTTGTATCTCATCAGTTTTTTTACTCTTCATCCTCGAAAATCAAAATTCAATGTTTAGTTATCATTATTTTTTTGCGGGTTCAAAGAGAGGATCCGAATCCACCTCACTATTTCTCGCGATTAAATTCGTACCCTTTATTTATTTATTTATTTATAACTCGTACCGAAGAAACATTTAGTGATGTCGGGACCGACAGCGATGGTAACACAGAAGGGTAAGAAGAAATGCACCTGAAGAAAATCTTAAATGATTACTTTAAATATGTATTAGCGTTTATAAAACAAATTTTTTAAGTTGTTTTGGCAATTTTCATTCTTTATTTTCTTCTATATTGATGGATATGGAATTGTTAAGTGGTTATTCTCAGCCGTCAATATTTAGCTTCTCTTCATGGAAAGAGTAAAGGAAGTGCTTGTCTCATCCGTGTGTATTTTCTTGCTTGCATGAACATAACCGTCTTCAAATGAAGCCTTCATGGTAACTGTGGGGAAGGTTTTCATGGCAGCAAGAGATAGTCATACTAAAGCAATACTAAGCTTGTGTGCTTGCATTCTTAGAATTGCTTTGGATTTTTATTCATTGAGTCGGCTTAAGCGTCTGGTAAGTTGCTATGGAGCCATCAAACATAATGAAGAGATGGAGTAGAAAGTCTGTAAACCTGCTTGATTGAGTTGATTGTCCTTTTATTCTCCTTCGTTACTATGAGTTGAAAATTGAAATCATTTTGTGCATCTATAATGCCACTAAGTGCCAACCATTTACACACTGCAAACTCATTTGGTCATTTTTTTTTCATAGGGTCAAACGAGAATTAAGGATTTGGCTTTGTTTGATTGTAAGTTAGCCTTGTGTTTTTTGTCACTCAACTTCTCTTCATTTTCCCCCACTTACTGCCTACTTTAGGAGATGTCCTGTAATCCACAAGGATCAATCAATGGTTAAATTTCATGCTCCTTTATTTTTAGATCATTCATTAGAAATGGGTGATGGTGAGGTTGTCAGTAGCAAATGTGTGAAATCACATGGATACTAGTTCGATTTTCTTCTGGATGTTAGTCTGGTTTCTAGATGCATACAAAGATTCTCTTGATAAATGTTTTTAATTTGCAAGGTATGGGTATGGTGATTTATGATTTCCAATTGCATGTTTATGTTAGCACTTATGGATTTTTGCTGTCATGGATAGCATGTCAACTCAATAACATTTTCGTAGTTCCCACTACCATCTCTATAACTAGTAATTGTACTCATACCAAGATGTTTATAAATTTGGTTTTATAATCGATGAAAATGTCGTAATGTGCAAAAAAGAATGTTTGAAAAGTCAAAACATTTATTAAGAAGAGTGGCGATCGATGAAATGCTTTTGGTGACATAGTTGGTCTGAGCTTTTTTATAATTACGGTCCATGCAAAGGCAAATACCAATGAACTGCTCCAGATCAAGGGACCTTGTAAATCTATTGGCACAAGCAGATGCTCACTGTATCTGTCTAGTGGTCAATGTAGGGGACCGCTATTCCTCCATCGCTTGCTTCCTCGAAGCTATGGAAATAGTTGCTTTTAGTAATTTACTCATTACCGTAAACTGGCTGGAAGAAGATGTGCAATATTCTAGTGAAGCATGCACTTTCAACTATGAGCCACGTAATCGAATGGAAAGGAACACTAGTTTCTTGAGAACAAATGTGGAACTTGGGTGATGGGATGAGATATGCTCCTTTAGACCTCCATGAATGAGGAGTTTAGATGTGTAACCTTGAGATTATGCATGGATATTGAAGCTATTTGTGCGATCCTTTTACCAAATGTTGTATTCCTCCTCCTTGGATAAGTATAAAGATGAATAATGACAGTTGTTCATGGGACTCCAAAGGCAATGGGTGTTGGAAGGTTTTTTGAGTAGGCAATGTGGAATGTTACTCAAGTTTTTTATTGAGCAACCAAGGAGGCATATGTGGGCAAAGATATTTACATATATGAAGATGTAGGGGTTCTTTTGTTATGGAGACCTAAGTTGGCAACAGAGGAAGCTGATATGTAGGTGAAAAGGGAAGCTAGTTCCTTTCCATGTTGTTTGTGATTCTATGCCAAATTATCCTTTTGTATATTTATTTTGAGCCCTTTTTTTGTTTTTTTTTTCTATTTTAACTTTTATCAGGATTCTATAATCTTTCTATATGCATGCTTATATATCAAAATTTGGGTGAAAGGGTGTATCAACAAAAATGAACAACGTTTGGATGAAAAATTCTATAAGTTGCTTAATATTATGTTGTGAAAGACAAACTTATGTGGAGGAATTCAAAAACCTTAGAGAAAATGATAAATATTGGCCGAGTAAAAGAGGCTACACAAGTTTTCCATTACATTCCTAGTATCAAATCCAAGCTTGGGACTCCATCGGATATTCCCTAAATGTTGAACTTTGGATATCTTATAACTGTTTTTAGGATTGTTATTAGTGAGCATTGCATAGTACTTTTTATTTGTCATTGATGGTTTTATACTAGCATTTCTTATTAGTTTGTCATGTGTATTTTGTTTTTAGCATTCCATTTCCATCACCAAATCAAAGTTTAAGATTTCATGTTTACATTTGTTGTGTGTTTGCATCCATTTATGGTGTTGTTAAAGAAGATGCTATCGAGCTATTGAACAGAAAAATGGTTCATTTGTTGGTGGTCGGAAAATTGGAGTTAAGCTTGCCATGCATCGTACTCCCCATGAACAGTGTCGATCCAAGGAAAATCAAGGTTAGTATGGAACTTAATTTTACACAATTCTTTTTGATTCATTGGCTTCCACCTTGTTTCTAAGAGTTTCTCTCAATTTTATCTTGTTATTAGTGGTTCATTCAAATAATATCATTAAGACAAAGATGGAAAAAGATAGTTCTTCAGTGGTGGTTGTTTTGCCTTTTCTATATAGACTAAAACCCCTCAAATTAACATAATTACAAGAGCCTTACACTTCTCTTGCATCCATGTTACTTTGGATAGTTATGCTTGATAAAATAATTTTCTATTAATGTTCATGAGTTAAAAGTACGGGGTCAGTCTATGACACTACAAGTGCACAGGTCATACAAGTAGTAAAATCTGATGTAAGTCCAGGTATCATTCCCACAGAGATTGATAGCGAATTATAGATCAACTACCCCAACTACTAAAATTCCATACTATTTGGACACAAAACTCATAGTTAAAGTTTTATCTAAACAACAAAAAAATTGGGTAACCACTATTGAATAATGCAAACTAAACTAAACAAAAGTAAATGAATAAAAATAAATTGTATATAAAAGAATGGATTGAATCAGTTTCCTGTGAGGAATGAAAACCATCAACGAAATACAATGGAACAGTCAATTCCAGCAGTTAAATACATTGCTATGTTTTATATATGGATCTGATTTTTGTCCAAGATTTCCCTATTGTTGGAATTAGATCTCTCCGTATTCACTGATTAGATATCCTTTCTTCTCTCGAAGACAAGATCAAACCAGCTACCTGTATTCTAAATTCTCTTGCAAGATCTGGGTATTTTTCTTTCTCAATACCACACCATTTCTCGCTGACAAAGCAAATTTTGCTTTACCTTCTTAGGATTTTCGCAAAGTTTCTACTACTTAATTGGTGGCTCAAACTCCAGATCTATGGGTTTATCCCTTTCCCTTAATTAGATCTAAACTAACACGGGGATTGGAACTTACCTTTAGATTAAGGTGAACTCTCTGATGATTTATATTGTTAAATACACCCCTCCAACTTCAATTATGAGCTTAATAGATTTATCAAATGAACTTTCAGAGCTCAAGAACTCATCACAGAAGTCGAACATACCCGTAAGCACGTGCTCTAAGCTCTCGTGAATCTCCATCTCTCGTGTCACATGTGGTGGGCATCCTCGTATAATGCAGTAAGATACATTCCCTCAACTGGTATTAGGTACTACTATTGTGAACTTATCCATTCAAAACGACACCAATTAGGTAAAAATCGAACCCAAATGAATTCTCAATAATTGTGCAGGAAAGACTGTAACTAAATGTAAATCAAATCCAGTAGAGTTGTGCTCGACATCGCATTGCGAATCGTGAAATGGAGTAATCGATCAATGCACAACCACCGGTAATTGCAATAAAACCGACAAGAAATGAATTCCAAAATTGTCTAGATTTCATAAATTTTGCGTAATTTTAAGATCATAACAAAATAAAATCAAGCTCTACTGTTTTTGTACGTCAAGTGATTCAAATCCAGAAACGAAATAAACTAAAAATAAAGAAAAGAAATAAAATTCTATTCTAAAATATACATTGAGTTCCTCTTCTTTTCCCCTTTGCTGGGTAGTGAAGAAGGAGAAAACTACTTTACTCTTCTAAAGCTATCTATTTATACTATAAAAAGAATTTGGGCCGGTCCCCAAATGCTCCGTGGGAATCCAAAGAAAAGCCCAAACACCGTCCTATGTCGCTGATCGCCAAGTCGATGCCGTGACGTGACTTCTCGACGCTGCGGATCAATCGCGACCTCTTTCTTTAAGTTGCAACTAGTTCATCTTGCAACTGCTTTGATCAGTGGTCGCGACATCGAAGTGATGTCGCGACATCATTTGTTTAGTGTTCCTTCAGTGTTGATGTCGCGACCTCGCCATGTCACACATCATTCGCTTTCCCATTTCTTTTTCCGTTGCAACTTCGCCCCACGTTGCAAACAGATTTCCTCCTTCCCACCTATTTTCCGTGTCGCGACCTCTTTGCTGCCTCATGAAGCTCTTCTTCGTGTCTCAACCTACCAAGAAATAATTTACATCGCTTATGGCCCTGACACATTAAATGGTCGCAACTTCGCTTTTCTTTGTCAAGACTTCGCACGATTTTCATGTCACGACCTACACAAGATGTCGCTGAATTCTCACCGTAACGTCATTAAAAACTAGTTGCAACGCTCTTTACCGCAAGACCTCTTGTGGCTTTCATTGTCCACGCCGCGACCGCAGTGGTGTCGCGACATGATTTATAACTTGGAAGTCGCTGACATCGTAAAGGATGTCGCGACATGAATTTCTTCCTTTGATTATTTCCTTTCGGCTCACCACATTTTCTTTGTCGCACCTTCCCGCTTCAAGTCACGACTTCACTTGTTCAAGTTTTATATTTCTTCTTCTTCAAAGATGAATTTGTTGGATGCTCGACTTGGAATGGTCGGGCAACCGAGCTTCTCGTTGCGACTTAAATTTTAGTTGTGACCTCAATTTCCGTCGGCAGTCGGTTTCTTCGATTTTTGCTAAGATTTCAGCTTCACGATTTTCCCGCAAAAAATGAAATTGAAAGTTAATTATCCACTTTTCTGCAAACAAATCAACATTTATCTCATAATATACTCAGAAAAATGGATTAAAAATCTAATGAGTTTTTGGACTCATCAGTGGTCAAGCAGGGACATACTTCTAACTTATGGGAAATAGGTCCAGTGTCCTAATATTCTCATCAATTAGTTCAGTTTGTTTTGTTTTCCTTCTCAGAATTCAATCTTTTCTTCTATTTTTTTACTGATGTTCTAAGAATACACAGAGAAACATGTGGAACCCAGAAAAGCACTGCAACCTTGCACTGATGAAGCTGATAAAGGAGCTTTTTCGTAGTGCGCAGGTATGTCACCGGTCTCTATTCTCCTGATTGCAGAATCAAGCTGAGCCTAATTTCATATTTCTGGATTCTATCACCTCATTTCACTAGCTAGTTCATTATAATAGTTGATTTTTTACTCTGTTGAGTGCTAAATTGAATAGAACAAGTGACCTTAGATAAAACATTAGCCAACCCCTGAAATTTCAAATCATATCTTGTTAATGTGGTTAAGTTTACTGTGTGTTTTTAATTTGTTGGGTCCAGATTTGAATTGGAAGTTGCTAAATTTTTCTCGAGTTGCATAGTTAATCGCCTCTTCTTTTTGTTCAATTATTTAAATTTCACCGTTGTATGGTATGTTCTGTTGTTCTTCATTTAATATGATGACAGGTCTAATCCTTCAAAAATTGTCTTGATGCGATTGCTTGACCTTCATATTCGTGGACTTCTTGATGTTGATATGGTGTAGGATGTCCACCGCCGCTTAGAGAGGTCAATCGCTTCATTCCCGTGAATCCTATCCTTTTCCAAAAGAAGATTCAACACCATTAAAGAGTATATTTTTGGTCTTTTTTCCATCGATATTGACATTTGATTTCGAGTATATTTTGTTTCATGTTGCATATGTGTTAGCTAATGTCATGTTGTTTTGATTGGTTGCTTTTACTAAAACCAAGGAAAATGATTTAGTTAGACATAACTGGATATACAGATCATTGCTATGAAGTGTTTACATGCATGTTTTTTCTTATGTATGGGGTAATTCTTATGCAAGGGCTATCCAATTGATCGACTCTATGGGTCATATAAAGAAATTATACTTCCATCATGAAACTTGCTTACTGATGGATTGGTTTTTTTTAAAGAATATCAGCTAGGAGGTAATAAAACAATTCTCCTCTTGGGCAATGTCAAGACCATTTGTTTATATTCTGCTTTAATCTTCTGCAATCATGAATCTATCAATCTCATGAGCCTACATGTCTGCATTCTGTAAATTGGTGAGAGGTGAAGGAGGGTTGAAATCTCTAACTGAATGTGGTACAACCAACCATCTATTTTTTTTTTCTTCTCACACCCTTCATGCGAGGTACAATGCTCCACTTTGGGATTCTATAATGCATCACTCACAGATGTTGCACAACGCTCCGACGCGATGGTCAACATGTAGTTGGATCTCAATTACATTCCTTTGAGATTCCTTTAGTTTCACTGGTCTTCCCATTTTTTCCAACCCACCTTTCAAGAATCAAGTTTTTATGTCTACTTGGACAATTTTTTTTTACTATTTAATGTGCACCATTTTTTTAGTTTATCCGTCTCCCTAAATATACAGAAAACGTCTTCTTTTTCTAATTAAGGTAAACATTAATTCATTACCATGAGCTAAACATTATGTAGAGCCAAGAGAATTGGAAGCATACCTTGCATGTTTTCTTGTGCATAGAATAACATCTTCTGATATTTTTTGATGCAATTCTCAATGTAGATGCTTTGATGTTCACTTTATTCTTCTTCCTTTGCTTAAAATCATATGAGCTGAAAGTCTTTTCCTTGTTAGTACTTAATGTCTTATATTCACACTTGAATACATGGGTCCTAAGTCTGAGATGTCAAATGTAAATGGGTTTTAATTTGGGATCTCACCTAAGAAACTGGAATCATTTCACATACAAATTTAGTTCATTTAATTTGAATTGTAAAAAGGCCACAAAAAAATGTTACATTTTTTCCAGGTCTTTTTAAAGATGGATGCAAAATAGATGCTTCAGTTGTACTTTATTCGAGTGTCAAAGAGGCACATGCTTCTGATGCAATGTTACATCAAAAAGAGATAAGGGGAGGAATTCTTTTAAGCACGGCCAACTCGGGAAGGAGGTAAAGTATATAGGAAAGCTTATTTCTATCGAAGATTTCTACATGTTCTAAATTATTATTAGTTACTCTGAATGCCTAAGAACGGAGTTCTGATTTTTCAACAAGATATTTATAAGTAAGATGGCTGCATAATTGTTAAAATTTTTGGAAAAAACGTACTAAAGGGTTACAAATCGATCATAAAGGTTCTGATAAAAAGAAGAAGATCATAAATGGGGAGATAAGTTGGTAGATAGTGTTGGGTTTTTAAACGTTATGTAACGTTTTTTTTAGTGTGAATAAATTGTAATAAATATGTAACGTTTTTTAGTGTGAATAAATTGTAATAAATATGTTTTAAATTATGTTTTGGAAACGGTTTGTATCCTCATAAATTATGTTTTGGAAACGGTTACAGAGAGCTTATTTATTGGCTCTACTTGTCATCTTTATATATATATACGAGTTTTATTAGCTCGTGTGTGGTTTTTTTTGCAACACACGTCATTTTTTTGGGTGATAGAGTGAAGGCTTTCTTAGGTTCGTTGGTATAGGATTTTGGGATGCACGTAAATTTCGGTTAATTCGGTTGTATCCCGGGAGACCTTAACACCCAATTGACACAAGCACCGTGTGTGGAGCTAATTGCGAAGGAAACTGTGGAGCCACGTGCCCCAAATCATACCGTATTCATATTCTGGGCTTTTGAATGTGTCGCTTATTAATCTTAATTTCATTTTCTTTATTGATTTGTAATTTAGAATTTGCTATCTTACATGGTGTGTTATATTTATGTAATTTATATAATCTCTGTTTACTGTGTGTACTTCGGGGCCAATGTAGATGTAGCGGATGGATGGACGAATGGATGATGGATGTGTTTGTTTGTTTTTTATTTTTTTATCATTAAAAAGCAAATATTATAAAGATAGGAAAAGATCCTAAGTGTACACGGGTCGTGAACAAAAGGGAGCCAAACAAAACCATACAGGAAACAAACCCAAAAACCCTACCTACTCCCCAACAATGTGAGGAAATCCAAAACAGAGTTTTTGTTTTTGTTTGCTTTTTGTTATGTTTTTATTTTTTGAAAGGAATAATGATTGAACATAAAGAGTTGTAACTTTGGAATAACACATAAGGACATTCATATCAACAACACATACGAGTACATGGGCATAACTAGAATTTAGAGGTAACTATCACTTAAAATTTTAAAAGTTCATTTCAGGATATTGCGATGAACATATGCATTAAAGTCGTATTTTTAAAATTGAACTAAAGTCGTATTTTCGTGTGGTATGATATTGTTTAACTCTCTGAATCTGACTTTTTCTTTTCATGAAATTACTTATATTTTGAGATAGAAGTAAATAGAAAAATACTCAAAATAGTCCTATAAAATATAATTGAAGTTATTTTTTTCTTTACCTTTGATGATTTTTTCTCTAAATCTGCTTTGTGATAATTAGCTCTTGTGGCTTTCAATCCTTTTTGGTTTTATCAGACATGATAGCTCTGGGTCTTGTCTACCTTTACTCCTATCTCAGAGAATGGATTCTATTTGGCAAAGAGATTTTATTTTTGCCATTCTGAAGTTGAAACTGTTGATTATATTCTTTTTCACTGTATGAAGATGTGGGTTCTGCGTACATACTCTTTTCTCTCTTTGAGGCGTTTTGGGTTCTCTACGACTCGGTTAAGGAAACTCTTCTTAGATGGCATAGGTCCTTGGTGGGTAAAGTTTGTTATAATTAATGTTTTTAAAGGTGAAAACATAAGGCGGGGCGTAAGTTCATGATTTAAAAAATAATAATAAAGGCAAATTTTTAAACGATTATTATACTTAATATATATATTATGATTTTTGAAATATGTTAGTATCCAATTTACCAAAATAATTTATTATATTTCCAATTTAATAATAAGACATGAATGGAAATTTTATTTTAAATTTGTATTTTAAAAAAATAAAATAGAAGTAAATTTTTTAAAGATTATTATATTTTTAAAATAAATTACAATTTTTGAAATATGTTAATGCTCATTTTCTAACATATAATAAAATAGTTATATTTCAAAAAATGTAATTTTTTAATAATTATAAAATTATTGTTCTTATTTTATAATTAATACTTGTTTTTTATTTTTTTAAGTAATAAAATAATTTATTATTATATTTTTAAAACTTTTAAAACAAATTACCAAAATCTTAATTTTTATAGAATTTTAAAAATGTTTTGAATACTAAAAAAATCTTAAGTTTGAGTTTACAAAGAATATTTTATGATTTTTATCAAAAAAAAAAATCTTAATATTAAAATGAGTAAATTAGGAAACGGAGAGTAGTGAGAAATAGGATAAGAAAAAGGCCGAAAGGAAAAAGGGTAAAAAAAACATTGAATGTCTTACCTCATTAGGACAAGCACTTGATAGTTCATTGTAATGTCTTACCTCATTACAATGTCTTACCTCATTGTAATGAAAACGATTCACTATATTGTAAAAAAACTTGATAGTTCATGAAAAAGGCCGGAAGGAACGGAGCTATATTGCTAACGATATAGGCATGTTGACGGAAATGTGGGGTTTTTTTTTCCCGTTTGTTCCAAATGAGTTAGGGTTTTTAGGGTTTTTAGGGTTTTAGGGAAGCATTTGATACCTTTTTTTTTCGATTTTTTTAAGGCCAGATAAACCTCGCAAAAGGCGTTCGCATCTACTTGTGAGGCGTAAAAGGCGCCTCTACGCTTCGCACTGCCAACGGCAGGCTTACGCCTCTCTATGTATAACGCTTTTTTGTGCTGCCTTGAGGCTTTTAGTGGCGCTCACCTGAGTACGCCTCTCGAAACGCCTTGAAAACACCGTGAAACTCTTCTTTAACTTGAAATATATGAAGAAATTAACAAGGCTTTTTATCTTGAGTTGTTTTGCCGGGATTTGTTGCTCAAGACTTTTGGTCTCAACCTGAACTCGATGAAAAAAATGGGACCATTACTTATGGACTCGTTGAGAATGATATTGATCTAGTTCACAACCTATTCAAAGTAGAAGATGCTCCAATGGGACCTCATGACTGGAGTAACATGGAAATGGGCCTACACTTACCTTCTACTTGTGGAAGTTAAGACTTCATTCATGTAACCTTCTCTAGGCTAGTTAAGACTTGTCCATTTATCTAATGGTCCTTAGATCTTGGGCCAATTTGAAGTGTAAAAATGCATATGTGGCCCCGCCATAGATTCGGGATATAAATACTTTAACAAATACATACATATACACAACGTTCAAGGCGTTAAAGTGAGTTAACCACTGCCGGGCACGAAAAAAAAAAAAAAAACAGAGACGTTTCAAATGATATAACTGACACAGATCTTCCTTCCTTTTCCTTCCCATGTTTTGCTTCTCTCGTGTGTATGCGTCTCTTTAATTCCTTTATGGGAGATAGAGGAAGAGCTATAGATCCATCATGATATTAATGTACTACAATCCGGTGTCATAGCAGAGTAACTCGTGTCATTCTTCTTTTTCATCTCTCTGATTTTGTGGTTTGGTTGATTCATATTCTATTGAAACAATCATGCTGTCTCTCTAAAAGTTTTCTACTTCTCATCATTCTCATTAACCGGTTTTGTTCCTCACTGCAAATTTTCACTACTTCTCATCATTATTACCGCTTTGATTCGGCGGCGTTGTCACCCCTTTAAAATTTGTTTTTTTTTGAGAGGGATTCAACACCTAAGATGCATTTTTTTTGGAAAATATTTGTAACATTTATGTGATCGGGGTGAAGAACTTTCATTCTATGCCGACATGGAATGATCTTTATGCTATTTTGTGTGAAACTCTTTGGGTCCCGAATATCGTCCAATTGTGGAGTTTGCCCTGATAATATCCAAACATTGAAGCAAAGGAGGGTTAAGCCAGAGGCTCACCAGCCAGATTAACCATGGCGATCCGCAGGAGTTGCCCAAATGATGATTCAACCTACCGGCCAGCCCAAAGAAGATGAAATCAGAAACGTAATCTTAGATGATAATATTTATGGAACATCAAGACTCCTCAACCCAATGAAGGATGAATCAGAAGAAAGATAAGGTAATCAAGGAAGTTGTCATTGATGTGCACAGAGCTACCGAAAGCCGTAAGATTAATCCAAGAATAAAGTGATGAGTCAAAACTCATCTCGAATTTTTATCCATTTTTCGAGAATTTATTGATGATTATTATTGATTTAGGCAGAAGTTATGGAATATTAATCCAACCGGGGTTTTTGGTGTGAATTATTTGGAAAAGAAATGAAATTCAAAGAAAAGAAAAGTCATGATTAAATGAGTAATTGCAAAGACGCAGGGAGTGTCTTTGCAATAAAGTGGAAGTGTATCGCAGGATTTGTTAAGGAAAAGTACCAAGGATGTTGAGAAATACAAGACGGTGCTTGTTGAGCAATATTGCGAGGCCAAATGGGACTGTATCGCAAGAAGAAAGAGCTTAAAAGGAGCAGAGAAAGTGTGTCGCAATATCGGCCATTGTATCGCAAAAGGCTGAGGTGCAGCAGGAGGAAGAGACGATCGCAATACAATATATTGTGTCGCAAGAAAGGAACCTGGCTGTGGAATCGTAGCATATCGCAACACGATCGGGTGGTCACAAGAGCGTTCGTGGTACCGAGATTCCAAAGACGTAAAAATTTCTTTGCAATACTCACGTGATTGTATCGCAAGATCATGTGACACCCCAAAACCTAGGGGTCCCAAGACCACCGTCAACCTCGCTTAAACCTCGTGCAATCATATCATGAGACCCATACATGAGTAAAATGACCCAATAGGGCCCATCATCCATACTCGTCCATACGGTTACAAGACCATACAGTTCTATAGATCTAAGAGTTATTACATCATTCCTAATACCAAACATATATTAAAACTAGGTCGTTCTAATATATACACAAAACAAGAATCAAGGCCACAGTCCGGTCCGCTTCATAACCCGACCCCATGAGCCGTCCCGCTCACTCATCCCGCACCTGAAAGGGGGGTCCCACGACGAGGTGAGCTAAAGCCCAGTAGAGATAAATCCTACAAGGGCTACTCCCAACCTAGGTGCACATGCAAATTATCATTTCATAGTCAAACCAATTGCATACATGTTGTATTATCATGGAAAAAAACTACATGCATGTATGAGATGACACTCTACATGCCCCATGTACCGGTCAACCTCCTCACCCACCCGTTCCAATGCAGTGCCAATGGAAATCAATACCGAGCCGGGCCTTAATTTCATCTCACAACCTCGTATCTATGTGATATTTATTTAATCGTTCGTGTCTGGGCAAATGTAATCCTTCGGTCTCACCGTGAGGTCTTCTTACACCTCCGAAATTTTTCGGGCTTTCACCGTGGATACGTTTCAACCAAGCTGTGCTTTTCAACGGGAGGGTACTATCCCCTACTGTTACGCCATTTCACTTTCCATTTTCGCTTAACACTGCGTGAATCACTGACTTCTCGTCTGCATTCCTAAGCCCACACGATTCAACACTGGGAAACGCAGCGGCCAAATCGCATCATGTACACACCCTCATGTAATGTGGTGTTACCGCACACCAATGCAATGCACTTGTAAGCATCGCACTAAACCCATGACCAATGTATGAAGACCCTTACATGGACATTCTATTAATCGTACACTATGTGTGTGCTATGAACACTCATGTCTAATGCACAATATTTCATATATTAACATACATGCAAAGCCATGTTAATATTCCACATGTTCAATCACACACATAAGCATGCACTACATCTTTCTATCATTAAGTTCATTCATGTCAACACATCATTCAAGCATGTATTAAAATAATTCCAACCATTACTAGCAATGCCATAATTCATATTCCCGCCGAGACATACATGTCACCATACAACCCAATGCATATAATTATTTCCATCTTTATCACACATATATCACATAATTTCACATTTTCAGTATGTCATTGAATTTATGGCAATAACACACATTAGTCATTCCCGACCATAAATCCTGCCATGCTTGGCCTCTGAAATAATCTGGACTTAGTCCAGAAAGTCCAGTTTTTTTGTAAATACCACAAATAACATCCAACACGTAATTCCTTGCTCAGGCCATATGCAGTCCCAAGCATTTCAGTTACAAACCGATTCCGAAAACAAAAGTTCCGGAAACCAGAAAGGACCATTCCTCAACTGTCTGTGACCCAGACCAATGTTCAGCCTACATTTTGGCTGAGCACTTATTTTTATTAAATTCTAGACTCAACGATCTTTCCGTAGAGTCCAAGAACGCGCGAATCGGAGTTCGGACGAGAAAGTTATGGTCAGCCCAGTTGACGCGGCCGATTCACATGTGGTGCACGGAAATTCAAGACGCACTCACGTCACATCTCCGCTCGTGATTTTGCCATCCCATAACATAGTGTTTGGTCTCGGACAGTCCCAAAACCCCGTAAAACTGGTATTTGACCATCACACAATCACAAACAAACCACACAACGTACAAATTCGCCGAAAATCGGACGAAACCCGTAGGCCATTACACGGCCCCTAGGTGTAAAATAACCAGAGTAGGAGGAAACCTACCTCTTGTAGCGCAGTTCCAGGTTCTTTGTCGTCCGAGTCTGCTCACTGCGCAACACTCCTTCCTCTTCCTCTTTCTTTTTCCTCTCTTCCTCCCCTTTCTTCTTCTCTTTTCTTTCTTCTTTTCCCTTTCTCTCCTTTCCTTTCCTCCTCTCTTTCTCCTTTCCTTTCCTCCCTTCCTTCTCCTTTCCTCCTTCTCTTTCCTTCCCCCCTCCCTTTCTCTTCTCCTTGCTACTCCCACGGACTGATCTTGAGCTCTCCTTCACAAACTGAATTTGAGCTCTCCTATTTATAGCCTCAAAGTTGATGTGATGTTGACACATGGCATGCCATGTGTCACACACACGGGCTTGCCATGTGTCACACATGCATGCTCGATTAGACACATGGCTTGCCATGTGTCAACACATGGCTCATTATAGTCATCCACATGGTCGCATGTAAATGCCAAGCCACTGCTGCTTCCTGAATACGTGAAATCTCGACTATCTCTAATTCAATTAAATTTGACTCTTGGCAGCTAGATTTCACGAGACGATTCCAACTATGTAACTAGCTTTGTCATCCGGATCTAAAAAATCCCAACTTTTCTCCGTGATTATTTCGTAAATTATCGCTCGCCTTTATCTCGAAAAAATTTAAATTTTAAATTTCACTGTTTACACTCCTTCCCTTAAAAGAATTTTCATTCCGAACCACACGTATGTCACACACAATCAAACACATGCATATGCGATGTGCATTTAAAACATTAATGATTTAGAGCGACCTTCCCGTCGAACAAGAAAGTGATAGTTGGCGCGCACGGTGTCCTCGCACCTACGCGTCGCCTCCGACCCGATGTCGCACAACACCTTTACAATTATTTTCCGAATTAGGTACTTTCTTTTCCTTTGAGTGTAATTTGTTCATTTTGAGGACGAAATGTTCTAAAGGAGGGAGGATTTGTAACGCCCCATCCCGAGAGGGTGTACGGCAAAATGTAACTATATAGGGGAACGATATAAACAATAAGTGTCATTGTAGTATTTTTTGGAAGTTGTATGTGAAATGATAAATTGATTGAACCCGAATTTTTATGCTAGAACAATGGTAAAATAGTAAATTTCCAAAAAGGATGTGAAGGTCATAATAAAAGAATGGAGTATGCCATTATAGTAATAGCAAATTTATGGTAAATAAGATGAAAGATGAATAGGACCACTGTACTAAAGGAAAATTAAAGTATGTAAGGTGAGACAAACAACAAAGCTCATTTGGTCTCACAAATTTAGGCTCCATGCTTTGGGAGAAGAAAAGGGAGAGAAGAGAAGAAGGAAGAGGAAAGAAAGAAGGAGAAGAAATTCAGGTATGGTTTTGTTTTTAATCATGTGTATTTTGGATTTCTAGGGTTTTTGGTATGGATTTCCATGGGCATTAGTTGCTCCATTATAGGGTTTTGGTGGGAGATTATCCTAACCTAGATTTGTTGAAGTTGTATGGGTAAAACCCTAGTTGGTATAAGATAAACATGAAATCTTTCCTAATTCTATGGTTTTGTATGGAATCATTTGTATTTTGGATTTTGGTATGGATTATTGGACTTTTGGACCTTTATATGGATTTCCATGGTTCTTGGGTTCTTGATCTAGTTCCTAGAGCTAGGGTTTGAGGTTGTTTTGTATTGTCTTGATTGGTTATTTGGTTTGAAGAATGGTTGTAAAAAGGAGAATGTTGGGTTTTCATGAAATGGGCCAAAATTTTGTAAAAACCCTGTACTTGTTTTGGCTATAGATTAAGTTATAAATCATCGAAATGAAGTGATTCCAATTGGTAAAGAACCATAAGAGATAGGGATACAAATATATAGAAGGAACTAAGAGAAAATTGTAGCACTAAGGCTCCCAAATACGGACTTAAAGGTGAGCTAGTGTAGCTCATGGGTTATTTTCTGTTTTGGGTATATTTATAGTGATTTGGCCATAAGTTGAGTTTCACTCATCCAAATTGAGTGATTCAAAATTCTGGGTAAAATAGACTTCTAGGGGAATAATTTACTTGAAGGAAGTGTATGCAAATTGTAACCCCAAAGTTCCCAAAAATCTGTCAAAGTGGAGCTATGTGCAGATTCTGTTCTGCCAATTTGAGTAATCTAGATGTAAAACAAGGTCAACCTCGAGTTTTTGGTGATTCAAATCGCATTCCACTGAGAAGAAACCTTAGAACCATAGCTTTAAATGAGTGAAGAAAAAATTTCCAATTTATGGAGTTAAGACCCCAGAAATCAAGAATAACAGTAGGTGATCCTGTGAGCTAACCAATTTGGCATCAAAAATGCGGTAACTTGAGTTTGGGACTGTTTTGGCTAAGTTTGTTTCGGAATTTATGAGAATAGATTGTTGGGATGATTAAAGGTCTTGGAAATATTAATTTTTCTGCTGGACAAATTTATTTGATTTTAGAAAGTGTTTGGTTACAAGCTGTCAAAATGGTCAGGTTAAGGTTTTGTGATGTTAAAATAAAAACTGGACCAATTGGTTTATAATCTGATTTTGGGTGATTGAGGGTTGGTTAGACTTGGTCTAAGCTAATCAAATCAATGTTTGAAGTTAATTTTCGACAACATTAGGATTGGTTTTGTAAGACGTTTTAAAGGTACTTGTCACACCCCCACCCCTACTAGCGGCAGGTGTGCTGGCAACCCCAAAGAAACCCCCAGCTGTTACTTCCAACGACTAGAGAATTCTGTGAAGCGAAGCCATATTGCTTGCTGAAAACCCACAGAAAAATTCCTTTCTTTCTAAACTTGTGATTTTATAAAATTTCAGAGCATAACAAATGTGATACACAGACATATCCCAAACCCGTATATACGCTTTACACTTTCTTTCAAAATATGGCAAATCAACACACTCTTCAAAGAGCCTCAGCTCATCACATTTTCACAAAACAAAACTATGTACATACATATGCTCAACTATACAACTGTTATTTCCTTATTACAGTTATTTAATACAAGACTCGATACAAAGTCAGAGAATCCTAATATGCTCCAAATAGCCCAGCCGTGCTCCTAGACTGGAAAATAGTTTAAAATAGGAAAATAATGAGTTAAACGAGCTCGTGAGGTATGCTTTATAAAATGTTTGCTTTTCGAAAACATATCTCAAAACTCGGCAAACTCTCTTTACAAGATATTTTCCGTGCTTGCTTGCTTACTTTGCTTTGCTTTGCTTTAAAAGTTTCTAAAACATTTCATAACTTCTTGCTTGCTTTAAAAGTTTATAAAAACTTTTCATAAATGCGGGAGCCTGGGCTTCGACCGCTTGCTTTAACAGTTTATAAAACTTTTCATAAAACACGGGAGCCTGGGCTCAACCGTTTACTTTAAAAGTTACGAAACTTTCACAAACACTGAAATCAAGCTCAACCGCTACTTTAAAAGTTTATAAAACTTTTCACAAACACGGGAGCCTTAGCTCAACCGCTTACTTTAAAAGTTATGGAAACTTTTCACAAACACGGGAGCCTGGGCTCAACCGTTTACTTTAAAAGTTTATAAAACTTTTCACAAACACGGGAGCCTTACCCCAACCGCTTACTTTAAAAGAAACACTCTGAGCTCGCTCAACCGCACCAAGAGTTGATTTCAAAATCGTATAAAACATGCTTATAAATCATCAAATCACCGAGGCTCTTCCTCGTTTGTTGCACTTTGTAGCGAACACGGAGCTCAAGCCAACCGCCGGTGGCCGGACCTCGGGTCCGCATCACCTGTGGAAGAGCCTTGACTCAATTCCTTTTTCCAGCAAATATGGTGGCCTCGCTCACCATAATCTAGCTGGGGCCGCTAACCCTATATACCCGCACTTGCCACGGTCTCCTTTAATGCCGCGGACGATGAACTAAGTTTGCCGACTGTGCAAATCTAAATGCATGAACTGATGTCTCAACACCACCGGCCAAGACGTACGTAATACCTCCAATCGGGCGCTTGCTTAAACTAGGATTTTCGTTAGGCCTGTTTTATAAAATATAATTTTGTTTGCTTGCTTGCTTGCTCTTTGAAATATGGTTTTACAACTCAAACCATTGCTTGCTTGCTTTTTAAAAGTATGGTTGAATACATTAAAACCATTACTTGTTTTCTTTTCACATATGGTTTAAATCAAAACCATTGTTTGCTTAAAAACTCATTGCTTGCTTGCTTTAAAATATGGTTTACAATGAAACCATTAAATACTGTAAAACAAGCTCATAATAATACACTAGTATTTGGAAAATAGGTTTAGAACACTCACCTTCCTTTTTACACACCAGCACGTCTCCATAATTTCTCCCGCCTCCGCTATTACCCTACACATTCAATGTATTAGATCACACACGTCAGCACAACCAAGCAATTTGCACACTTGGTGCTACAATTAAAATTTTCAGAAAATATGTGGGCCTTAAATGTCATTCACAGACATATGGCTAGATTCTATACTCAAGGGACTTTCCATAGAGTCTAAAAACACCCGAAAACATTTCGAAAATTCCGTCCTGGACCAGTTCAATAAAATCATGAAATTTTTAACCCGAACTGCCCGAAAATGGGCCCCACTTAGCCCTGATCGTCCGAAAATAGTCCCAAAAATTCCTAAAAATTCCTAAACTCAATACAAAATTTTTGGGACTTAAATTTACGGCCTCTCATGGGCTCTAGGAAAATTTAAAGTAATTACATAGCCTTTAGGCTCGAAATAACATAAGTAGGAAAATTTCCTACCTCTTGAAGTTTGACGAAACGCTAAGATATTGGTTCCTACGCGTAGCTCTCATCGCGTAGACCAACTTTGCCTTCTGCTCCGACAAAAATCTACGGTCCGATTTCCATAAATCTGAAAAATAAACGAAGAGAGAAAAAATTAAAAATATCTCTCTCTCCTCTCCACGCTCTCTCCCGTCCGTCTCACATTCTTCTACTTTTTGATTTTATCTTTTCTTTTTTTTTTTTTAATTTCTTTCTCTCTTTATTTGTTTTATTTATTTATTTATTATTTTTCTACTTATCCACCCGAACACGTTAGCTCCATCCTCCTTTCTTTTCTTTTTTAATTATTATTATTATTATTATTATTATTATTATTATTATTTGGATACATAGCTTATATTATCTTATTCGGGTCCATTTCTATCCCGAAAAATTTTATTTCCTTTTCGCTCAATCTTAACTCGAACTTAACCCAGCCTATCACTTCCGGTGATTTTCGTAAAATCTAGTCCCCGGGTCACCGGCAACTTATCACCTTAAATTGAAAATATCTGACCGTTCCTGCACCACGAAACTTTTCTAGGTCACTAGATTTCGCAAAGACGAAATTTAATCCACAAGTACTGCTTTTATCATCCGAGATCTAGAGAATTTTATGTGCTTCGAACCATTCGACAATTTATTATTATTATTCTTTGAAATTCCATAATTTGGGATTTCAATCTCCTCCACTTTCCTAATTGAAAAGTGCCAATGCTTTGAAAAAACTTTATAATTTCATCCTTAAAAACAACCAAAAATACTACTATGACACTCAAATAATTAAGGGAAGCCCTTGCACATATGCGACCCTACTACACCCATACCGTACACCCTCTCGGGACAGGGGCGTTACAAATCCTCCTCCTTTAGAACACTGGCCCTCGAAACGAACAAACTAAACTCAAGCGAAAAGAAGACTTCATTCGAAAATAATCAGGGTACCGTGACGGCAAGACCGGTTCTCCTCCTGGGCTCCCAAGTACGCCTCCCTCTCATGATTCTTCCACGTGACTTTAAACAAAGGAATTACTTTACCCTCAACACTGCCTCATGATCTACAATCCGCACGTGCATTTCCTCATAAGTCGTTCTCCTTTAATCGCACTAGCCGCTCTCTCAACACATGTGAAGGATCTCGATGTATTTCAATACCACATGGAATGTATCATGGATCCTGATAATCTCTGGTGTCTCAATCAGAAGCTACCTGTCCCACCTTGCTCACAATCTCATAGGGTCCTATATATCTCGGACTAAGCTTGCCTTGCTTCCCGAATCTCAAAACACCTTTCCAAGGGGAAATTTTCAAAAAGACCCAGTCACCTATTTCGAATTGCAAGTCTCTGCGATGGTTGTCCGCATAACTTTTCTGTCTATCTCTTGCTATCTTCAAGTTATCACGAACAACTTTCACTTTCTCTGAAGTGATTTGCACTAATTCAGTACCTACCGCCTTCTCTCTCAATTCCTCAACCTCATCCCAAAGACACCGAGTCCTACATTTCCTACCATACAAGGCTCTCAAATGGAGCCATCTCTATACCGCTTGATAGTCAAGTGTTGTAGGCGAACCCATTAGTGCCAAATGAAGGTCTCAACTCCCTTGAATTCCATCAAGCTCGAATATCCTCTAATGTCTGAATGGTCCTTTCCGACACATCCGTTCCGAGGATGAAATGGTCATGAAATGAAGGCGAGTACCTAAAGTTGTTTGAAAACTAGGCCAAAACCTGGATGTGAACCTGGGGTCTCGATCTGAAACTATCGAAACCGGAACCCCATGAAGTCTCACTATCTCATTCACATACAACTGGGCCAACTTTTCCAGAGAATCTTCAACATTAACTAGCAGAAAATGAGTAGACTTCGTCAATTGATCAACTATCACCCATATAGCATCATGCTGCCTCTGATTCCGTGGAAGACCTATCACAAAATCCATAGTGATCTTCTCCCGTTTCCATACTGGAATGTGGAGTAACCGTATTCTCCCATGGGCCTCTGATGCTCGACTTCACCCGCCGGACAGGTTAGACATCTGGAGACAAACTCAGAATCTCTCTTTCTTCATCCCATTCCACCGCAATGTTCTTTCAAAGTCCTGTACATCTTGGTACTACCTGGATGCATAACATACGTAGATGAATGTGTGTCTTCCATAATGTCTTTCTTCAGCTCGCCATACTCTGGCACACACATTCTCTGGCCTTTCATTATCATGTCGTCTCTAATTTGAAACTCTGCTTTTTTTCCTTTTTCTATCTCTTCCTTGAGCTTAATCATCTATGGATCCTACGACTGCCCTACTAGAATCTGATCCACTAGAGAGGCTCCATCATGAAATGTGGCTAACAATGCTCCCCGAATCCTCGTACCTCCAATATCACCCCTAAAGCTCTTGATCCACCAACAAGGAAGATAACCTGATCTCATATGAGACAAAGAACTCTCTCTGTCGCCTGCTACTGAAGGCATCTGGCTACTTACATTAGCTTTTCCTGCATGGTGTTCAATAAGACAATAGTCCTTAATCAACCTCAAGCCATCTTCTTTGCCTCGATTTAACTCTTTTTGGGTGAAAATATATTGAAGACTCTTATGATCTGTAAAGATCCTGCAAGGAACACCATATAAGTAATGTCTCTACATCTTCATAGCAAACACGACTGCTGCAAGCTCTAAGTCGTGTGTAGGGTAATTCTCCTCATGCTTCTTCAGCTGTCTAAAGGCATATGCAATCACCCTATCATTCTGCATCAAAACACAACCAAGGCCTTTATGGGAAGCATCACTATAAACCACAAACCCATCTCTCCCATTGGGAAAGTTTAACCTGAACAAGCCAATCTACCCTTCAACTCCTTGAAACTCATACAGTATCCACCCAATCACATACTCGACATCTTTCCTTGTCGCCTTGGTCAAGCAATGCTATCTCGGGAGAACCCTCAACAAAATTCTTGTAATACCCTCGCGTACCAAGGAAGCTTCTGACCTCCGACATTCTTTAGGCGGTTTCCACTCTTACCACAATTTTCTATTTTATTGTGATCCACACTCACCCCCGACTGAGATCATTACGACCTAGAATGTCACCTGGCTGCCAAACCCGCACTTCGCTTCAACTCGCATACAACCGCCGCCTCCCTTGTGGTCCGCAACACAACTCTCGCGCTCTTAATGTTCCTCCGAATCCGCCACCCGAATACACTAGGATATCATCGATAAAACTATGACGAACCTATCCAAATACTACCGGAATACCCGGCTCATCAAATCCATAAACGCCGAAGCATTAGTCAAACCAAACTAGCATCACCGTAAACTCATAATGCCCGTAACAGGTCTCGAATGCGCCTGGGTACATCACTCTCTCGCACCTCAATCGATGATACCCCACCTCAAGCTCCTATCTTGAGTATACTCAGACCCTCGAGTTGACCAATAACTCATCGACCCTAGGAGGATATCGATTGCGATGGTAACCTGCTCACCCGCTCAGAATCTACACACAACCGCAAACTCCCATCTTTCTTTCACGGCTATAACTGAGCCCCCTTACTTCGGGATATGCCTCTAGCCGAATGAATCCCTTACTTAAAAAAATTCCTTAACTAGGGCCCCAAGCTCTCTCAATTCTACAGGAGCCATCCTATAAGGAGGAATGGAAATGGGCTCAGTCCCTGGGATCAAATCAATGGTGAACTCCACATCTCTTTCTGGAGGTAATCCTGCAATATCATATGGGAATACATCTAGGAACTCTCTAACAATTGGAATCTCATCCACTAGAGTCCCCTCCTTCCCTGTCTCCACCACATAAGCTAGATAACCCTTATAACCCTTAGCGCAAGATTCTACACAAGTATGGCTGAGATCATACCGAAGATAACTCTCTCTCCCGCGTATTCTCGAACTTTACCTCCAATTTCTTAGGCCTATGCAACTTTACTTCCTTTTATAACAATCTAATGTGGCTCTATGGCGAGATAGCCAATCCATGCCGAGAAACACATCAAAATCCCTCATATCTAAGGCCACAAGATCAGCTGGGAACTCCTGTCCCCCAATCAGAACTCTACTATCTCTCGACTACCCGTCTCGACCAATCCGATCTCCCGGCCGAAGTAGAAACTCTCATACTAATTCTCTAATGGCTAGTCTCTGGATCGCCACTGCCGTCATATGGCTTGGCGACCAGCTTCTGTACTCTCTCTATCGACCTCCCAGATTCTTCAAGAACCTCTAGTGGCGGTGGAGGGCTAAATCGGCCGACGAAGGTCAGTTATGGCTACTATCCGAGCAACTGTGCCACCCCGCTTCCGTCAGAACAACTTAACACTTTGAGTCTGGTCAGCCGGGCCCAAATGGTCCAGCTTGACCTGCTGCTGGAGGCTGATTCATGGATGCGGTAGTGGAATCAACTACGTGCTCATCTCTCTCAGGTACTACAGGATGCTCGTAAGCTTCTAGAATGACTCTCCTAGGACGACCTCGACGTCCTCTGCCTGACATAGTGCTATATTTTCCAAAAATCAAATGTTTAATACTTTGAAACACTTTATATGTATGTACTTTGACTTGGAAGATGCATGGTTGCCAATAGTGTAAAATAATGTATAAAAAAACTAAGGTGCTTAATAACACAGGTTTCCTAAGATCCTGCTCTGATACCAACTTGTGTTGGTATCATTTCTCCTCAAGCCTTAGGTTACCTGTGATACCCGGGCTCGATACTGAACTTTGTCACACCCCACCCCTACTAGCGTGTGTGTGCCTGGCCAATCCCATTAAACCCACAAATTGCTACTCCAACGACTAGAGAATCCTTTGAAGCGAAGTCATATTGCTTGCTGAAAACCCGTAAAAAATTTTCTTTTCTAAACTTGTGATTTATAAAATTTCGGCAGCATAACAGCTGCATACATGACATATCCCAAACCCTGTATATACAGTTTACACTTTTCAAAATATGGCAACCAACACAATCTTTCAAAGAGCCTCAGGCTCATCACATTTTCACAAACAAAACTATATACATATGCTCAACTATACAAATTCAAAGTATTTCCTACACAAGTTATTTGATTCGTGCCACGGCAGGATCGAATCAACAATATTTTGTTTCCTATGTAGCTTCTCCTACCGTCGTAGTCAAGCTACTCCAGCATTAAGTGTCTAGGGTCTAACACTAGATAAGCCATCCCACAAATGATCTTCGCATCGCTGTTGGAAAATGGCGAGACTTTTGTTTGGATTTGGATTCGTTAAAACAAGGAGGTTGTTTGTTCACTGGTTAACTGTAATAGCTTAAATGAAAGTGTGAAATGGTAATCTTGAAGGCTTGGGTCACTAGCTTGATAACATGGGGCTATTAAAGTGTCCTCGCATTAGGGCAATTGACATATAGTCAAAGCCAAAACTGGATCTTTGTTTAGCTATAAAACCTAACCCTAAAACCACTCCTATTTGAGTCAAACCAAATACTACATTCAAAGTCCTATCTCGCTTTAGAAGCCCTAGCATTTAACCTCATTTCAATGGCTTGTAAATGACATCTAAAGGATATCAGTACATCTAACATTAAGAATGCATTGAACCCTAAAGCATGACAAGTATTGACCGAAGGAAAGACATTAAATGGAATTAAACCCTAGATTGGAAAGTTGGGAGCCATAAATGCGCACTGTGAACATTCCAAAGCATGAGGACAACCTACAGCTACTCCAAAACCAAGCTAGCACCCTCCTCTTCAAGGCTAGGAGGCTTAGCTACATCCCTGAGTTGTCATCCCTCAAGGGGTGTAATATGTACTCTGTGAAAATGAGAAAGAGGAGAGAGAAGAGAGCAAAATAAACCCTAAAATGAAAAGCTGCGGGAAACTGTATTTAATCAAAAAGTTGCTTAGGGTTACAAAGTTGAGGGGGCTTATATAGCCAACCCCATGGTGTGAAATGACAAAATTACTTAAAATATGAAATTACAATAGGGACAAAATGGTAATTTATCAAAACGTGGTCGTTTAGAATCAAAAACACCAAAAACACAGGCTGATCAATTTTTCTAGCCTAGCGAAATTTTTGTGAGATAGCGAAATTGGGAATTTTCGCTAGGAACAAGAATTTCGCTACTAAATAAATTTCGTTAGACTGCGAACTGGCTAGGATTGCGAAAATTTTCAAGAATCATGTTGAAAATTCCCCTGGCCTCGCTTCCTCGCTCCTCTCGCTTTGCTACTGCATCACTTCGCACCCTTTTCATTCATCAGCCTTCACCCCTCCAACCCATCATGAAATGTCATCGCTTCAAAGATCAATGATGAACCCAAATGTTGATTGAAGTTCTCAAGACCTGCAAAACTATCAAAAACAATCTCGAAAACAAATCAAAAGCACTAAGAGGACATGCACATGACAATTGGTCTAATTCATATGATTAGTGCGCAAAAAGAACTTAAAACCTATCTTGAATAGGGCTCAAAATAGCACTTTTTATGCACTAATCATTATTTAATACAGCACTGATACAAAAGTCAGGAGAATCCTAATATGCTCCAAATCATTCAAACAGGCTCCTCAGACTTGAAAATAGTTTTAAAATAGGAAAATAATGAGCTAAATGAGCTCGAGTGTATGCTTTATAAAAATGTTTGCTTTTCTCAAAACATCTCAAACTCAAAATCTCTCTTTTACAAGATATTTAAGCCTTGCTTGCTTACTTTGCTTTGCTTTTGCTTTAAAAGTTTCTAAACATTTCATAACTTCGCTGCTTTTAAAAGTTTATAAAAACTTTTCATAAACGCTGAGTTCGGGGCTTCGACGCTTGCTTTAACAAATTTCTGACAACTTTTCATAAAACACGGGAGCCTGGGCTCAACCGTTTACTTTAAAAGTTATGAAAACTTTTCACAAACACGAGAGCCTGGGCTCAACCGTTTACTTTAAAAGTTTATAAAACTTTTCATAAACACGGGAGCCTTGGCTCAACCTCTTACTTTAAAAGTTACGGAAACTTTTCACAAACACGGGAGCCTGGGCTCAACCGTTTAATTTAAAAGTTTATAAAACCTCAAATGGAGCCTTGGCTCAACCAAGCATTTCTTAAAAGAAACACGGAGCTCGGCTTCATCCGTGCACCGGTTGATTTCAAATCGTATAAACATGCTTATAAATCATCAACCACCGGAGGCCTTTCCTCGCTTGTTTGCACTTAGCGTAACACGGGAGCCTAGGCTTCAACCGCAGGCCGTGGTCGACCCGGGTCCGCATCACCCAGTGGAAGAGCCTCGCTCACTCCCCCTTTTTCCCAGAAATGGTGGCCTCGTCACCATAATCTAGCTACCGCGCTTAACCCGTGATACCCAAGACGCGCCATGATCTCCCTTTAAATGCCATGATGTATGAACTAAGCTCACGACCGTGCAAATTCAAAATGCATGAAAATGATGTCCTAACACCAATCGCAAGACGTACGTAATACCTCCGCCTGTGATGCTTGCTTAAAACTAGGGATTTTCGTTAGGCCTGTTTTATAAAATATACTTTTGTTTGCTTGCTTGCTTGCTTGCTCTTTGAAATATGGTTTTACAACTCAAAACCATTGCTTGCTTGCTTTTTAAAAGTATGGTTGAATACATCAAAACCATTACTTGTTTGCTTTTCACATATGGTTTAAATCAAACCATTGCTTGCTTAAAAACTCATTGCTTGCTTGCTTTAAAATATGGTTCACAATGAAAACCATTAAATACCGTTGTAAAATGGGCCATAATAATACACTAGTATTTGAAAATAAGGCTTAAACACCACCTTCCTTTTACACACCGAGCACGACTCCACAATTTCTCCCGCCTCCGCTATTACCCTACACATTCGATGTATTAGATCACACACGTCAGCACAACTGTTAATTTCCGCATTGACTTTGCCAAGCAATTAAAATTTTCAAAATATGCTGCCCCAAATGCATTCACATGTGCATATGCATAGGATTATAGACTTAAGGGACTTTCCATGTAGTCTAAAAACACTCGAAACATTTCAAAATTATGTCCGCACCGTCTCGAATAAAACTGAAATTTTAACCCGAACTGGTCCGAAACAAGCCACGAAATTTAGCCCTGATCAAGTCCTAAAATAGTCCCAAAATTCCTAAACTCAATCCAAAAATTTTGGGACTGGATTTTACTACCAAGGCTCTAAGAAAAAATTTAAAGTAATTACATAGTCTTTGTGGCTCCGAATAACATAAGTAAGAAAATTTCCTACCTCTTGAAGTTTGACGAAACGCTAAGATATTGGTTCCTACGCGTAACTCTCGTCGCGTAGACCAACTTATCCTTCTGCTCCGACAAAAATCTACGATCCAATTTCCGTAAATCTAAGAAAGAAATGAAGAGAGAAAAAAATTAAAAATATCTCTATCTCCTCTCCACGCTCTCTCTCCCATTCATCTCACATTCTCCTACTTTTATTTTTTTATTATTTTTTTATTTTTTATTTTATTTCTTTCTCTTTATTTGTTTTATTTATTTATTTATTTATTTTATTATTATTATTATTATTTGGATACATAGCTCATATTACCTTATTCGGGTACGTTTCTGCCCCGAAAAATTTTATTTCTTTTCTTAGCTTTAATTTATTTAACTAACTTAACTCCGGGCCATTTCCGACTCCTCGGTGATTTTCATAAAAAATCTCATCCCTCAAGCCACCTAAGAACTTATCACCCAAAAATTTAAAATATTCCGACTATCTCGTAATCTCGACGAAACTTTTCCCTCGAATCACTAGGATTTCAAGACGAATTTAACGGCTCATTCCGTTTCGTTATCCGAGATCTAGAGAATTTTCAGTTTCCCGAATCCATTCTCGACAATTTATTATTATTATTATTCTTTTTCAGCTCTCATAATTTGTACTTCAATTCCCTTCACTTTCCTTAATTACAAAAAGTAACCACAATGTTTTGAAAACTTTATAATTTCATCCTTAAAACAACTTTCAAAAATACTACTATGGCACTCAAATAATTATGGGAACCCTTGGTGCACATATGCGA